>JAABOM020000101.1:21751091-21772219 GCA_011800125.2 Solanum clarkiae
ATTTTTAATAAAAAGAAGAAGAATAAAGTGTATGTTAATTTGAAAATAAATAGTATATATATATATATAGAGAGAGAAATGTAGTAGGGGTAAAAGGGTCAAAATACCCTTTTTTCCGTTTGAACGTTCAGAAAAGGACTATACACGTGCCTCATTTGCGTGTAACTCACGCACTGTGCCACCTCAGCAATCTGTGTCTAATTATTCAGAAATTGCCAAGTTGAGAGACATATTTGTGTAAGTTGAAAGTTTAAGTTTCAACTTGCAATTTCGCGCCAAGTTTATGATTAAATTTGAGTATTGTGCCAAAAATTAAATAATGACGGAATAATAGTCAGGTGGCAACAAAATTCAAATACACTGTATTCCCGCTCGTTTCATCTCCCCCAACCAGCGGACATTTTTTTTTTCAATTTCCGGCGAGTGCACCTGAATCGGCAATGGCCGTCGTTTCCAGAAATCAAAGCAACACAACTAGCTCCGACGACCCGCTATTGCCTTGGCTATGGTACTTTTTCTCTCATTTCTCCCAAAATTTGCATTTGTAATCGTTCAATTGTTTATGCTATGCCCTAATTTGTAGGTCAATTGAGAAAGCACTGAAAGAGCGAACTTCAATCGATGTAAGAGATCTGCATGAACTTTGCTCGAATTGCATCAGTACCTTCAAGAACAACCCTCGGTATCAAAACGACGTCAGATTTCTGAAGATTTGGTTTCTATATGTAATATTTCCTCCCTCCATTTTGTTTTTTCATGTATTGATATCTACAGGATTATATGTATCATACAAGTGTTCCTTTGTAGTTCAATTATCATATTATTTTGTCGTACTTACTGTTTATTCAGAATGCTTTTACATGCCTTGTTTGGTATTTTTTCCTTGGTTTCTTCACTCCTATTGTTTTCGTGAGCCGAGGGTCTACCGGATACCTCCCAAGGTAGGGGTGAGGTTTGCGTACACTCTTAGATCCCACATGTGGGATTACACTGAGATGTTGTTGTTGAATGCACTTAGTATACCAGTGATGTGAAATGTTTGTTTGTGTTATCTGATCTATTGGTCACTTGTGTTTCAGATGGATAGCAGTTCGGACCATGAAAGCATCTATAGAGAAATTGAGCAGAATAAGATTTGTCTGTCCAATTCTTTGCTTTACGAGACATATGCGTTATTACTGGAGGCAAAAGGGAGGTTAATAGATGCATTTCTCATTTACCATTTGGGAATTTCAAGGTCGCTCTCTTTCTTAGTGAACTTATGCTCCCTTTTAAGGCTCATTATTCTTTCTGCACATGTCTGCATTTGTATTGTATGACATTAAGTTCATGAACTTTGGACTATGGTTTCAGGAATGCTGAGCCTTTGGGAAGGTTGAAGAAGGCACAAGTGCTCTTTCTTGAGAGAATGTCTGAGAAAGTAACATCTGGTTCATTACAGAAGGTATGTTTAGTTCAGTTTTCATAATCTGTACCAACCAGGACAAGGTATGATAATGTTATTAGCATAGAGTTAGGTCTTCGAAAGTGGTGATGCTGGATGTGCTAATTAATCTATTACCTAGAAAGGAACTGCTGAACTTCAATGAGATAAAAATGGTTTGTTATGGATAAAACAGCATACTCTACATTTTCAATCATCCATCTTGGCCTAAACGCATAAAAGATATTCTGTGGCTTTATGCTTGGATTTTCTTGTTATGCAGATTAGGGACAGTCTCTAACATCAATTCAGTGATGTCAGAGATTTCTATATGTAATGTGTTTTGTGGTAACTTTTAAGTACGTGCATACTTCTCAGTGCAATGTCAACGTATGTTGTTATAATAAGTTCATTATCAGAGAGGCAACAAGTGCTGATAAAGCAAGTAAAGTGTTGACTTCTGCTACGAGGAACATTTAGCATCCATTTTATAATTGTGTTACTCTCAAGCACTAGTCAAGTTTGTTTTGTTTAAGGATTTCTATATCTGCTATCAAACACCCTATTACATCATATAACACATTTTAATTTCAGTGCCAAGGGATATGTTATTTGTCTTGTTTAATATAATTTTTTACCAAAAGTCAATACTTATTAGATCTGTGGTACACTTATGGGAAACTCCTTGCCGAGGGCCTGTGCACCCCCGGGATTAGTCGGGGCTCAAAGAGACTCGGACACCCAGTGCAAATCAAAAAAAGAAAAAGAAAAAAAAAAGATAAGGTGGCCTAAAAACTTCAAGTTGAATACCATGTGGTAAGATTGTAGGATAGTCACTACACTTCATTCCCATTGTGAGCCTTCAAGTTTATTTGCCAAGTTTGTTGATTCTATTAACATGCATAACTAATTCATCTTGCCTTTAGGCTGACTTTGTTGCTCATTGCAGTCTTTTCTTTGAAACCGTGAAAATCTGATCTATGACAGTTTCTACAATCTCTTCCATTTTCTCTTGTTTTGGAATACTTATGGATCTATTGTTTGTGTTGTCCATTAGTCTGGTTTTAACTCTTTCATTCCACGTGTTTAGTTGACACAGGATCATATTATTGATTTAGTTATACATTGTCATGTAGATGGACATTGTGTCTGAGAATGGTGGAGCTTGTGTCAATCCATGGCTGATCTCAACAATTAAAAATTTGTTGCAGAAGAAGAAGCCTGAGATATTAAAATATGATGTGAGATTGCTTAGAAGCATTTAATGAAATTAGTTTTGCATTTTAACAGCAATTCATGACAGCTACATGCGAACTTTCATCAGGGATACCATCCAAGCAAAAAGGCGTATTCAGGAAAGGTGTCGTTGTCAACTTTGCAGAAATCTGCCAGGAATAAAACTATTGATATAGGTAAATTCATGTTTCTTAGTCTATAATAGCTACATAGTATTTGATGCTCACTGATCATTGCGGAGATTCAGACCATGGCAAATTTAGGCCTCAACTTTGGGACTTGTTTTGGGGTGAGGCACCTTCTTAATGTCCTGAAGTGACAATGGAGGACTAAGGTCTCTTCGGACTAGTATCTTGATACCTGGGGCTTTCCTCCCATGCATGCACTAGTATTTATGCCTTGGTTTGTTTAGCATGTATGCCATTCACATTTACTCCTTAAAATTGTTTTCTCTACTGCTCCAGAAATTTTCTAGTTTTCAAACAAACACCACCTAATTCAGACACATCATTAGCTTGAATTCGATATGCTGGATATTTCGCCATAATTTTCCCCCATCCTTTCTACCCTCACAATTTTTGGTGTGAGTAAAGGTGGGTATGAATAATGTTAAGCTCTTTTAAATGAGATGCTTTCTGGTATTTCGTTGATAATAAAAAGAGGCCAGACGAGCGATGTTGTCTTCTAGAGAAGACGAAGTTATCACTAGATGTGGACAGGTCATTCATTACTTAGAGAATCTGCTGTAGTTTGGATATCAGTTCCAATAGGGAGAGGTGACGAAGGCCTAAATCCCCAAAAGATTTTCGTGTAAATACATTTCCTCCTCTCATATCATTATCTTGTTCTGACATCATAAACACGTCCCAAGGAAATGACTCAGTAGGTTACATGCTGAAGCATTTCCTTTTTGAGAATGAAAAAGTTTCTTTTTTGTGGATAAAACTATGGCTTCAAAGCTTTAAATTGTTTTTGTATCAACAACCAAAGTAGTAATTGAGGGCTTAAGTCACAGTAGAGTTGCTATGGTTTACTTATTGATTGTTGTGCGCTATCAACTTGAAATTGAAAGCATGATTCCTAAAAGTTACTATTGCACGTTCTGCCTTACAACAACAACATTCCCAGTGAAATACCACAAGTGAGGTCTGGGGAGGGTAGAGTTGACGCAGAGCTTATCTCTATCTCGTAGAGGTAGAGAGACTGTTTTTGGAAGGCCCTCAGCTCAATTGCACTTTCTGCCTTAAATTTTGGAAATGAAGCATTATGATAAGAGTGAAATCTGATGAACTCAGGTGTCTATGGACATGACCATGGTGTGCTGTCAGCTAAATGTTTCTGGGTCGTGGACTTATGATTGTTTCAGGTGGATACAGCTATCAGATCAAGGGATGTGCAGGTCAGGGAGGATTTGCTCAAGTATTTAAAGCATGTTGCGATGGTAATCCGGATGAGGTTGTCGCACTTAAGGTGAAATAAACAGTTTCATCCTTACTTCCCTTCATGAGGAATTCTGACACGGGAAGTGTCTTCAATGTTCTTTTTTTATGTTATTGATCTCTGCAGATTCAAAAGCCAGCTTTTCCATGGGAATTCTACATTTATCGTCAACTGGATATGAGGATTCCAGAAAAAGAAGTATGTAGTATGGAGAATAGACTATAGATTGGTGTATGCTGGCTAGGAAATTGGTGCTGATTTGTTTCATTCTTGTTCACCAGAGATTAAGCTTTGGGTATGCCCACAGATTGCATCTATATTCGGACTACAGCATACTTGTTTCTGACTTCTTGGCTAATGGCACACTTCAGGTAGATGTCTTTTGATCATTCACCTTCAACAGTTCAACTTGAATGATATGATTCCCTGACTTGTGCACCTTGCAGGATGCAATTAATTCCAATGTTGTGCTTGGTGGGGCGATGGAAGAAGTATTATGTATTTATTACACCATTGAGATGCTCTGCATTTTAGAAACTTTGCATGATGCCCGGATTATTCATGGTGACTTCAAACCAGATAATCTTCTGATTCGTTATGCAAGGTAACTAAAGCCTTAGTTTCACTTGTACAAACATGAAAGACATTTACTCCTTCTAAGCTAAAGCCTTTCATGTTAATACTTGATCGATAAGGGAGAGTTAACCAGAGAATGTCTGCATCATACAACTTGTACGGTTTTATCTCACCTCTTGGTTCTCTTTTCCTTCTGAGAAAGGATAATTGTCAGGACTTATACTTTATGAATTCCATTAGGACATGGTAAGAAGTTACACATATTAGCATGAGGTTGCAAAATCTGTACTTGTAGGTTGCTTAAAATTTCTTGTTTATATGGTTAAAGAAGAAAAATAAATTCGTCGTCGGTTATGCCTTCAAAGTTACCATCCAGGTGTATTGCAAAGCTAGGACATAGCTGCTGCTAGGAGTTTTCAACTGAGATAGCAATGAGTTAAATTGCTATGGCTTTGTAAAGTTCATTTGGTGGTTAATGAAAAGTTAGTCACCAAAAAAAAAAAAAAGTTACCTTCCAGGTCAAGTTTTCTATGGTTTTATGGTATCAATTTTATGAATGAATTGCTGTAGTGTTGATGCTTTCTTTTATATTGAGTTAGAAGTTTCACTATAATTTCTTAAACAACGGATTAGACTGGAAGTACTTGGAATGCTGTGGAGCAGTACATTTGTGTTTAATGTATATGAGAATTTTTATTTGAAGTCATTTTTGATACTAGTAATAGTATTTTATCTCTTTTTACAGATCTAAAAAAATTGAATTTATTTGACATTCAAATTTGAATTTTGATGGGATGTTTTCTCTAACAAACTAACATTCAACAACTATTACAGATGTTCTCTTCCACTATTACGAGAAGTTTAAAAATGTCAGATTAATATTTGAAGCTCCATATTCATTGAAACAATATCACATAAAATGGGTAGAAAGGTAGATTAATTCAAGTAAGTTTCAATTGTTTGAGAAGGATTACTTATTTTTTAACTTTCAAATTTTTGGTGGATACCAAGGACATTATTAGTGACAGAGGGAGTCATCTTTTATAGGTTAGAAGGGAGATAACTCTTGATATCTATTAGTGAACTTCTTGGAAGCCTTCGGAGGATCTCAGAAGAAAACTTCAGCTGACCCAATTTAAGTGCCCTAAATTTGACTAAGAATGGATTGAAGGTTAGGTTTAAATTTTATTTATTAAACGGAGCAGAATGTATAATGATGATTTATGTTGCCAACTACAAATAGTTTGGGTTTGAGGCATACTAGTAGTTAAATAAGGAAAACCTTGTTCTTTGCTTTAGGAAATTGGACCTAATTTTAGGACAGTTCGAAATATCAGTTGAATTATTGAACTGTGGAAAGAGAGAATTTAGGGGTATTCTCTCTAATGAAGATTTCCACCCATCTCGGATGGAGCCAAAGATTCACTATTTTTTGGCTTTGGGATATGATGGAATAAAGCAAAATAGCTCTTTAAATTGTCTGCGCTTCTTTCAATTGTGAAGTAGCAGTTAGTCAATGCAATTTTCGACGCTCATCATGGGTCATCCAGAAGCAGTCGCGCTATGTTTTTAAACATAGGGGTCAGGCTGCGTACGTCCCACCCCCTTACCCCTCATTGAGTGGGAGCCTTTGAGGCATTGGGTAATGTTGTTGTTTGTTATTCTCTCTAATGAAGATATGCTACTGTGCCTTTTCAGGGATGATCTGGCAGAAGACCTGGAAACTTTTCGTCACCGTACTGGTCCATGGAGGGAACAGGTAATTTCTACGCATTTGTGTTGGTAATGTTTATGAAAATCGGCAAACTATCACAGTTTCATTTTCCAGGGACTTAGCCTTGTTGACTGGGGCCGGGGTATAGACTTGAGCCTCTTCCCTGACCAGACTGAGTTTATAGGGGATAGTCGAACTTCTGGGTTCCGCTGCATCCAAATGCAAGAAAAAAAGCCATGGAAGTATCAGGTAAGTGCCTTTCAAGATCTGCAACTTTATAATCCAGATGGTTAAACTGGTGCAGAGTCGAAACTAGATTTTGACATCTAATGGGGATACCAGGTGGATGCATATGGCCTCTGTGTTATTGTTCACATGATGCTTCACAATTCTTATATGGAGATTGAGAGAAGACCTTCTCCCAATGGTGGCCATAATTATCAACCTAAGTCGCCTTTTAAGAGGTATGTCTTTGCTACACTGCTTGTTTGCAGGCGTTCACATTCTCATTATCCACAATGCATATTATTTAATTAACACTTATATAGTCTTTTAAGTTTGAATTTCAGATGGTTTGTCATATACTAGTATCAAGTCTATGGTCCGCAATAGATGGCAAATTTCCAGTTGTTGGTATGTGATATGTTTGTTATTCTCCCTTCTGCTTTCAGATACTGGAAAGTTGAGCTCTGGAAGAACCTATTCACCAAGTTACTTAACATAGACCACACCGAAGATCATAAAAACATGTTGAAGAGCCTGAGGGAGTCATTTCAGGATTCTATGTGCTCAAATCCTCAGCTGATCAAAAAGCTTAGGCAGTTATTGGTAAAGCAAAGAACTTCCTTATGTTCTTCATAGGGACAGTGTAGAAAAATGCACCCTGAAGCAGTTCAATGTATCAAAGCCTCATTGATTTACAAAACTGTAGACGTTCATGTTCATATATCGAGGCATTGTGGGGATTGGCCTACTAGGCTCAATGATATTCATGACTCTGTATCACTGTAGGTGCTGCACTCTTTGGTCTCCCATCTTTCCTAAATTATTTTCCAGGAAATATAGGCTTGGCTTGTATGTGTAATTTGTATAAGAAATGAGCATATTATTGGTGCTGTGAACATTTAATTTCTTTTGCCATGCACTTCTCTCAAATAATTGAGTGGGAAGCAACTTCTACAGATCACATGGAGTAGTATTCTTTATTGGACAATTCATAATTTTGACAACTAACAAACTTTCTCCATTTTAATTTATAAGAGGTTTTATCTGTTTTGGGATATTACATGTATCAAATTAATTTTTAAGCAGTGTGCTAAAATTTCCTTAATATAACACATAAATTTTAATTACACTTACAATTTAAATTGTATCAAGTCATATAGGAATATGATTTCATAACGTTCATGAGTAATCAAGTGATCAATAAAGTAAAGTAATAAAACTATGAAATCTCATAATTTGGAGTTTAGTAAAAATAAAAATGTTAGGTAATTGTTTCTTATATATTTAAACTAGATAGATCAAGCAACTAATAGAAATCTTATGTTGAATTTTCAACATAAACAAAATTATTGGGCAATACAGTGCGATTTCTATGCTAATACAACAACAACAACAACTCAGTGAAATTCCACAAGTGGGTCTGGGGAGGGTAGATTGTACGCAGACCTTACCACTACCTCATAGAGGTAGAGAGGTTGTTTCCTAAAACCCTCAGCTCAAAACTTATAAGCAGAAGTACCTAGATATGACCACAATAAGACCAAAAAGAGGGTGAATGAATAAGTGAATAGTATAAGATTAAAAAGTGAATAAACTAATAATACCATATGAAAATAATTTGATGTGACAAGTTACAATATTTTATAATTTAAAGAAAGAAGAAGATAATAGGAAAAATAAAAAGAACGTAGCATTTGATAATTATATTTTTCATTTTCTCCACCTTAATAGTAGCGCCACCATAATGGACTATCCATGACTATAAGAGTCAAGGAGGACTGTTGAATGAAGCGCGAAAATGGCAGTTAGGATAATATTCACCGAGAAATAGGGACAGATGAGTCAATAATTTAGAAACCCTAGTCCTCAGTAGCTTCTAGAAACTCGATTTGCTAAACAGCTTCTCGCAGAATATTACTTTCTGCTCTCCGCAGAGGTGGGAACGAAACGTCTCGCTCTTTCTCAGGTATCGTTTTTCACTCTCCCTACACGCAGAAACACTATACTGTGTGTAAATATTGCTGTATGAATTTTGATTACTTGTAAATTTTATCGGATCAGTAGATCAGTTGATCGTGAAGTTCATCTTGCTAAAATTTGTGTTAGAAAAAGTTGATTATTGATGTCTTTGTACGCAATTGTGATTTGCTGTGTTGTTGTATGATTGACGGATCATAGTTATCCCGTTTGCTATTGATTGTTGATTTACTGAGTAGTAGTACAGTTTGGTCCAGAACGGTTGAGATCATTTCTCATTTCCTTTTTCTATGATTGGTTTTGGAGTTTGGTACTGATTTGAGTTCTAATTTTATGAAAATATATTTGGTTTTATCGATGATATTGGTAAAAGTCTTAGTTGTTTATCTGAAATCTACATGTTTAGGTGATGTGCTGGTGTTGAATTATTACATGTATAGTGCTGGTGTTGAATTATGTAGGCTAGAAGGTTAGTAGGTAGTAGTGTCATTGTCTTGTCAATTCATTATTTGTAGTTGTAGTATTGCTCCGGTGGTATCTTGTCCTTCGATTTTTGTTATTGTTCCTTGTTTCTTATATCCCAATTATTGGTTTGTTGTAACATCTGTTTTGTTACTATCTGCTATTTTTGTTATTGTCTTGTGTTTCTTGTTCTTCCGTTAATTCTTCTTTTGAACTGTTTTTCTTTAGTCGAGGGTCTATCGGGAACAAGCTCTCTGCCTCTGAGGTAGAGGTAACGTCGCATACAGTCTATCCTCTCCAGATCCCATTTTGTGGGACTACACTGGGTATTTGTTGTTGTTATTGTTGAAGTTCCTTGTTTCCTTGATCCAAAGTATTTACATGTTCCCTTTGTTGATTTCTGTCAATACATAGTAATTGTCAAGTAGCTATTTCGAACTGTGTTCTGTTGAATTGTTTGGTGAATATTCTTTGCTTAGATTTCCTATTTTGTCTCGAGGTCTGTGAGGATGTGCTTTTATTGGTAGGGGTTTGACTGCTTAGTGATTAAATTTCTGTATTCCAGCTTTTGAACTGAAAACTCGACATTGTAGCTTCATTGTTTTGTTGCTTATAGAAAGCTTCTCTACTCCACTTGTTTGTACTTTTAGGCATACTTCAGTTACTATTTCTCTCCTTTGCAGGTCACCGTGTTGATTTACAAACATGGGGGATGGTTCAGCTCCTCCGACTGCATTCCAGAAAATACATGGGCATTCACGCCTCTTCTCTCTAATATCTCCCCACACACATTCTAAGTATGCTGGCTCATACAACATGGCTGGTGGATATGTCAATGAAGTTCTACGGGGTGCTTGCATGACGAATTGCCATGCCGCTAATCTGGAAGTCTGGTCATTGGGCGCTCCTATTCTCATACAGGCCCCATCTGAAGAGAAGAAATCTAACAGTTTCGTCGTGGATTTTCTCATGGGAGGGGTTTCTGCTGCTGTGTCTAAGACAGCTGCAGCTCCAATTGAGAGAGTCAAACTTTTGATTCAGAATCAGGATGAGATGATAAAAGCTGGTAGACTTTCTGAACCTTATAAAGGTATTTCAGACTGCTTTGGCAGGACTATTAAGGATGAAGGCGTCCTTTCTCTTTGGAGAGGCAATACTGCAAATGTCATCAGATACTTCCCCACTCAGGTTGACTCACCTTACTCTCTGTTGGTTGAATTCAGTGTCTACAATTTAGCTTGCTGCTTAACTTTTTCATTCACACCTAACGAGAACTCCTCTGCTTTTGATCGCTTTTAGTCCAAAGATTGTTCTTATTTACCTACAAGGCTGCTATTAAGATAATACTACAACAGCCATGTGAACTGATTTTTCCATCATTACTACGAACATTTAACTTTTATTGTTGTTATGGCTTTGAGACCTCATGATCTCTCTGAGGATGTGCATTGTCTTGGTTTGTGTATCTATGAGGTAGTGGTAAGGTCTGCGTACATTCTACCTTCCCCAGACCCCACTTGTGGGACTTCACTGGGTATATTGTTGTTGTTGTTGTAAACCTTGTTGTGTCTGCCAAGGATAAGCGCTGGATTTGAATACATTTTGCCATCATTTTAAAATGCTTTGATTGATTCTTTATAACGAGTTTGCTGAAACTTTATGCATTTTTTCAGTGAACTGATTTTGCCATCATTACTACAAACATTTAACATTTATTGTTGTTATGGCTTTGAGACCTCATGATCTCTCTGAGGATGTGCATTGTCTTGGTTTGTGTATCTTAACTATTTTTGTGGTTGCTTGTAAACCTTGTTGTGTCTACCAAGGATAAGCCCTGGATTTGAATATATTTTGCCATCATTTTAAAAATGCTTTGATTGATTCTTTATAACGATATTGCTGAAACTTTATGCATTTTTTCAGTGATGCGCATTGTCAAAAAAAGCTAAGAGGAGGAAGACTTGAGAGTATCATTGGTACATTTGAGTAATTTAAAGAACTAATGTGGTCATCACTACATCATGTCGTGTCCTTAGGGATCATTAATTTTTGCACTTTTTTAGTTAAACTTTTCTTTGTTGTAATATTGTTGAACTTTATAAATCTCTCTAGTGATGTGCACTGCCAAATAAGGAAAAAAGAAAGAGGATTTGAAGGAAGCATAAGTGTATTTGAGTAGTTACAATTTGTGGTCACTATTGCAACATTTTTTCCCTTCGGATTTATTAGTTCCTGAATTTGTTTTTTGCAGGCCTTGAATTTCGCTTTTAAAGATTATTTTAAAAGGCTGTTTAATTTCAAGAAAGACAGGGATGGCTACTGGAAGTGGTTTGCAGGAAACTTGGCATCTGGTGGTGCTGCTGGTGCCTCATCCCTTTTGTTTGTGTATTCTTTGGATTATGCAAGAACACGCCTTGCTAATGATAATAAGGCTGCAAAAAAGGGTGGTGAAAGGCAGTTTAATGGTTTGGTTGACGTTTACAGGAAAACTCTCAAATCAGATGGTATTGGTGGGCTTTACCGTGGATTCACCATCTCATGTGTGGGAATCATTGTTTACCGTGGTCTGTATTTTGGAATGTATGATTCACTTAAACCAGTACTTCTAGTTGGTGACATGCAGGTATAGGAAATCCTAGTTCTGGCTCAAGTTTCTATGTATGTTATAAATTCATGCTTTCACTTTTATCCCATATGCTGGATTCTTTTATCCTTCTGACACACTTGCTGCTCCCCCAACCCAACACACACACCCCAACAACTTCACCAAATATTTCTGTTGCTTCTCCTCCCTTTTGTCACTGATTTATTATCCATATGTTGAGGTTTATCGTTTGAGATGTGAATCTTTCAAATTTTGGTGATTCAACTCAGGTTACTCTTGAGTAACCATTTCACTACATGCCTATGACTTGTGTGTGATAACTCCCTCATCTGTTGGGTCACACCATCAACATTTAGAACTGAAGGATGGATTTGCCATCTCTATTTCTATCTACTTTAGTTGCCATGTCCGTAATGTGGTTGGTATAACACTACTGCAATATTCTGTTTTTTACAGGATAGTTTTATTGCGAGTTTCTTGCTGGGATGGGGTATCACTATTGGTGCTGGTTTGGCTTCTTACCCAATTGATACAGTGCGTAGAAGAATGATGATGACCTCTGGAGAAGCAGTCAAGTACAAGGGTTCAATGGATGCATTTGCTCAGATTGTTAAGAATGAAGGCACTAAATCACTTTTCAAAGGTGCTGGGGCAAATATTCTACGTGCTGTTGCCGGTGCAGGTGTTCTAGCTGGGTACGATAAGCTGCAGCTCATTATGTTTGGAAAGAAATATGGATCTGGCGGTGGCTGATTCAGTATGGGGATAAATGATGATGACGAAATTTCTGTCCTTTGGTTGTGTAGATTTCCTTGGTTGTCCAGTGCTTTTGAATAATTTTCCTAAACTATGTCACACTGGGTTGCATTCTCTTGCAAGTTTATTCAGGAACAGTATTTTTCTTGTTTTATGGAGCTCTGAAACTGCTTCTAGTTATAGTTGGTTTTTACGCAGAAACTGTTATAAAGTTTTACTTTCTGCTACTTGTTAGCAAGAGCTACCCTCTAGTGAGTAGTCATATCAGTCCAGAGATTCCAAAAGAAAGTAAACTATCAGGTCTGGTTAGAATGTTAAAATCATCTAAAACATTATTATTTGGATGAATCATTTCTTCGAACAGAAAAAGATTATGTAAATACTTACTCGTGAAATACAAATTTTTTTTTCAAGAATTCGCCATGCGATACATGATTCATGAATAATATCAGGAAAAATGGATACAAATCTTTGACTGTTACTTAGTACTGGCAATAGGTCTGAGAAAGTATCTAAAAATATCAAATTAGATATTTGTACCTTGTCGAAGTAAGGAACCATGGCACATATGTTTAGAATAGATTATATTTTGAGAGAGTTGAAAAAGCACTGTCTCGTTGAAATGTTCTAAGCCTCTGCCCTTTCTTAATGCATTTCTTTAGACAACAACAACACATCCAGTGGATCTTTCTGTCCTAAGATAGATGTAATCTATCATTCAACAAGACAATATAATCATTGTTGTGCCACTTAGGCTTTGACGAAAACTCCTCTAGCTGAGGCCTAACTCCGACACAAATTTTTATCACCTTAAACCTTGTTGAAACAAAGTCTTATGCTTTAAATTCAAGTAAAGATCCTGTGTGCCCTTACCTATACTATGTCCCTGTTCATTCCCACTTCAAACAACTGAGAAAGCTACCTGTAAGGAGGGAAGTCTATGTCATCACATCCTCTAACTCTCGACTTTGTCTGCAAAGAGCATGATCATTGTTAACATTGAATTTGTACAAGATCTAGAATCCAAGAAATTTAATACGAAAGGCGTGAAAACATTGTAAAAAAAATCATTATGTTGGCTGCTATTTCTTAAAGTTGTTAGGTTGCTGTTATTTCAGTTGTTGTGTAGAATAAACAGTCGACGCGTAAGTCCTAACAGGAGATATCAGTTGCATCATTATCCAGAGGACCTTAAAAAGTATTTGAAAAAGAAAGGATCATCCCAGCTTACAAAAACCAAGCATTGCATTGCTAGTCATTAGCAAAAATGGCTTCATTTTCCTTTCCCATTACTACTACTGCCTTTGTTCTCTTGCTTCTAAGTCTTACTTCCAATGTGTTCAACAACTTAGCGGCCAAACACAGCCACCACTCCTCCGCTAAGGCTATAACAAACCCGAGGCTGCACAAGGCCTACAGTGCTCTCCAAGCTTGGAAACGCGTTATCTACTCTGATCCTAATAACATGACCTCTAATTGGGTTGGCCCTTCGGTCTGCAACTACACTGGCGTATATTGCGCACCATTCCCTAATGACACCAAAGTCCAAGTTGTTGCTGGCATTGATCTAAACCATGGTGATATAGCTGGTTTCTTACCAGATGAACTCGGTCTTCTCAATGACTTAGCGTTGCTGCACTTAAACAGCAATCGCTTCTGTGGAATCCTCCCACTCTCTTTATCCAACCTCACTCTCTTGTATGAGCTTGATCTCAGCAACAACCGATTCGTAGGACCTTTTCCTAACATTGTCCTCTCTCTCCCTTCCTTGAAATATCTCGATCTTCGCTATAATGAGTTTGAAGGGCCATTGCCTTCTCAACTCTTTAGCAAAGATCTCGATGCTATTTTCGTTAATAACAATCGTTTAACTTCTGTGATCCCTTCAAATTTAGGATCAAGCTCTGCTTCTGTTGTAGTTTTCGCCAATAACTTCTTTGGAGGATGCTTGCCACCTAGCATAGCCAACTTTGCAAACACCTTAGAAGAATTGCTCCTTATTAATACTAGCTTGTCAGGGTGTTTGCCTCCTGAAGTGGGATTTTTATACAAGTTAAAAGTTCTTGATGTGAGCAATAACAAGTTAGCAGGGCCAATACCTTACACACTTGCTGGTTTAGCTCACCTGGAGCTAATAAATTTGGCTCATAACATGTTTACTGGAATTGTACCAGAAGGAATATGTGTTTTGCCTAAGCTCTCTAACTTCACATTCTCTTATAACTATTTTTGTGAGGAGCAAGGGATTTGCAGCAACTTGACATCAAAGGGTATAGTATACGATGATCGTCGGAACTGTTTGCCAGAAAAGCCTCTTCAGAGAAGCAAGAAGGAATGTGATGCTGTGAATGAGCATCCTATTGACTGTTTAGCATTTCATTGTGGCACTTGATGTTGGTGTTCATGTCTTGGTTCTGCTGAAAATGTGAGTCAATTAGTACTAGCTTGAATTTTCATTTTCTAAGGAATAATGTCCATAGTAATTCTATAAATATGGTGTGTGATGATGTTTTTTATATGTTGGTGATTTTAACTTTGATGCTGTTTATATGTTTTGGTCCCAAACAATGATTCTCATTATTGGAAAATCTTAATCAAGTTGCTGTCTACATTGTGAATTCTTCTGAAATTTCATATTTTTCTTCTACTGTATATTTCATTGTAGTTGAATTTTTATCTGTGGTTTCTTGCATTATCTACTGGATGCAGTTGTTTTTTGCAAATATGGATTTGTAACACAGAGAAGTAGATAAGTAGCCTACTACAAGATATTAAACATTATTACCAGTAGAGTAGGATTTTAAACTTGTAAAGACTCGCATCTAATTAGCTAGTTGGTAACGCAACAGTTTACTAAAGCAATGGTCAGTCACACTTGGACTGAGACATAGCTTAGACTCCTAAGGGAGGCATAAGCAATTACGATATTCGGGGAATAAACATCTGCTAACTTTGTATATAAAGGATTGGATGGGCAAAAAAGCGTTTGTATTGATTTTTCCAACACCTTGATTGCACACAAATTTAGGACTCGTTTGGTATGAGAGATAGGGATAATTAACTTAGGATTAATTTTAGAATAAGTTTATCCCAAATTTAGTTGGGATGAAATCGTGGGATAACTTATTCCAAAATTAGTTATCCCGAGAATAAAGTGTCATTTTTATCACGAATTGAGGGTGGAATACTAATTTTGAGATAACTTTTTCCCCAACCAACCGAGCAATAAGGGCGGGGCTACCTATTGGTTAGAGGGTTCAAAAAATTATACTATTTATACATGATTCAAATTAACTTTTTATGTATATATCATATGTCGAACCCCCTTTGACTAATTTGTGTGTCTAATTTTTCAGATTTTGAAATCCCTTTAGTGAAAATTCTGATTCCGTCAGTGCCGAGCATGAGTTTTGGTGAGACAACTCCCTTCCCTCAATATTCCAAATGAGAGCATGAGTAAATAATATTCCAAAGTATTTCACATAATCCCAGGTCACCTTTTGAACAACACTTGAATTTAGTTGACAATTTCATCACTTATTGGACAAATTAGAACAAATTCTGTACAAGGAACCATATTATTTAGTACAAGAAAATCTGCAAACTGTACACACATCAACTGTTCCTGTGAAAAATCATTACTGCTATCTACCTGTAATTCAACTAATCAAAGGTGCTGATTGTAAGACTATAATTCCCAACTTGAAATTTACAACTTCCAATATCTCTAAGAAAATGTAATGAATTACAAGAAGAGAAAACCAAAATGTTATCATCTTGAATAAAACTGCAATGACCATAATGTACATCCCAAGAACAGCGCGCAGCAAGCTGGTGTTTCTGCGTTAAAATTCTCAAAACCTACTTTAAGACTTCTCAAGAATGATTCTGATCCACTCGGATACCAACCTAAGAGAAATTACAAAAGTTCGGTCACATATTTTTTCAATCTGGATCACAGGGAAGAAGGGATCTTTCTATATATAGAGGGAACAATCACAACGTTATGCATTTATAGCCTGTTTGGCCAAGCTCTTCTAGAAAGCCAAGATTGGTTCGGACTCCATATATCTTTTTATCTATATATGAGGTCACCTGATGTACATGATGGTTCACCACCCCGGTTATTTCATTTTATTTTGAAAAAAATGCTCGTTTTAGAGAATTGAGGCATTTGACCAAACTTCAGGAGAGAAAGTGCTTTGGAATAGTAGCAAAAGTTGTTTTCAAGAAGCTCAAAGAAATTAGCTTTTTCAAAATAAGCAGATTTTGGAAGCTTTGACCAAACATGCTATTAGTCAGACAACTTGTTTTAACTTCTCCAAAAATCATGGCCGCACTGAACTTCCATACAATTTATGTCCGGCCACAAATATTTCTTATGATGGTGATATTTGGACTAGCTTACATACATCAACTATTCCACTGTGTACCTGCTCTTACCAACACAGGCGCCGAGTAATTCTATCCACCAAGGCTTGGTAGATGGAAGAAATCACCTAGTATCTTGTGTCTCTACTGGGATCTAAAGCCTACCTAGTGTTTCAAATAAATTCATGCTCAGCCATTTACCTCGTTTGACAGGTTGGTGATGTCAGTTGCTCTATATTAACAGGAATTCAAAAACCATCTGTTCAGGCCGGAGGAAGAGGACGTCGGCATGTTGGGCACTCCATCTTTATGTCCATCCATCTTTGCAAACAACCCGAATGAAAGAAATGATCACAGGGCGTCACCTGAACATCAGTTGACACATTATAACCATACGGATTTTTCTTCCCATTAGTAATTCCACAGTACAGCGAGAAAAGTCCAATAAATGTTGCATTACCATGCAATTATTTGAACATTGAGTTAGATCAATAGCAGTCATGCAAATGACACAGTCAGTGGCATGATTTCCGTTCTGGTCAAATCTTCTGTAATAACTATATTTTTCGGGTAAAATCTGTAACACATCAACAAAGCTTACATCAGATAGGTCATTACAAAACTCATGAATGATTAGATGGTTCTATATGAAGAGTCTATTTTATGTCTAATCATCTAACTTTGTATACTAGAATCAGAAAAGATAGGTCAAGGTAAACTTAATATTCACAGTTGATTTCTCAACTCTAATAACTTACTCTAAATCATCGAAAATCAAAAGAGCAACATAATACCTGTCGTGGAATGAACCACCGAGATCCAAGATAGTGCTGCAAAAGAAGAACTAATGCCTGCACTGCCATGAAAATTCCCAAACAGATGCACCAACTTTTGTCGGGCTCGATGCGCATAAAATTGTGAGGACAACCAAAGACATATAGTGGAATCGCTAGTCGAGTAACAGTCATTCCCAAGATGTAATGAGGATGCAACGGTTTTCTCGAGTCACGGATAACATTAGTTACAATTTGAGGTATCCAAAAAGAGTGCAAAAGGAGAAGAAGAGGCCGCAGAAAATTATGGAATTCATACATGATTATAATTCCACCTAAAAGGACCCCATCTGCAAAACAATTTTGGAAAACAAAGAGATATGAGCAGGTTGTCTATGACAATGATACTGATGTCTGATGTAGATCAAGTTTGTCGCAAAAGAGAGGTAGAGAAAAGAGCTAATGAAATGCTTTTGTGTTTCCTTACAAAACTTGCATGACTATATTCTCTTGTATTACTTCAAAGTTCTTTTGCTCACTATGTTTAATGATGTCGGAATAACATAAAGAGAGCGTCACAAAAAACTCTTTTATCCTTACGCCCTTGGCACCCGTCTGAACCAAAGCAAGCACAATGTAGTAACAGGAAAAGATTCATTCGTTGCTAAATTTTGCAATCTAGACACTGATTTCATTATCTTAAAACTGATATGTCAGATCAGATAATACAAAAATTCTGAAGCCCAGTTGAGCAATGAATGAATCATTGAAAATTGGAGGTTACATCCTCCTATGCCTAGGTACAGAAATGGAATAGAATCAGGATGTGTTAATGCAGTAACTTATACCAAAGCAGGTGTGATTATGTCAAAGAAAACTTTTCCTGGAAAAGCTCAAATGCATTATATACCCTTCCCCTTTTGCTTTACTTGAATTGAGAGTCTATCGGATTACACTAGGTATGTTGTTGTATCTAAAATGCCCTTTCACTAGAGCAATAACTTGCAGCCAGACATGTTAAAGGTACAGACATATATAGCTGACGAGTCAGTTTAATTCTATGCACATGTTCACATTTCAGTAAGGGATACTTACAGAAGCGGCTGTACAGGACTGACAGTTCGCGCCTCATTGCTTCCCAACCCTCTCCACTAGTCAGAGATCTATTTGCCTTCCATATAGCGAGAAGATATCTCATCTCAAATATTGAGAAGACAACAAACTTGAAAAACGCAGCGGTTGCAAAAGCATTGAACAGAGATTCTGTAAAAGAATGGAGGGTAGGAGATGTTATTAAGAGTGTAGAATTGCAGCTAGAAGCAACAAGAATTGAATAGTTAACACAGATTGTCTTTTCAAGGGAAAATATACAAAACAGAACTTGAAGACCCAAAATGATTACAGGGAAGCAAAGCATGACATAGAAATTGACTTGTTAAAAAGTTACTAACTGATACCATGCTTATCCCTAGAGGGCTACCTCATTGTTACCACTCTACAACTTTTAGATAATAAAACCAGTTAACTATGCTGGCTACAATGACTTAGATACAGCTAGCATCAAACTTACCAACAAGTATGCCTGCAGTGAGATGTAGAAGACAAAGATAAGCATCAATTATTCCCTGTTGCCCGATCATCAAAATTGAAACTTTGGCAGCTCCCTGTAAAAAAAATTATCAGGCATCGTTTATTTGACTCAACACATTGCAACAGCAAAAGGGTAACATACGAAGACTTATGTCATTGAATATAACAGAAAGTCGTATTCTTACTGATTGGGTATTGCTATGTTCCATTTGCCGTATGAGAAGGAGCACTTGAAGAAAAGAAACCTGGGTTTCAAGAAGTTAAGGAATCCACACAAATGCAGTTTATAGAAAAAAAAATAGCATCACTGAAGTAACAACTCTTGGAGGATACAAAGGTGACCATCAGCGTATAGTTAACTGCTTTGTTGTAGTAAACCTCTATATTGATAGAAGTGGCATTCAATAGCATGGGGGAGAAGCAATCTCCATCATCATCCACTGAAGGGCTCTCCATCAATCCTTCTAGATGATAATGATCTTGATCTCCGTCTGGAAAAAGACCAGCAACTAAAGATAATCTCTTGTTTCTAGAGTATTTTCTCAAACTAAAGGATAAGTTTGAATTTCAATTGATACATGGTACTCGTAAAATCTCCCACAGGTTTGGACCAACTGCATTTTGGGTAGAAGCAGCACATTGCACCAATATCTATTGTTTTGCATTATCAGGAACCTGAACCCTGAACCCTAAATCCTAAATCCTAAACCCATACAAGATATATAATAATTAAAGATCATGGGTAGAAGCAGCACACTGCATCAATATCTATTGTTTTGCATTATCAGGGCATACAAGATGCTTCAATGAAATGCAACAAAGGCAAAGTTAGAAGAGCGTCTGAAAGGATATGATAGGAGGTTCTCAACTAATATCAATATGGAAGTCCAAAGCTAATAATATCCAATGTAGACATGAACCAGAGACAAACAGAATTAGCGGAAGTTAATAAGCAGATTTCATCAAATGATAGAATCGAGCATAGATGCAGAATCCCGAGTTTGGTTCCAAAATGGTTTTACATAAATAAGGGAGAAATTGGGCAAAAAGGAAGATGAACAAGGTAAAGAAGATAAATCGAGTACCATTAGTGGAAGATGACACTCGAGAAATTTGTGCTGCAATTTCAACATTACAATGTTTCTCCAACTCATAAATAGGCGCTGCAGGAACAGAGATGCATAGTTTAAGCCATTATTTAAAAAGAAAAATTGGATAAAGTTTGAGTAATCATTATTACAGTGTTTCCGCTTCCAAATCTTATCTCGTGGCGACTCTTGGAAGACCTGAGATGAGAAAGTTCCAAGCTGTGCAGGAAAGGTAAGATAAAGAAAGATATTGTCATTTCATTATTCTTTTGTGACATTCAATATTTGATTAGAATGTAAATCTAAATTTTTATCATAACTTATTACCTACAATACAGATAATTCCTGAGTTAAAAAAACATCCTCCTTTCTATTTGTCTATTTAACTAAATGGCTCAGTCTCTTAGCTGCCATTATGAAATATCAAAAAGATTAAGAGCTTTCCTAATTTTCTGTCCATTTTGATGACAAAGAAGCTAAATGCGACTGCACAAGCAATGAAGTATAACAATGAGCCAGTCCAGATATATTGTCAACTTTTGTCAGACCATGTCAGTCCCTTTTCAGGTTCTTTTCTTGAGCAGGATGTCAGACCCTTTTGAGTTGGAAAGTAAAATTTATAAAGGAACATAATTAGCAGGGCGAGTGTGGTATGTGAACAATACAAGAAGTTGCCTCCATTATTTCTTGTTTTTTTATATGGAACAAGGATTTCCCTCTATTAATCACCACTAGAAGGAAAATTCCATAAAAATGAGTGATAGGTTTTTTCGGCTTTTTTTTTCGATTGTGTGACAAGAAGATACCACCTAAAATCAAAGGCAAGTTTTACAGAGTGGTGGTTAGACCATCGCTGCTGTATGGAGTGGAGTGTTGGCCAATTAAAAAGGCA
>JAABOM020000101.1:21781679-21793619 GCA_011800125.2 Solanum clarkiae
TTTTTACCAAATAAAATTGAAATGAACCCCCAAAAACTATATTATCCGTCACTAACCCAGTGAAATTTCAGAATTACATGTAATGCTCTATTATATGTAGTTTGGTGTAAATATAAATTGATACTTTATGTAGTTTGGTATAATAAATATAAATATGAGAAGAAATATTTGTAAAGTTATTTGCATTGAGAATGCATCACGTTGACTTGGAAGAATTCATGGATGGTTGTTGCGATTGAGCTGTCATAAAAAGTATCTGATTAATTTGTTTTCATATCTCTTTTTGTAATTGTCGACAGTTTGCCTAAAACAACAATGACATATGAATATTTCGAGGATAGTGTGTATATAGATTTTATTATTATTTCATAAAGATAAAAAAAATATTTTTAAAAAAATTTCAAAATTCAAGTAAAAGATGGAGAAAATAAGAGTTGAAAAAACAGTAATATAAAATCTAGGAGAAACACAATAACATCAAAATAGTATGATAATTGGAAAAAGAAAACAATAACAACACGATTATAGTGGCACGACTATACTTTAAACTATCATGAGACAAGATAACACTCCATCCCTACTAGTCTTCTATCCTAAAACATATACGACTTCAACTCCTTTCAATCTAAAGTCGTGTCCTTCAGTCCTACATATATGAAGTTGCATCATATCCTGCCTAATCATAATCATCTCTTCATTATTACTTTTTCGGCCTTCCCCTGCCTCTGCATGTGTCTCGAAATTCAAGTTCTCGCACTTTATCATTAAGGTGTCAGCATATCTCCTTTTCATATGCCTAATTAGTAATACAAAATCTTCATCAACATATATCATATAATTAAAGTTATTACAATATATATAACTCATAAACTTTTATTTAACATAATTATAATTTAAGTAATGATTTCTAAATCGAATATGCGTATACTTTGTCCATAATAAGGGCCCTTAGGATGGTCAAATATTTTTAATCTTTTAAAAATTTTCATGTTTATGGGATTTTATTGAGTACGTTATTGTTAACGTTTTGTTAAAAAATTTCATACTAGGTTTGATTTGATAAGGCATATAAAAATATTGGTGATTATAGCATATCGATCATTTGTTTATACAAAAGTATTTTTCATAAATATGACGATAAGGATGTAAAAATAAATAAATGAATAATTATGTCTTTTATCATATTATCATAATTGAAAAATAGAGATCAAAAAATAAATTCTACCTCTGAATTTTCACTCCTTATTAAATTAAATAGTCTTCACTATTGTTTAAATAAAAAACAATCCCTAACTAGGTCTGCATATCGATCAATTCGATCTTGAAGTTTATCAATTTGAATTATCAATTATTGATTTATTAAAATGTTAAATCATTATAAAACCATTAATATGTTGGTTTATCGCTATTAATTTAGCCGTTAACATTTGATAGAATTTTTTTTTATTGAAACTTACTTACAAACAAGGTGACAAGTCAAATGAATCATACACATGAGTTGACAGATTGTATTTTGCTCAAAATCAAACATTATCACATCGTAAAATAACTGAGAGTTTGAATCGATAAAAAATAAAGGGAAAACCAAGTTTGTACCCTATTAAATCAAACTATTTATATTCATATACACCTTTACATTTTGTACCCCATACTATTAAAACTTTATCCCCCAGACATTAAAATTTGTGCGCTAGCATCATACTTACATCATATGTGCGCCAACATGGTATACATATACCAACAAGGTATCATAGATGATTAAACTCAATCCTATATGATACTGATATGGTATAAATATACCGCCAAAGTATATAACGAATATATTTTCTATTAATTTAGAGTTTAATATTTTTCTTATTCGTTTCTTAAAAAAAAATTCTATATATCAATTGGGTATCAATATATCATCAGAGTATCACAAATGACTGGACTCATTCTATATGATATTGTTGTGGTATATGTATACCGTCAAAGTTCATGCTGACGTCAGCATGCAAAATAAAAAAGACTAAGTGGGTAGAAAGTTAAATAGTTTAGTTAATGGGTCTACTAAGAGTAAATAGTTTAGATTGAGTCTATTAAGAGTAAATAATTTCAAATTAGGTCTATTTTGTATACTTTTTTCAAAAATAAAAAGTATAAAACTATCTAGAACGTTATATACCAATTGTTACAAAAATAGTTATTTAATTTATTATAGGGATATTGATTAACCCATTGAGAAAAAATCTAAAATTATTAAGAGTCGATAATAAAAAAAATTTAAACCATTATCAATAAAAGAATTTTACGAATCGGAAGTTAATATATAAAATTTTCAAAAACTTTCTTTTTGACAATATTTTTCTCAAAACTCGAACACTAATATTTTCCCCCAAATAACTTTACGTAAATGTTTTCCAAAATTAAATTTGAAAGGCACCCTAATTTTCTTCCGCGCGAAACAGAGAAAATTGTTGCCGCCGATAGTCGCCGGAAAGTGAAGTCATGGAAGAACCAGTAAAGGGAACGGTGACGTCACTATCCTCACTGTTTCCAGTGGAAGAAGCACAGAAAGCGTCAAAGCGCGTGGAGGAAACTATATCGGAGCGGCAGAAGCAGCTGGACCAACTCCAAGAATTTGCCGCCGACAACAATACCCTTATTAACCTTGTTCAGCGGCTCCCGGACCAGCTCCATCATGATATCATGGTAAATTTTTGTTTATTGAAATGTTATATGCTTGTTGTATGTCTAGGCGATTAATGTGCTCGCCTTTGTCACAACTTTTCAGGTTCCGTTTGGTAAAGCTGCATTTTTTCCTGGTCGTTTGATTCACACCAATGAATTTCTGGTAATAATCGCTAGCCGATTTCAACAGTAGTAGTTGTAGTATGGCTCAGTATTGATTTCTGTTATTTTTAGTTGTTTCTTGTACTTGGACTATCATATTATTTTATTGTAGTTACTGTTTGGTACCTGCTGTTTTTGTTACTATCCACTATCATATCATATCTCTACCATTGAGGTAGGGGTAAAGTCTGCATACACTTTACCCTCCTTAGAACCAACTTTGTGGGATCATACTAGGTATATATTGTTGTTGTAAGCAATTTCAATAGTATGGGCCTTTTCTCGTGTCATTTCAGTCAACAATAATATACCCAGTGTGTAATCCCATAACTGGAGTCTGGAGAATGTGATGTGTACGCAGCCTTGCCCCTATCTCGGGAAGGTTGTTAAGGTAGAGATGTTGTTTCTGATAGACCTCGACTCAAGTAAAGCATATTAAATCAGTAAGAAAGAACCATAAATATAGAAGATAGTGGAGAAAATAACAGAGAAATAGTACGCTAACGAAGGTAATGATAAAATCAAAGAATGAGGTAATATTGGAGTACTAAAGATAATACTAATAAGTGATACTCGAGGTGCAATTGCAGTGGCGGAATCAGAGTTTGGACAAGGGGATTCAAAAGTGTCACACTTGGGAGCTGACCTGTTAAGGGGACTCATAAATTTTATATATGTTTAAAAATTCTTTTTTATCTTATTTAGACAGTATAACTTTCTGGTGAATCACTTTATTGCATGTGGCTCCACAACTGGGTGCAAGGCTTATCTGTTGATTGTACATGATACTAAATTCAGAAAATTTTGGCCTTCCGGCATAAAGTTTTTGGCTTTCTTTCTCGATTAAATGGAAACTTTTTTTTTTCCTGTCAGAAGCTCTTCCTTGATCAAACTCCCATTACGTGCAAAGTTTTTTTTGTCACAAGCCCAAATAAGGGAGGAGGATTATGATAAGTTGATGATCATTGTAAAAGTAGTATAGCTATGATGAATCCTCTTAATGACCTAAGTAGAGCAGAATGAGTAGAGCAGAATGGATGGAGCAGAATGAGTAGAGTGGAATTGGTATAGTTGACCCAACTAGTTTGGGATTGAGGTGTCGTTGACCTATTGGTTCATTCTCTTCCTTGATCAACCATTCTTTACAACTGTCCATTTGTTTTTGATTTATGATTAATACATCTGTAAAACTGGAAAGTTTATTGTTCTCAAATGAGGCGTCTGATAGTGGTAGAATCATCTTTGCCAAATCATAGAATATGCTCCATTTTCTCTTTCCTGAAATCTACATTGTTTTTTTGCATCTGTTTGATAAGTCTGAAGTCTCTGCTGTCTGGGATGCCAAACTCATATTGTAACGTTTTGTACATCAGGGATCAATGGAGACTTTTAATTAAAGTAAATAAATATTCTAAGTTTAAAATCTAATATTTAACTTGCTATTTGTCTGGTTAATTTGCAAGTGATCTTTGGATAATTATGAAAAAATATGCTTCATCATTTTTTTTATTGACAAGTATCTGAAATTTTGTTCTTAGAATCCTTTCTAGTTACAACTTTATGAATATAATTTTCGACTTCTCTATCTTGTATGCAGGTTCTTCTAGGAGAGGGTTATTATGCTGAAAGGACAGCGAAGCAAACAGTTGAGATACTGAACAGAAGAGGGAAGGCTTTGGAGGTCCAAGTGGAGTCTGTAAAGGCTTTAATGCAAGACCTTAAGGCTGAGGCCTCATTTTTTGATGCTACAGCTTCTGAGGCAGCGGTATGCTTGTTGGTTCTGTCATATGGTGCTCGAACATTTTGACTTGGTAGTACTTTCTCAAATGTTTGAGTTACTAATATGTAATAATAGAACTACTGTGTTTACTAGTGCTAGAAAGCTTATTTGGATGCAGCAGGTAATGATAATAGAACTACTGTGTTTCAAGTGATACAGAAACTTATTTGGTGATACGAAATGAGATAACTAGTGTGTATAGGACTTAAATTTGAGAAATGCAAACACTTAAGAGTTAGTTTGAGATGACTTGATTTTGACTTGCCCATTGGTGTGAATTATTTGGTAGATACTTCTCACTGGTTTGCTCGTCATATGAATGTATGTAAGTACCATAAGCATTAAGTGGTAGTTGGAATGTTCACAGTTTGATTTATTGTGTTACTCCCTTTGTCCCAATTTAAGTGTCTTACTTTCCTTTTTGATCTGTACCAAAAAAGTGCCTCTTTATATATAATAAAATTTTCATTTCCAACATTCTTCATGGCAAGTTTAAGATCTCAAGATCTAAAGTACTACACGTCTCTAATTTAAGGCAAGATTCATAAGTCTCCCTTTGTTTCTTAATCTCTGTGCTAGTCAAACTAAGACACCTTGAGACTAGAGGGAGTAACTTTTTCTTGTTTGTGCGTATTCGTTTTTAGTTTATGGAGTTCAGATATATGAATTTGATGATTCCAATCAATCTTTGACAGGAGGGTCTTGTGGAGATAAGAGAAGACTATGTTGAGGAAGCTTCTCCCCAAGAGGCAGCTAAGATAGGCATGTTCCACCTGTTACTGATTTATGTCTTACATATAGTCGAATTAATGTTGATGTTATCACTCTGCTTGTTATTTTTTTTTTCTTGATTAGTAAAAAGCATCTTTAAATGTTTTTGCTATCAGAATCAGGGGCGGAGTTAAAGCGTAGGAAACTGGTTCGGCAAACCCTATATTTGTTTTATGAAATTTATCTACAAATTATTGGTTTAGAACCCAGTAACTCCAGAAGACTAATATTCTGAACTCATATGCTTCAAATTCTGTCTTTGTCTTTTAACAGAATATTATTTTATAAATTTGGTAACATGTCTAGTTGAAGTTATAAGGTTCAGTCATGTATGCTAGTTGTTATGTATGCTATTGTATTGGATATTTTTCTGTTTTTCTGTTGCTATGGGAAAAGACCTCTCCGAAGAAGTTGATGCATGCTTCTTCATTGTTACACTGCTAACTTGTATAAGGTTGGTGTTCTGGTAAATCCTAAATTTTAATGGGGAAAAGATTGTCAAATCTTCGTTTTGAAAGCTAGCAAAATGTTTGGTATATTTTAGGATTTTTATTGTGCACAAGTAGGAGTAATGATAGAACTGTAAACTATTGAAAATGTGTTTTTAATACAAGACCCATATCTTCAAATATAGAATAAGTTCCTAAGGCCTATAGAAACTTGAAAATCTAAGCCACCATTGTTATTTGGACTGTCTTTATTGAGTTCATGAACATGGGCAAGTTAATCCTCATCCGCTTAGAGAGGCAGGAAACAACCTTTCTACTTCTATGAGGTCGTGGTAGTACATTCTACCCTCCCCAGACCCCACTGTGGGATTCCACTGGGTATGTTGTTGTTTGTAGATATTATTAGAGAGACGCAGAGTCTCTAATGCACCTGACTGATATTATATTGACTATTTTGTGTGTGTTAGAGTAGCTTTTGTAGTTCCTTTCCAATTTTGAAAAGCAACTAAGACATCAGGCTTTTTACTGTCCTTTCATGGACCAGTATCTTAAGTATAACCAAGAGGGTGCTTTTCCTATATACTGCACACATGGAGGGAGGGACGAGGGAGCATTTCTACTCCGTATTGTGAAGATGGCTTTCTGAAATAATCTTTCAGTGTTGTGATGAGGGTTCTGACCTTCAGCAACATTGACCTGTCTTTTGGTGGTTCTTTGATTTTCAATCATATTTTTTCCTTTTTTTGATCATTTTGATTTGCGCTTCTACTTGTAATGGAGCATCACTTAATTGCACTGAATTGCAGCTTGTTTCATTTACTTTAACTTTCCAAACTGCTTGAAACTCAGGTATCATGAAATCTGAGCTTCCTAGTTCTTCCCAAGCTGAAGATGTACCTCATGTTAATGATGAGGAATATGATCGCATATTATCCCGACTCGCTGAACTCGAGAAGGAAGAAGAAGAAGCAGAAAATGCCAATCAAGAAGAAGAAGAGCTAGGTGGAGCTGGAGAGGATGTCAGCCCAGGTCTTGTTATGTTGGAAGAAGACATGAAAAGTTTAAAGGTCTGTTGCATGTTGAACTCAAATAGAAAGTTTTGAAATGCACGAATTTTATGCTTCTGTAGTTGTTGCTAAATTGCATTTGACGTGTGGTTTGGTGCATAACTTTGTCAAGCTCAAAGAAAGAGGTGAATCTTTAACATTTCCGTCCACCGAAAAGTTTCCTGATCACTGGCATGTGAGTAACCCTTCCCTTCTACCTAAATACATTCTTGAATAGCATCTTTACTCATTCTACCGTATGTTGTGAAGGGATTTGCTTGATTCTCAAGTTACTTGCCCCACGATGTATATTGTTTGTTATCTTTCAACTAATCTATTTGAAATTGTTATGTGCAGGTTGAAGGTTCAAAAGCAACTTCTAAAGGTAAGCCTTGTCTCCCAAGAAGAGAGAATTGTGAACTATATGCAGTCCATGTGCTGCTTGCCTATTGAATTTCTAAAAATGCTTGTAAAGTGATAGGTTAATTGATCCCCTCGTCCCAAAGTAACTAACCAGATGGAGTCAATTTAGGGTAATTCAGAACCTTCATAGATCTACTCATCCATGAAATATAAAATAACTGATCAACCAAAAGCGACTATCCCTTTGGAATTTTAGGTTGTCTTTCAACTACTTTGTGCTGATAAGGTACTCAATGCCGGTGCTGGTGTTTTGTCGTTGAGTCATTCTTTGTAGAACTTTCTCTTTTTTGACAAACTTGTAGGGTGGGAGGTGTTTATTCTTTTCTGAATTTCTAGACGTATTCACTTGTCGAAGACTTTCCGATGCTTCGTTTTTTGTAGAGTTAACTAGTTGGGTATGTTTCGTTTAAATTCAGCGTTGATGAAGATAGAATTAGATGCATCATTGGCCTTACCTATCATGGTTGATAAACTTTACCAGTTCTTTCTCAAATTTTCTTTTCCTGAGGGTTATTGAATTTACTAGTTCTTCATTTCTTTAACTTCTGTTTCTCTTAAATGTTTGCATTGTACCAGAAAACTGCTTACCTGGTAGTCCAGCTTATGGAAAGTTCCATATGACTGAGAATGCTCTGATGGAACCTCAAGCAGAAGAGGAAGTTAAGGCTCCTGTTATAGCTGAAAACAAAGTAAGATTCAGTGCCTTTTATTTGTTCTTACCTAGATGGGGATATGTCCATTCCAGCACATCTGTGTTCCTCTCATCTCGCTTCTTGCTGTTCCAGTGTTCCATCTTCTTTTCTTTGTTTGTTGTCTTCTTCTCAGCACTGGGAGACAGAACTGTTGAACCACATTAAATGACAATCTTGCTTTTCTGATTCATATCATCTCTTGAACTTGCAAAAGACCTGTAGGTTGTGCATGTGGCCCAGTCAGCATGCTTTATGTTTCATTTGGCTTGCATTTCATTCGAATTTGTAAAATTGCAGAAGTGGTTCATGTTGTCTGTTTCTTCACTGCTGCCTTCTTGGACCAGCTAGTCTCTGGATCCTGTCTCTTTTTAATGAAGTAGAAGCAGATCCATCTGTATAGGAGTAATCTTGTCAGTGTTTGTTGAGCATAAATTCTTGCCTCTCAACAGATGTGCGGTGAAATGGCTATGATATCTCTCATGTTATTGCAACTCCATCATCTGCCCTTTCCCCTCACGAAAAGAATTTGTATATAGAGAGAGATGGAGGGAGTTGATATTTTTTCCCAGTTTAGTAACCTAGCCGTAGTCTCTAGCACCAAAGTGAAGTGCACCACGTTCATCACTTTGCTGGTGTAGCTGCTCAAGCGAATTGGTTGGAATGTGCGCATATTGCTCCATTATCTTCCACATACAATTCAATACTGTGCGGAGATAACTTTCACCTTGTTGGTGAGGGTTTGATTTCCCATCTTGTAATCCACTCCCCGTTTCCTCTTCCCCTACACCCAATTTGAACATAAAAATTGGAAAAAATTACTGCTGTGCATATTTCCCGCCTTATTCATATTGTTCTATTCTTTTCATCATAACAACATGGTTCCATGCATGTTTTGCTGTGTTCATCATTCCAGAGTTGAGAGCTACAGAACTATAATCTGACCGCGTTTATTACAGGCTGATGCTCATCCCTCTGAACCACAATTCGACAGCAGTAAGGTATGTTCTTGCACGATTATAATATCAACTGATATATTAAAAATGGGATAAGAACATGCACGATTATAATATCAACTGATATATTAAAAATGGGATACATGATCTGAAAATGCTCTGCAGGCTTTTACTGGTAGTATCATAGAACACACAATTGATGTTAATTCAAAGGTGCAATCTGTCGGTCGCAGCTCAAAGCCAGTATCAAGGTTCAAGATGCAGAGGAAATAACTGCAATTAGCCCTTCTTCATGTGGAATTCAACCTTACAAATTTACTTTGATATCAACCCAGCATACTAGATTGTCAGCTCAACTTCATGATGTAGACAAAGTACAATTGAAAAGGGAACTGTTTATATGCCAAGACATTTTACGCTATATTGAGAGTGCTAATTGTTTATTCAGTTACAATTTTGTACTTCTCAGTTGTCACCATTGATCCTACAAGCTTTCCTGTACACATTAAAAAGTAAATTTAAGGGGAAAAAAACTAAAAAGAGGGGAACCTGTACAGACTAAATGCTACAAAGTTACAAGTCCACGAGAAAGGAAAAGAAGTTTCAACCATTAGGGATTTTCTCCTTTCTCTTACAATAGTCTTTAAGTACTTTTTCACGCTCCGCTGGTGTTGCAGATAAGAGCCATTTGCTAAACTGAACTACATCCATACCCATGGAACGGGCAAGGAGGCCGTATTGGCTCTTTTTGCGGATCGTTATAGGATTGACAGTTCCTACACTCTCCTTCTCAGTTATGGTGTTGGATTTCCTCTTCCCAATAGTTGAAAACTTTGGCTGACGCGTAGGGTAATCTAAATGCATGGTCTGTTCTTTCTTTTCTTTGATCTTTGCCGGTCCAAGGTTAACAATGTCTTCATACCGATGAGCATATACAATACCTACATGTCAGAAGAGTCAAATGAAATTGAGCAATAAAACTCAAACAACCATTCTACTTCTGTATTCTACACTTTCGTCTTTGCAAGCAACATCATCACGGTGAAAAGAACCTCAGTATCGGGGCCAATAAAGAAAAGGAAAGAAACAAAAGATGATAGATTGTCAACGATTTCAAAGGCTCAGAGAAACTTATAGGTACAAACAGTATTATAGCAGATTTTTTTAAACAATTACACCTATCCTCTTTGTTCCATCTTATCAAACAACCAAATTTGTCAGAAGCAAGTAGTAACAAAGCAATAGAACTCCTACCCTGTGTTCTAGAAATGTAAGGTTCAAACCTTTCAGGTATCTGTTTCCCCTTTCCTTACCCTGTTTTCATTATCCCATCCAAAAAAGAACGAAAACTATCAACTTTTTTAAAGAATCACTTAGCTTAAAGTGAGGACTGTGATGGAAAGGAGAGAGTTTAGCACAGGATCAGGAGGGATGAGCTATGCTCCAACTTTCCGAGACAGCAGATTTTGATTAGACACGAAGCTTTAAGATGTTAATTTGACTCGTATTATATATCAGTGACAGTTAAAAAAATGAAGTAAAGGTTGAAAAGTAAAATTGATAAAGAGAATGTCATACCAAATTTTAAAGTTATATTATCTAATGAAATGAATGATATCAAGAGTCTGTTGTATGAATTAGGACAGAGGAAGTAATATGTTCCTTTTTCCCTTTCAGGATGATCAACATTAAGCTAGAATGATATTGACATTCCTTTTATTTTGGAGAGGAATTTCACTTTGGGTGACTACATAGTCACCATTCTTTTCTTACCCGTTGGTTCCGATAATCAATAATGGACCTTCAGAGCAATTCTCATTTATCAGAAACCAATAAGAAATGAACTCACCTAGGTCATCAAGCACTGGAGCAACTGCTTTGCACTCCTCTTCCTTATGTTTACTGCTTTCAGCTCCCACAAAAGATTCTGTAGTTATTTCTTTCTCAGGAACAAAATTCATACCAAGTACATTCAAGTCCTGCTTTGAGTGAGTTTCATCATCTTCCTTTCCGTTCTTTTTATGCAATTCAATGATCTCACTTGTGAAGAGCTTGTCAGATAAATCTCTGAATAGATTGCATATTCCAAATAGCTCCCCTTGAAACTCCTTGCTATCCTGAAAGTTGCAGCATGAATAAGTAACCATTTCCAGCTGGAAAAATGACATAAAAATGGAAGTTAGATCCTTGAAAACAAAGAAAGGAAAGTGATTTTCAACCTGAACTCCCTCGAAATAGCGTTTTTCCATATTTCCAGAGACAGCAATGTTTGATAACTGCTGTTTGTAGACCTGACGAGTGTAAACAAGTTCTTCAAGAGAACCCGCTGCAAGTAGGCGGAAAACAATAACATGCCGCTTCTGTCCAAATCGAAATGACCTGTCCTGGGCCTGCAAGTCGTGAGCAGGATTCCAGTTTGGATCAAATATCACTACACGATTCGCGCTAACAAGGTTTAGGCCAAGGCCGCCAGCTTTTGTTGATAATAAGAATACCTAAAATGAGGACATCAAAATACAGAAATTATAAGAGGGATAAAGTTCGATATATTCTAAAATTGAATTTAAAATTTTCTATTCCATATTAATAAAGAGAACTGGGCCTAAACAGAGCGAAATTGGATGCAAAAATGGATCACATAGGCAATACCAACCAGCTTTGGGTCGAAAATCTAATTGGTTGATTATTTTGATAATATCTACCTGTTTGCTTGGACTAGAGTTGAAGTCATCAACTAAAGACTGGCGTAGGCCAGTTGGGGTGGAACCATCAAGTCTTGAAAACCCATATCCTTTGCGTATAATAAATTTCTCAAGTATGTCCAGCATCCTGCTCATGACAAAATTATTGTGTTAACAAGGGGGGAATTAGGACTAGATAAAGAATGGCATGTCTGAAAAGCTATGCTAAACATACTACAACAACAACAACATACCCAGTAAAATCCCACAAGTGGGGTCTGGGGAGGGTAGAGTGTACGCAGACCTTACCACT
>JAABOM020000101.1:21807706-21820291 GCA_011800125.2 Solanum clarkiae
CTACACATATAATTCGACAAATATACATATATAATCTGCCTCTCTCGACTCTCTCTTGATCTCGCTCGTCTCTCTCCTATAATATATAATTATACATCGTAATTTTAACAAATTATAGCTATTTTTTATCTTATTATGTTTCAAATATTTGCTCTTTTTGAAAAATCTTCAATAGTTTAACCTTAAAATTCTCCATTTACCCTTAACGAGAACTAAGAATGATTTAGGAAGACAAATTTTAAAAGTATTCCTTTTTTCCTTAAATACCGCGTTAAGTCAAAAGGTACCACATGAAATAGAACGAATAAAATATGTCTTTTATATGTCAGATATATATTATTTGTATGTCCAGTATATCAATGAACATACAGTAACATAGGCATTATATACAAAATACATACTATAACATATTTGTATGTTTCTTATAATAAACTCTATATTATGAAAATGTAAATTTTGACTCATTCATATCAATATATTGAAATTTTCTTATAGACAAGATAGATGTCAATATCAGTGTTAATTATAAGGTTGAATTTTACATGTAAAGTGATTTCGTAACGAAATAATTAAGAAGAAGTTGATTGATTACATCTAGTAGTGGTGTATGTCCCTCCAATTTATGCTAATCCATATAAAAATATTAGATGTTTTATTTTATTTATTTATTTAAACAAATTACGAGATCTTTTTTTATACTATCATTAATATTAAATAACTATATAATATAGTAACTTGGTAAGGAGATTTATCATCAATATGATGATTGGAATGAAAATCAGAAGCACGATTGGGATCAAATCAACAAGGGTCAAATAATATAAAGGAGATTTTTTTAAGTTAATCTTTTATATTTAGAACAAGTTTGAAAAGTCATCTTATAATTAATTTGAACGTAATTAAACCTGTTGTCTAGATAAATAATTATTTGATGAAGAGAAATTACATTTTTCAAAGGGTAAATTTTTGACAGTATTTCTTATTTGATATTCAACAAGACACTGCTTTTACAATATAATCAGCAATTTGGCCACAAATTAGGACAAAATTACAAAATCTTTTCAACGCTTGTGATTGAAATCTTGACATTCACTATAACTTATTGCATAAGAATTTTATTACTCCCTTTCTCCCAAATTAACTTAATTTTTGAGATTTTTTTTATAATTAAAATAGTTGAATTGTTTAAAGTTTAAAATAAATGTTTGAAACTTTTTCATATTTGTCCTTTCATTTATTGAAGTTTTATATTTTTTATGAAATAAATCACACTACACATTTATTACTGCACAGAAGGCAATAGTAAAAAGTATGACTTAAATTTTATCTTTGAATATTTTTATTAATATGTGTGCACTACCTCACAAATAAAATTAAAATGGGACGGAGAGAGTAATGTTTATTTTTACTTATCCAAATTACCCCCTAAAAAAATTAATTAGAGATGTTGTTTGACTAATATATCTCTTATAAAAAATTATTTTTTTAATCTATATATGTGCTTTTTAATTCTAAATAAATTAATACTAATGATAAAAGTTAAAAAAGATAATTAATTCTCTTTTGGTTATATGAGCTAGGAGTTCGATGTCTAGGTTGAGGCTCACTAGCTCATTGAAGTGTGACTGTAGATCTGGTCGTTCCCAGAAAGAAAGCAACCAGGTCTTTTTTTGACCCTTAATAGCAAGGTCCGTCAAATCCCTTTCCTTGCTAGAACAAGCATGAGGTCTGGTTCAAAAATAGCTTAACGAAATGAAAGAGAATTAGTGTACTAAATAAGTACAAAATAAATTAATAATATTTTTTAATATATCTGACAACTAAAATGGAATAATATCTTAGATCTCGAACTTTCATTTTCACGGGGCACTATTAATCTTGTAGCATAAGTATAGCCATGGGAAATATGGGAAGAACTAATATCCACGTATCACATAATTTTGGGGATACTTTGTAATCAATCAACCATCACCCACCTAACTTGTTTTTTTTAAAAAATAATTTTTTACCTAATGTTCGATATCCACATTAGAGTTCAATCTTATTTGGATTCGTCCCGCGTAGAGCTTTATTTGGAAGGAAGCACTCTCTATCAAGGATTTTTTCATTCTCTCAAATCCGTAACATCTGATTAAGAAAAGAGCAACCACATTCATTGCACCACATCCTTTGATGGTACCTAACTTGGTCTTAATTAATTAGTTTCATATTGTTACTTAAATTTTTTGTACCTAACTTGGTCTTAATTAATTAGTTTCATATTGTTAATTTTTCTTTTTAATAACTGTACCCCATATTTCAAAATTTTGCAGCCAAAATTAAATAGGATATGAAAAAAAAAAGATACTTGTGCAATACTTCAGCTTTATGTAGCCCACAAGAATAGTCGCAGTGTCCATATTGCATTTAATTACTCTTGGAAGATGAAGAGTCTCAATTCAAGATATAGAGTCTAATTCACGAAAGACTTTTGCACACTCCATCAAATAAAACTTATTCACATTATGTGTTTACTAAAAATGATTGGTCGGACGTAATTATCGATTGTGATTGGTCGAATGTAATCATCGTTGTCAGTAAGTATTTGCCAATAAACATAGGGAATAACAAGGGCGAAGGTAAAATTACAAATAAGATTTGACCTAACTTCGTAACTTTGTTTAAATAATATGTTATATTTAAAAATTCAGTAAGTGCACATGCGCACATACATATATCATTGAAAATCCACTTATTAATATTTGTTTCCGTTTGCATTAAAATTCAAAATACATAAATTTAAAATCACCCTTCCGTAGGCCAAACAATGTGTATAGTAGATTAGTAGCATGACCATAGTCTATAGATATTATATCAGCAGAAGTAATTATAATGTAGATGATTGGCAATATTTTGATTGAAATTTGAAAAGATTACTTGAACTTGAAAGTTATTAGCTGTATTCATTAGATATATTAATTATGTTAGATACTAACACTTGGTTGATAGTTAAGTGTTGTTTCACTTTTCTAGCATACTCCCAATAATTCACTTAATATGAAATAGAAAGAGAGTATTTTTTAATTGTTGTTATGACATTTGTGATTCAGTTGCTGAATGCATCATTTCATTGTTATTTTTGTTTTTTTTTCCTTGGTATGTTATATGTTACTTTTTATATCACATTATTTTTTTTTCTTTTCATTTTTATATATTTTTTAAAATTGCTTTGACATGTATAATTTGAGCCTATATTTATTTTTTTGAAAAAAAATTCTTCATTTCTATGAGATATGATGAAATTTGCACATATTTTTTCTTTTCTAATTCTACTTATGAAATTTTAATAAATATATTATTATCGTTTGAACATGAAATTTTTCATTAAAAATATTCATTATTTTTATATAATAAATGTTATAATAAAATTCCAGAATTATCTAGCATGTATATATAAGGTGGGGATTTCTTTGTCGTTTTTTCTCTGATATAAATATTTATTTAAAACAATATGAAAAATATGAAAGCAGGCAACTCTCATATTCTTTTAAAAATAATATAAAGAAATGTAAAAGTAGGCAACTTTCCATCAATATGTTTGCTGAACTGCTTTGCTTCTTCCCTTTTATTATATGGGACCAATAAAAATATTTGATGGATTTTTTTGTAAGATAGCTACTTATTTGACACATTTGCTTCAGTTTCTTGATTATAAATATTTCTTTAGCTGCTCCAACTATAATTTTACAATATTATCTCTAATATATAATTTTTTTCTAGCTGCTTCAACTATTATTATACCATCCCAATTAATTATTTTAAATCATGTAAATACTGAAATTAGGATAAAATAAATTTCTTTTAAACTGGACAAATAAAATTAAATAGGTATTTTAATATCTTTCAATGATTATATTTGTGTAAAAAAGAAATTACTTTTAAAAAGAAATATTATATTAATTAAAAAGTTCATATATATTATTTAAAATGTAAAAAATACTACAGGTCACAATAAGACAATTTGAAACTTTGATTCTTGAATTTGTCATGTCACATAAATTGGAACAACGAGAGGAATATACATTATTTTAAATTTATGTAAAACATACTATAAATTACAACCAATAATAATTCAAAATATTTTTAAAAAAAATTACAGAAAATTCTTATATATTGACTCTCAAATTTTACATGTGTAACATAAAATATACTATAAGTTGCAGTAATTAAAATAATAATAACAAAATGAGATAAAAATAGCATATGTTAAGCCCGTGCTTGATTAAAATTTTTCAACCCAACTAAATATTGTCTTCCTTTTAATGAATTGCCCCTATTTAATTTGACAAAAATTTTTTTAAAAAATGATAAATTTTGTGATCTTAAATTAAAAATATGTCAAATTATTTAACTCAAATGTATCAAACATATACTTTAATTTTGTGGGAACATGTCATGTAAAAAGTTAAACTTTTTAGAAGTTACCCAAAAAAAACAAAGAAAGAGACTTTTTTTTCCAGATAAACTAAAAATAAGGACAAATAAATTAAAACGAATAAAATATCATATTTCAAATTTAAATTTAATCATGCGAATAAGAGTATAAAAATAGTTAAACCTATTTATTGGACCATATTAGGCCCCCTTTTCTAGTTTTAAAAAAGTATGAAAAGCACTTATACACATTTTACAAACGTTTGTCCAATCAAATTAAATCAAATAAATATCTCCATAACAAATTAAATTTATTGTAGCAGCAAATTAAATCAAGGAAGACTTTTCCAACTTAGGCATTATTTATTCATTTTGTTGATTAGCTTGTGTCTCTATATATACCTCTTACATGCCATATATGCAAACTAAACTAAGACATTATATTCTACATATTAATGGAGAAAATGGATATATCATTTGAAGAAGAATTATTTGAGCCAGCAAGTCCAAGTGCACAATATTTGAATAGCTCCAATTTATCACTTGCTGTGCTTGCTGTGTTGGAAGCAAAAAATCCAATTGAATATGAAGATTCACTTCCCATAAATTTACTCAAAGATGTATTTGTGCCTATAAATCCAAGATTTTCATCAATCATGGTGAGCTTTCTCTTGTCTTTAGTATATCGAAAAACGTAAAGTCATTCTCTTGTTTTTGTGGTTGTTCATGATCTAAATCGGATTGCATATTCGCTTCCTATGCTATTTTGACTTTTATGAATTTTTTATATACTGTAACTAGCTGATGATTAAAATCGTTATTTTATACAGTTCATTTAAAATCATTTATTGTAGATATATTCACTCAGCATAGAAAGTCGTTTTCTTGCTTTTATGGCAGATCATGATTTAAAAAAGTCGCATATACACTCCCTTTTACTATTTTAACTTTTATGAGTATTTTATATATTGTAATTGATGATTAAAATTGTTGTTTTAGACAATTCATTTAAAATCATTAATTATAGATATATTCACTCAGCACAGTTATAGTCGTTTTCTTGCATCTATCGCAATTTATGATTCAAATGAATCGCATATACATTTTTCCTCCGCTATTTTATTTTTTATGAGTTTTTTATCTACTGTAATTGATAATTAAAATGGTTGTTTTAGACAATACATTTGTAAGAAATTGATTTAAAAACAAAATATACGTGATTTTTCTTGTTATAGATAAGTTGTTGAATCTCAAGAACATTCTAGTATAGGGAGTAAGGAAGATCAAAAATAATTTTGAATCTTCTTGTAAAAGGTATATTTTGGTCCTACATTTGTATTTGTGTTACATTTTTGAATCCTTTCAATATTTTCAATAACTATTTCTCCCGTCTATTCTTGTTTGTCTGTAATATTAAAAATAGATGTTCAATAATATTTGTTTATTTTATGAAATTAAGAAATAATTTTACATTTACTTTCTAATTTTTTCTTATTATTAATTATAATCATTTCCCTGTCATATTTTTCAAAACACCATGCATATCATTTATTTGCTTCTTAATTCCTGTGTCAAATCAATACTCCCTTCGTCTCATATTAATTGAATTTATGAGATAATGCACACATGTTAAGAAAAACATTCAAAGACAAAATTTACACTATACTTTCCACTATTGTCCTTTGTGAAATCAATATGTAGTGTGATTTATCTCCTACAAAATATAAAACTTCAATAAATGAAAGGGCAAATATGGAAAAAAAAATTTAGTCATTCTTCTTGAACTTTGAACAATTCAACTATTTTGAACATTGGAAAAAACCTAAAAAATTTAGTTAATTTGAGACACAGAAAGTAATAAGCAACTATTGTTGTCTTCCCTAAATCTCGTTATTTAATTTTACTCTGTTGATAATATATTTTTCTCTTCTCTAAATAGGTCGCGGGCAAAAAAGGAAAAAAGAAATGGCAGCGAGTTGAAGTAAACTACCCAGACCATATTAAAACTCCAATATTTCCATCTGAAAAACCAATTGAGTTCTACGATGAGTGTTTCTCCACTTATATATCAAACTTAGCAATGGAAAAATTCCCGCCAAATCGACCACTATGGGAAATTCACATATTCAAATATCCAACAAGCAATGCAGCGGGAAATCTAATATTCAAACTCCATCATTCGCTTGGAGATGGTTATTCATTGATGGGAGCCCTTCTTTCGTGTTTACAAAGAGTCGATAATCCTTCACTTCCTCTAACATTTCCTTCCCGCCAAAAATCAAATTTCAATAATTCGAATAAATACAAAGGGTTCATTAGTAATTTTAAAATCGTGCCTCGATTTTTTAAAGGAATTGTGAATACGGTGTATGATTTTGGATGGAGTACTTTGAAGAGCACTTTGATAGAAGATGATCGGACTGCGATTCATTCTGGTGACGATGGAGTTGAGTTTCGACCAATTGCTTTGACTACCAAAACATTTTCGCTCGATAGCCTCAGACAAATTAAGACCAGTTTAAATGTGGTAAGTATTTATTCATTTTTATATATAATTTTTTTCCAAACTCTTACACCAAGAAAATTCAGTCTCAAATTACCTAAATTACAATCCAAAATTTAAGTTTAAAAAAAAGAATTGTGTAGGCTTTGTAATAAAATCGACCATCTCATCAATCATGTCTTATGTGAGATTTTTTTATTCTTTTATAAGATATGTACACTCAATAATGAGATTTTTTTTATTCTTGGACACATATATCCAAGCAATAATGGGAGTTTGAACTAATTTGGTATTTTCTAGAAAAACATTAAATATCACATTAATTGTCTAACCTACCGGTCTGTATGGTAGTGAAATGAAAGTTGCAATCATTATTCATAATAATTTAATCAGTTATATCGCGTTACTTATTATTATTATTATTATTAATTTAGGGTAGCAACCAAATTATTGAATAAGATTATTTGTAATTGGCTTTTAATTGATATATATAATGGCGTAAGATTTAATAAGGTAATTAGTAGTAAAATTTTATAATAAATCTTAATTGAATGCTAAACAAGCCTCTTATATAACATGTTAGACTACACTAAATGTGTGGATTTTGAAAAAAAAAATGTTTTTAACAAATTAAATCTATAATTATTTACTATTTATGTTTTAACAAGCTATAATAGCAACTTATTTGGATGGCTCTTACTTATTGAATTATATATATCGTGTTGCTAACGTATTTTAATTATTGTTTAAATAAATTATATCGTGTTATTAAATCTATCATTATATAACGGTAAAAAGTTTCATGTGATGGATTTAGGGTGATCACAGCTTAACCTTTTTCTTTTGCTCATTTTGTATTTGCCTATTACCTAACAATCGTAAATTATCCTCCCTACTAGAAAACAAAATGGTTTTCCCAAATAAATCAGCAGAAAGTTAGTGCCGTAGAACATGATTTTCTCATTCATTTTTCATTAAATCGATTCGTTGGAAGAATGTACAACAGAAAAAACAATTTCCATTAAGATAGTGGAGAACGTCTTAATTTTTTCAAATGAAAACATAACTTTTTTTCTCTCGTCACCTATTCAATTAAATAGCCACCCAACATTTTTCAACGAGAAATTTAGTGGTAAAATAGTGTCCTTTTAGTAGTTTTACCCTACTTTTTTTTTAATAGTAGGCGTACCTCTATACCTCATACCCTACTTTTCTTATTACTTTATCCTTCATATTGCTGATGTTACATGTAATGATGCAAAACGATACAATTTCTAACCTTTTCTTCTTCCCACCCCCTTGTTTTTTTTTTTCTTTTTCAGACAATAAATGATGTGATAACAGGTATAGTTGTATATGGAACAAGATTATACATGGAAGAAGTAAACAAAGAAACATGCAATGGAAAATGTTGTGCTTTGGTTTTATTCAACACAAGGGCACTTGGTGGAAGTTACAAGTCAGTTAGTGACATGATAAGGCCTAATGCTGATATGCCATGGGGAAATCATTTCACTTTTTTGCCTGTCTCATTGCCAAAACTAACTAAAAATAAAAGTAATAATCCTCTCTACTTTGTTAAAAAAGCTCATCAACTTATAGACAGGAAAAGGAATTCTGCATCTGTTTGGCTTACTAGCAAATTACTTGATTTGTTGAGGAAGCTAAAAGGTCCTGAGGTATGTTCTTTTTTCAACACTTGTTAAAAGGATTAATCTTGGTAAATTGCATTAATTAAGGACTTAATTATATATCCATTACAAGTAACTACATTTTTTACTCCTTTAGTTTGAATCATGTTTGAGACTTTTTTATTTATAAAAAGAGAGAAGTATTAAAAACACTCCTGAACTTGGTCCAAGTTATTACTTTCATTCATGTATTGTTGACAGTCTTACAAACACCTCTCTACTTGATTAATTATACTAAAATATACTCTTGATCTACTACAAGTACTAAAAACACCCGATAACTTGGCAAGAGTTTAGGACTGTATTTAAGTTCAGTTAGTCAAGTAGACGAGTGTTTTTAACACTGCCAATAGTTCGAGGATGAAATTAATAATTCGTCTCAAGTTTAAGAGTTTTTTTTAATACTTTCCTCTTTATAAGTATAAAGTGAAACTTCCGAAACCTGTAGGATTAACTATATAGTCATAACATGATTTATGTATGAGTAGGTAGGTGTTCAGACATGAATCATGCCCAAAATGGTCCTAAAACTTCTGAAATTTGGAGCGCTACATATATCATGACATTTGCATGGCTATAAAAGATTCTCCTTAAGCATAAATTGGGAAGTATAATATTTTTATTTACCATAACATTTCATTTTTTCTTATTTTTTTATTAATAGCTGAAAATAATTGTTAAATTTCAGGCCACAGCTAGATTTATTCATGGGACATTAAAGCACACAAGCATGGCATTAACAAATCTGATAGGGCCAGTAGAAGAGATGGCTTTGGCTAATCAGCCTGTTAAAGGATTATATTTTGTTGTCACTGGTGCACCACAGGTGATTTAATTATATTTTCTAATTATTTTTATTGACTATATTATAAACTAGATGGTTCAAAATTAAAGGTTGAATGATAATTAACAAGGTACTTAATGTATTTATTTTGCAGAGTTTCTCGGTGACGATAGTGAGTTACGTGGACACGCTGAGAATTGCAATAGTTGTGGAGAAAGATTTTGTTGATCCAAACAAGTTGAAATCTTGCATTGAGTTTGCCTATAATTCCATTTTCAAGGATGCAATCAACTCTTCTAAACGGGAAAAGAAGTAGGACCAAAATCACAATTGCTTCTTTAATTTGTTTTGTTTTGTTTTTCTCCATTCTGTATTCACAAAAAATGGACCCTCACTTCTGAGATAGTCGTAAGGTCTGCATATATTCTATCCTCCTTATCATCAGACCTTATTCCGTGGAACTATGTTAAGTGTATTATTGTTGTTGTGTATTCACAAAAAATGTATACCTTGCAAATTGTCAAATTGTTAACAATGTAATTGGGCCTACATATTGGGCTTCTGCAAGCAATTTGAAAACACTCCATTTTTCTTTCTAGTTTCCCCTCAAGGTAGGAGCTAGAAGTCTAGATACATACGGATCCGATCGAACTCAATTTTTTTTTTTAAATAAATGTGTTTGTGTAAAAATATTTTAGTTAATTTTTACAAAAAATTGAATCCAGAACTTACTTGTTACCAATTGAAGTCGTTATTCTAAAATTCAAATCATAAAGTTGAAATTCTGATTTCGATTATGTAATTGTTGTTGTTTTCCAATTAAAAAAATAAATGTTTAGTACTTTTGGTAGCTTGTTACAACAGCTAATTAAGTGTTTTGCTTGTCATATAAAATTCAATATTTTTTAGTTGTTGTCAATGTTGACAATCATTTACGATGACATGCAGCATCCTTCATTATTTGTAAGTTTCTATATTGTCATTTTCCAAACTATAAGTTAATTTATAATTAGCCAAATACATAAACATGGATAAACATCAATTAATAGCCTACCATTTCTTTATTAGTACCACTTGATAATATCTTATTAATGTTGTAATCAATTTTACATTAGCTTAATCTAATAAGCTTTTGATATTTTATTTTTTCAACTTTTCACCTGTTTTGAATGATGGCTTATATATTTCGAAGATTAATGGATAATGACATTTCTCTGTAACCATTAATTTATTATCTAATTATCCTTATTGAACGTTTGATAATATGTCTTCATCTTTTTTTTTTATGAGAAAAGAAGAAAGAAAAAACTTATATAATACTATTGCATTTTAAACTTTTTCAATAAGTTATTGGGAAATTTTCGTATATAGCTACTCAAAAATATTTTAAGTATGTTCTATAGCTATAGTTTGGATAATTATATTTCGTAACTATATATAGGATATATTAGCATTTGTATAATTCGTAAATTCACACAACATTTGTATAATTCGCTATAGAATTCACAGTTTTTGTATATTTCGCTATACAATTCACAACTTTTGTATATTTTGCTATACAATTCGTGCACAACATTTGTATAATCCACTATACAATTAGCAATGTTTGTATATTTCACTATACAATTTGATTGACACACAACTTTCATATAATACTGTATTCGCATAAAATATTTGTATAAATTGCGCGAATTATACAAAACTCAAATTGTAATTACAGTTAGATGTTTGCTGCAACTGCAATTAATTCATACTATAGCTATATTAGCTAATTAACTAGTAGATATTTGTTTATCCGCCTAATTTTGCAAAAGTTATTTATATTTTAAAACTTTGAGCGTGATCTCTTATCCCGTAATTCTTGTTTGAATTAGTACCAATAGTACCCTTCAAATGATGAAGCAATGAAGAAATAGTCATACTCATGATTCAAAAAATAACAAATACAAGATACATATAGTTTACTAAGTTACTCTGACCAATATAATCCTATAAAGATTGAATAAAAATTAAAACGAAGTCTCAAATAACCTTACGAATTTAAAATGCTAAAAAATCCTCAAACACCATAAAAATCAAAGCTAGATAATAGGAATGAACATATTTGTAAGTAGGGTGTTCAGGGTTCGGTTTGAATTGGTTATTAGATAAAATCATAATCAAATTAATTTAATTGGTTTTTGAATTTTTAAAATCAAATCAAACCAAACCAAATGAAAAAAATAATCGTCGGTTTGGTTATTGTCGGTTTGGTTTATTTTTTTTGGGTTTTTTTTTATTTGAAAGTAATAAGTTTATTGAGGGCATACACATCTCGAGAGATACAAATACCTAGTACATGAATAATCCACAAAAAGCTAATGTGAATTCAATTAAACAATAGTATTAGAGTTATTATTACACAAACAAAGTGATTTAGTTAAGCGATAGTAAAGTCATTATATCCCAAATATCAAATATTTATAAGAAAAAAAACTCAAACTCAACAATCAAATAACTATCCGGGGAAAGGTATACAAGAAAATTATATGCCAAAACACTAACAAGAGAATTTTCAAATATAAATGAAAAAGTTAAAGATTTAAGTTCATTAAAATATAATAAAATATTTATGTATTATTTATGAATACTATATAAATAATTATAAAATTTATATATATAATTATTCAGTTTGGTTTGGTTGTTTTTGCGGTTTTTTTTTAAGTAAAATCAAAATCAAACCAAATAGAATTAATTTTCAAAATTTTAAAATCAAACCAAACCAAATCAAATATCAGATTTTTTTAATCGGTTTAATTCGAATTGCAGTTCAATTTAATTTTTTTAACCATAATCATGAACAACTCTATTTATAACTATTTTTATTTTTATTTTTTAAGTCTTCAAGTAGCAGTGTGTCACCAAACTATACATAAAATAAGATTAATTTTTGGATGACATGATGGTTTCCATGAAAGAAACCGCTGAATTTATAAAGGAAGAAAATAAGGTTTCATTTTTCAAACTATGTATATATAATAGTAGACGTTAAATTACTTAGCTTCTTTTGTTCTTCATATATATATATATATATATATAACAACAATATACCCCAGTGCCTCAAAAGGCTCCCGCTCATTGCGGGGTTGGAGGGGTCGGATGTACGCAACCTAATTCCTATGTTTAAAAACATAAAGCGACTGTTTTCAGTATAT
>JAABOM020000101.1:21845749-21862800 GCA_011800125.2 Solanum clarkiae
AACATAAATGAATAACTTTATGTATAAAAGTAATCTTGCTTACACTATAGTTATATTATAAGTGTCTTAAAATATATTAAACTTATATGTTGATTTAAAAAATCTGCATTATGTGTTAAAATTGAATTATATATGTATTAAAATTATATTGCTACAAATGATAAATATTTTTAAATATGATATATATAGGTAAATTTGTATCATGTTGGAAAAGGTAATATGTATCTAATAAGACTTGAATTCAAAATCTCTCGATAATTTTAATTAAAAATAAAAAAGTATTGATTACTCATGTACCACATTTTTTGTTGATAGTTTCTTTTGTTTTTTTTTTCTTATTAATTGTATGTATTATATATTTGTTGGTTATTTTTGTTTAAGAGATTAGTTGGACTACTATATTAGGTTAATTTTTTTCTTAAAAAAAGAAGATATTGTAAATAAAAGCTAAATTTTAATCAATTCTTTGACACAATTTTGAAAGTTGGGAGAAATTTAGCTTTGAAAATTCATTGGAATTTTCCTTTTGACGCAAAATATCAATTTTGTTTTAAATAATAATACAATTAAAGAATATCTAATAATTAATATTCATACGTGAAACGTAGCTTCTTTAAGTAAAGAATAAATAATAGTCTAATATGATTGTTTGATCACATTCATTTAGCCAATAATTAATACTTAATACTAGAAAAAAATAATTAATAGTCCGAATGATCATTTAAATTATTAATGAAATATTAAGTTGTTTCAAATCTGGTACCTTCGAGGAAATCAGTTTAATTACAAATACTTAAGCACATAATTAATTAAGTCGATCTTATCTTATTGATTTTAATTAATGATTATTCCAACTCCTAACAAGATTGTTTGACTTTTATGTTTTATTGGGGAATTCTAATTTATTTATTAGATGAATTATTTTATATGAATTAATATAAGAGGAGAATACCCATTAATCATATGTATGCATGAAGAACAGCTTGTTGCATTAAAAAAATGTATATATTGATTGTGGCAGAATTAAAATCTTTTAGCTAATAATTATGATACTAATCCATTATAGAAAGGGCATATATTTAATAATTAAAAACTGTGTATGAATGAGTCAATACAGAGTTAGAATTTTTTTTAATTAATAAAATAAGTTTCATAAATGACATATTCTATTTATCTTCGACACTCTTCTGCCCCCCCCCCCTACTCGAACATCCTACCCCAATATTCATAAATTCATTTTCAATAAGTAAATATAAAATACTATTTTTAAAAGAATTTAGATATATTTTTTAAACAAATATTTTATAGAATTTGAACAAACACTTTATAGATAAAAATATATAAGAAATTACTTGTTTTTTAGAGTATCAGATACACCATTAGGAAAGAGAACTTTACATAATCCTAGAAACATAATCAGTGTCAAGTGCAAATTTTTTATATGAATTTGAATTCTTCAAAGTCAATATTAACATCGGACTAAAAAAAATTTATTATCATAAAAAAAATAATATTTTTCAGTATAAATTTGAATTAGTCGAACTTCAAAATAATTGCTATTGGATAAATTTGTCTTTTTTTGTTTATGAAAGAAAAACTTTTACTGATTCTTCTTCTTCTAATAGAAGAAGATTGAATATTTAATTGTTGACTTTGAAGATAAGACAATGTGTCACATTTAATTTACCACTCCCTCCGTTTAATTTTATTTATCATTGTCTTACTTACTGAGGTCAAACTATATAAATTTTGACCAATATCTTAAGATATATATATTTTTTTATCATATTTATATGAGAAAGATTGCAACTTATAGTATTTTTTTAACCTTTTTAGATTTTAAAAATTCAATTTAGCTTTGATATATAGTTAAATTGACTTCAGAAAGTTAAACAGTGCCAAATAAAAATAGATAGAGAGAATATTATTATATTTAAGTTAATACTAAAACAATAAAATTGATAAAAACAAAGAACGTAGAAGATAATGTTCCAAAATATAGAGTCAAGTGGATGTTTGTGGACTTTTGACAAGGAAATCAATATGTTGGGCATCCAATATAATATTAATATTTAATTTTGGTAAATATAATAATATGGAGGAAAATGCCGGCAGATTTGTGTAACTATGACTAAAAATTTAGACTATTCGAATATTTATGGACGGTTTATTAATGTGGAAATCTAATTATATTCGTTCATACAGATGAATCGTAAAAAATTGATAGTTTTTTTTTTTCCACGTTGGTATCTTTCCTTTTAATATGTAACTATTAATTATAATTAAATATATTATGAGTGTAAATATGTAATTAAGCTCAAATTATAATCATTTTATAAAGTTGCTCGTTATTAAACGATATCTTTTATAAAGTGAAAAAATAAACAAAAGGTTACATCACATGAGTGGATGACTTGGTCTTCTATAGTTAATTTATTATAGCAAATTTCACATTCATTGCACATAATCATAGATAGAAACTTGCTTTGTTAATTTGTTCAACTAAAGCAACCTTTCTTGTAGTATTAATTAGTATGCTTAATTAGGTCTTGCTCTCCTTTAAAAACACCACATAATGTATTTTTGAATTGACTTCTCATATAACAACAACAACATTACCCCAATGCCTCAAAGGCTCCCGCCCATTGTGGGGTAAGGGGGGGTCGGATGTACACAGCCTGACCCCTATGTTTAAAAACATAGCGCGACTGTTTCCGAAAAAGATATTAAAGGGTTGTTTGGTGTGAGGTATAAGGTATAACTATCTCATGATAAAATGTAAAATTATTTTATCCCATGTTTAGTTTGATGTATTAGTTAGTCCTTAGATTATTTAACCTGTCATTTTTGCTTTAGTGATAGAATACGTATTCCATATACATGATGGAATAACTTATCCTAAAATAATATGTTCCCAACTAAACAACCCTTAATGTTTCATATTATTGAACAAAGAATGAGTTAGTGTGAAGGAAGAGGAAAAAGAAGACTTAAACAACAACATACCCAGTATAATCTCATTAGTGGGGTCTGGGGAGGGTCGATTGTACGCAGACCTTACCGCTACCTCATAGAAGTAGAGAGGTTGTTTCCTAAAGGAAAAAGAAGACTTAATGAGTTTGAATTCGTTATGGATTTAAATAATAAGCAAAATAATGAGTTTATATATGTAAGAAGAAAATTGAACAATTATGAGTATACAAATTCTTTTTAAAAAAGGCGAAGTTTACGATTATGTTAGAATGATATTTTCAAATTGACATTTAAAATTAACATGATTTCTATTTTTAAAGTCTTTAAATTTAAAATCATATCAATTTTAATTATATATGATGAATTTCGACCAAAAATAATAAGTAATGTGGACAAAAATGAAGGATCATGAGGTGAGGAGGAGGACTAATGATTGGGGGATTTGTAATGGACAAAAAAGGAAGATAAAAGATTTAGATAAAAATGAATAAACGAATGGCAGACGTGAAGATGAAGTGTGAGTTCGGTAGAAAATATTTTTAATTTTTTTTTATATTTGATTAGCCAAGTTATATATATATATATATATTAAAAAAAAGTAAGTTTTTTCTGAAAAATTTTTGAGACTAGGATCTTTCAAAAACAGACACTCTATCTCTGTGAGGTAATGGTGAGGTCTAGTGTACATTTTACCTTCTTTAAACTCCACTTATAGATTTTATTGTTGTTTTTCAAAAAAAGAAAAAAAAATAACTTACCTAATAGCTAGAAATAGAAAAAGAAATTCATACGATAATTTCAAATTAATTATCTCCTTATCACGTTTCAACACACCTCATTTTCAAGCTCCATAGCTTCAATCCTCCTCACCCTACCCTCACTCATAACTCCACCTCCCCAATATTTGTCTACATATTAACAAATAAAATAAAATAACTAATTGAATTAAGAAGAAAAAAATGAATGGTTTGAAGGGGATTGAATCTTATGGCCAAAAAGCAAGCCACCAAAGCCTCAAGATTCAATTCATAAAACAAAACTTCATAAATATTTGGTCGACAATAGAAGCATTTATTATAAAGTCATTTCAAGCATTCAATTTTGTTGAGTTAAATGAAAGATGTTCGTCCATGATTTGTTTGAATTTTCTCTTATTAATTCTTGCAAAGTGATACATATTGATATAACCAATTATACATACGTATATTAGAAAAAACTGATCGCAGATTGTATTTTTGGATCGGAAAAGAAATAGTCACAACTATCATTAGACAAGTATTTATTTTTAGAGTGATACAATATTTATACACTGTATCAATAACTTTTTCATTTGTATATCACAAAAAATTGATATAAACTAGTAGGAGTGATTCCAATGTGTATTTGTGTATGTACATTTCATTTTAAAGTTAGTAAGTGTATTTGTGTGCAAATTGGGAGAAAGGGAAAGAGAGATGAGAGGCGAATTAGAAGAAAAGGAAGATCGTGTATATGAATATTAGTGATTTGTGTAACTCAAGGTAGATATTACTCCCCTCTCTATTTCTGTTCTCAAAAATTGTTGCTATCTCTCTCGATTTTATTAAATTATTTTGATGGTATTAAGAATGAAGAACAAACGATTTAAATAAAAACATTACTCTTGTACTCTTTGATACTATTATCAGAATAAATATGTACATATATAAATACTTGATAGTATTAAGCAATAGTACTATTTTCACTAAAACATTATTTTAGGGCATAATTATTCTTTTCTCTTATAAAAATTTCACAACAAAAAATGAAACGGTCCAAGCGAATCCTCATAAATCCCATCCTACAACAGGTTGATGCTTTTCATTGAACCACCTTGAAAATATTAGCCACTATTAACATTCTATTAACAATTATGTGCATATAATCTGCTATAAAAGTCTTTAAAACCCGGCAAAATCCATTTTTCTAGGTTAATCAATAAATTAAATCGATAAAAATTATTAGATTATTAGATTATAGAATTTTTAATAGTTTTTTTAAAAAAAATTTATTGAGTTATCCATTCGATATCAATTTTCATTATTGAATTATTAGATAAATCAATAATCCAATAAGATTATAATAATCTTTATAATATTAAGTGAAGTCGTAAACATAGTATTTGTGCTCTAGTATTCATACCTTACCTTTTTTTTATTAATACAAATTCTCATTCTCATTCTTATTGAATAAATCAAAAATCAAATTATTAAAAAATTAAAACCAATAAACCAAAACTGATAAAAATAATTTTATTAATTTAGCATATTTAAAAATCAAAAATCAATAAATGAACTAATAATGTACAAAGCCAAACCGATGATACACACACCTAGATTTCTATCTTTTTCTTGTCCAAATTCAATTTTTTAATCTTATCTAAGAGTACTTGTTAAAAGCCTTTGACATAACCAGATTTATGTTGCTTCAGAGATCATACAGGTCATTTATTTTTTTTATTGTAAAATCATAAATAAATTTTTGTAATACGAAACATTTTGATTTTGTTTATGGATGAATATGGCGGATTATTTTCGACCAAGAAAAAACTGAGATGTTATATGCAATCCAATAATTGACAAGAAAAATGTGGGGAAAATGATTGTTGAAAATTTCCAGTGAAGAGATGAAACACAACTGCCCATCTTCCCCAATAAATTGATTTTGCAGAGAACACTTTCGACCTAAGTGCATTTATAATAGCACAAAGACGATACACACAATCCCTGCTTTCTCTCCAAATCTAAAAATTCTTAAATGGAAGAAAAAAAAAGTAGAAATGTTCATATGCAAATGCAGAAAGCAAAAACTACTGTTTTAGTAGAGACGAACTCCCTGTGAGCAGGACAAGGAGAGGGGGTAAAGCGTGTTTATATAGTGAAAAGCGGAAAAGGATTAGGGTTTCAACAATGGTACGATATTACCAAATTACCCTTATAATTGGGCTTTACCCATAGACCTTTCGAAATTGTCCATATATTAAGGTTTAAGGGCCCATTTGACCATAAATAATTTTTTTTTATTTGAAATTGTATTTCAAAATCATGTTTGCACATCAACGTGTTATCAGTGCACTTGTATTTTACTTAATTAATATTTCTTTTAAGGAAAAAATGCTTTAATTTGAAAGAAAGGGGAATGTGCTATATAATCGAAATAATTATATTGATTTATCATATTAATAGGCGGGCAAGTAATTACGTATGCCATATGAAGAAAAATGTTTTTTTATGAAAAATATTTTGCTAGAAAATATTTTTTTAAATATTAAGGATTAATTTTTAAAATTATTTTCTAGTATTCTTAGAGAGGAAAAAGTATTGTCCGAGTAATCTATGCAAATATTGTGAACCCTATTTTTTGATCTCACACTTCCTTACTTCTAATAGAACCGAGAGACTAGCTATACCTCTTCCCTTGCGCGATCCCCACTTAGCGCATGACTTGATCCCCAATCTAAGCCAACCAGGACCCATCCCCAATACCGATCCAAAGATGGTCTTGACCTAACCTAAAATCCAACCCTAAAACCGACTTGAGACTCGAAAATTAGATTGAGATTGAGCTTGAGATTCCAACCCCGAAACTCGAGATCCAACCCAACCCCTGAGACACCATCCTATACCTAGTTCAAGTCTCAAGTTGGAGGTTGGATCAAGTTCCGAGGCAAGTTTTGGAATAGGGATTGTCATATTATGGGTCGGGTTTCGAGTTGGATGTCATATCTTGAGTTAGGGTTGGATTAGGGTCAAGTTGATTCCCAAATCAGGCCATCCCAAGTTGATAAGGGGCAGGGTGGGTCAATTACGTGCGTGGTGGGGTGGAGGTTAAAAGAGGATTTAAGAAAATGTCTTCCCGCCCTTTTAGCAGGGAAGTTATTTTCCCCAAGTCCAGTTGAAAAATATTTAAACTAATTAGATATGAGAAAATTGAAAAACGTTAAGTTATTTCTTTTTGTGTTGAGGTGGCACCTACTAGTGGAATAGTCGAAGAATGCATATAAGTTGGCTCGAAACACTACAGACAGTGGAGGAATAATCTGCATTTGATGAAAAGTGTACACATCTATAACTTAAATATTACAAGGAGTAAAACTATATCCTACTTTCCTCTTAAAATGAATTTCAGAAAGAAGATAAAAAATGTAAGCTTTCTTTCCAACATCAAGGCGAGATGTTTATTTGTTCCTCTGCGAGGCGCAAAAATTGTTTACGTGTTCATATTGGGTTGAGAGTAATCCATGAACTTTGGCCAGTCTGCACGACTGTTGTGTAATTAATCGATATGTTGATGGACTCTCCCATGGAACAACTCCATATTCGTCATTGAACCGTTCCATTTTTTCAACCAGGAACTGCCAGAAGAATGATCCTGCCCCAGACCTGTTTCTTTTTGCAGACTTGTATACGACATCAAGAACCATTTTGAGGAATCTATCCCGCTGAGCTGGTTCAAAATCATCGTTATCATTTGACAGACCAAATTCAGTGAACAAGACGGGCTTTTTCAGTTCCTTGTCACCGTCTTCAATGTGAGAAAGCATCCATTTGGTTGCAAATTTCAACATTTCTTCAAAATTTTTGTGGTGAAACCTACAGAAAACATGAAATCTGTTTTGAAGCGACAGACAAAGATAAGGAAAAAAGAACAAATATGGTCACTCGACTAATAGTTGAGTTATTGTCTCAAAAAGACACCCTTCTTCTTGATTCCATTTTTGTTCAATAAAGAAAACGACTTTCTGAGATAATAACTATTAGTTGAGTGAAATCAACCCAAATGCTAGAAACATTTTGCTTGATCAGAGAAAATTCCAACAGAAGTCCTACAACGAGCTACTAAAACCTTGATGAGTTGATATGTGGCATTATGTGGTTTCTTAATAGCACTACTCAGAAAATACTTTTGCGGCAGAAGTTCATTTGAACTAACGAAATCCAAGATCACTCAAATTCGAACTGGCTCACATACAGAGGCTTTATTGACGTTATCTTGGCTTTAAATTTGACGAATATATTCGTTTTCAGCTCCTTGAATATCTTAACCCTTTTTCGTCTTCCATTTATCTTCACAAAATTAAGCATAAGAAAATCTTACCAATGGTCTGGATACACATGTACGGAGGCAAAATCAACAGTTGAAAGTATAGAGTTGCGAACAAAATCGGATCCAAGATCAGCCGCCCAAATTTCTGGATTGGCAGTTGTCTTTTTGGGGCTTTTAGGACCATAGAATCCTTCAAGACCCACTGTTAGTAGATGTTTCCGGTCAATTGATTTCACGAACGTTGACATCTCTTCTATCCAGTCCTGAAAATTGGCATAATGCTATTAATGCATTCCCGCGTAAATGTACAAGTAAGCAGAATCTACTCTTCCAAATATGGATTCCCTGAAAATTTACTGAAAGGAAAGAAAACACCACATCCTCGGAAATTCATACACCAACTGTAGATATGTCTGGGAGGGATTAGGAATGTATACGAATTCTTCTAGCAAGTGTTACAACTGATTAAATGATTTCCAAAACAAAAAAGTGACGATCTTTTTGGGGACGGAGAAGTAACTAATTATGGACGTCTAAGTGAGGCGTCATAAGCTCAAAGAGAATCCATGACATAATAGGATGATTTTGTTCTCAAGTCCAGTCCAATTGAACTGCAGAGATTAGATCGAGGAAACCACCAGCTGCTAGATGAACTACATAACGGTCTCACTAATCGATTGACTGCTCTGTTGTTCGAACATAGAACTACTAAAATGAGGTCAAATTTAGAAGTTACCTGTAGTGTATCACCAGAAGGATCGGTCATGCAGCGAGGTTCATTAATTAACTCCCATGCAAAGATGGTTGGATCGTCCCTGTACTCTATACCGGTGTATATGTTCCTCCTGGTTAGAACTGTCTGGAAAGATGTAATAGAATGATGACTTGGGTCAGTACTTGAGCGTAGAAAGTAGCTTGGATTTCAACTCCAGGACGTCGTATGTGAGTGCAGACAAAAGAGCCAACGAAAGCTTGGATCGTGGTATGGTCTAATTTTTTAATTATGTTGTAAACCTCACAACGAATGCATCTTTTTGCGGACAAACAAAGAATATTGTAAAATTCAGGAGTACTGACATAATTCATTTCTTTCATGAGACAAACGTTTCTGCAACATTTGTGGATAGTCACTTAGCCTAGGATTACAACTGAGGAGCCCCACAGCCTTCCAAATCCCCATACCTCACCACTTCGGAGTTTGTGGAAGGCAGAAAAGGCAAGTGAGTCCGCAAATTACACCTGAGCTATAGGCTTTAAGGCCTATCTCAAGTTAGAGATCAAAATACAGAAGTCATAGTATGAGTTACTTAAAACAGAGGCGAACAAATGACTTGCCTCGATAACATTTTCTGGAATAGAAAATAGAAAATTCAAATTTGAGGAATAGATAAATTTTCCAAGGCCTGTATAGTAATGTCTCGGATATAAAACAGTAGTGCAAACTCGTAGATTGAATAACTTCTTGAACAAAGATAAAAGATATTTTTGAAATAATGGCAGATGAATGGATGTAATGTATCTTGTTTGCCATCCAACAAATAAAATTTTGCTGCATTTGGAAACATACCTCGCAGAGGACAAGGTTATCCATAGAATAACCATTCCAAAGGAAAATTACCTTGACATAATTTTTGAAATAACGACGGATGGATGGATCATAGAAGAATGAATCGTTGGAAGAGCTTAAAGCAACACCTTCTTCCCACGCCCACTTTACATACTGAGTCTTCCCACCATATGCTTGCAAATTGTTAACCAAACTAAGGATCAGCCTGATTCCATTTCTTCTGGCTTCTGCTATTACATGATCTAACGCCTACAGCAACGGATTTCAATATTAAACAAAAGAAGCAAGTGGCAGAAAATACTAAATATATCGATGACTTTACAAGATGAGCTAGGAGCAAGTTGCATGATAAAGAGTAGATCCATGAAGTAACAAGAGTCTATGAACCAGAAAAACTACTGGACAGATGTACAATTATGAAATTAAGCTCCCCTTTAGCTATAGATTTTGAAGTTAAAACTTGAAACTTGAAAATCTGAGTTTCTGAAGTTGTGTTTGGACATGCATTTTCTTGAAAAAATTGAAGTTTTGTGAATGAAAGTCTCGGAAACTGGTCTGTGCTGGTTATCAGAAACTTGCTCAAAGATTTAAACTGGATAACTCTTAAAGCAAACTGAAAAATAGGAAAACCAGAAACCAGATTGAGCAAAGTTTTTGTTGTAAAGAATAAAGCAATCATATCCCAGATTTGGTTACTAATGGATTGCATAATTTACTTAAAATCAGTCATAATTAGAGCACATACAACAGATCATTCCATGAAACAACATCTCTACCTCTAAGACATAGTGGTAAGGTTTGCGTACATTCTACTCTCCCTCAGACCCCACTTGTGGGATTCCACTGGGTATGTTGTTGTCAGACCCCACTTGTGGGATTCCACATGTTGTTGTCGTTGTTTATACAACAGATCATTACTAACTAGCTACTATGGAATAATTGCTCTAAAAGGTATTTAGTACTAATAAAGTTGATGACATAAGTATCCAAACAAAACATGTTCTTACCCTGAACACTTTCTCATCAAATTTTCCAGGTGAAATCTGTAAAGCATTGTAACCAGCATCATTGAAAGCCCAAGTTCTACAGACAGTAAGCCCCATCTTAGCACCAGCCTCAAGCATTGTTCTAATTCGCGGTCGAGTACTATAATCAACAGCATGGTCCATTAACCAATAAGAATTCCATCCATTAATGTAGAAAACTTTACCATCAACAAAGAACTGAGTTCCATTCCTCTCAACAAAACTAAGGTTTATTTCTTTGCTGTAATTAACCCACAAATCCCCAAATGACAAATATAGAAAAGCAATAAATGATGCAAACCCAATAATTGGATAAAACAAACCATTTCCTGTAAGCATTCTACTCATAGATGATTTAACCATTACCACTAAAACAATAAAAAGAACAACCCCCAAGAACCCCTTTGAAGTTCAACAGCAAAAAAATGCTAACTTTGAGCTTCAAATCTAAGAATTGATGGAAATATGGGGTTTTTTACACCTTAGATCTCTTTATCTCACCAATATAAGGAACCCCACTAGGAAAAATATGATTTGAAACAAGAATCAGATCCACTTTAGGAAATTTACTTCAAGTGGAGCCAAAATCCAAGAATTGAAAATGTGAACTGGGGTTTGTCTTCTAATGGGTTCTAAATGGTGGCCATTTATATATTTAGACAAAAGAAAGAAAGGGTACACCTAACATGTAACACAACCAATCAAAAACCTGTCAAAAACATCATTATAATCTCAGAAAAAAAGATGAATGAATAAGGAAGATGAAGATGACAGTGAGGTGGAATGTTGGTTTTCAAAAATGCTTTAATTAGATCTGAAATCTTGATTTCTTATCTTCTCTAGTAAATTTTCATTGTTTTGCAAAGAATAAGTCCTACCAATAGTTCCAAACTTTGGGCCATTCTTGATTTAAGCCTTTCATCTTTACTATATAAAAATTATTTTTTTTGTAATTTTATATTCTTTGGTCATGTGACTACTCCACTTATTAGTGGTTGTTAGTTTCACCAGAACCAAAGATGAAATAACAGTACAGTGTACTGTAATTGTATATATTCTTCTTTAAAGTTTTTATCTTTAGCATATTATTTGCTCCAAAAGGTTCATAAATTAACTGACAAAACTGGCTTCTAAGATTTCCAAAATCTCATTACCCATGTGAGAACTGACCAACCCTTTTTATAGTTTCTTCATTTTTAATCCACATCTTGTCTTATTTTTTAGGCTTGAGATGAGGTTTTTTGAAAAATGAATTTTTTATTTTCGTTAGTAAAGTTTGTCTACTCTCTATTTTTTTCTAACCTCACTTACGAGACCTCGTTGGCTATGTTATTGTGTTTTTTCTAAAAGAAAATATTACTCCCTCCGTCTCATTTTAAATGAGACTGAGAGAGTATTAATTTTCACATGTCTTGTTTATAATTTGTTTATGACCGTGATATTAATAAATTACTAAATTTCTCTTTGGACTTGTACTAATGAGTAATGGACATATTGATGTATTCATTAAGTAAATATTTTAAATTTGAGAAATAACGAATACCAAATAGTATTAATGTCTCGTACCAATCCTAAAACCAAGTACGACAATTTTAAAATTTGACTCATGAATATCATACTAAATACCAAATTATCAATTATCAAATTACTAAAAATTTTGATTTGATTTGATATTCGGCTCCAACCCTACTATTATTACACCAATAATTAAAAAAAAAAAAAAAACATTGTACAGAAAAGTACTTCTAAAATAATAAAAAATAATGGACTCTGAGGCTTATGCTTTTACATCTAAGGCTCACGCTTTTACACTTCGAAACTTATATCCTAAATTCTAGCACCTACGTTCTACGAATATAATTTTTAGATATTATGTAACTACAAATCATTCATTAAGAGTAAAAGAAAAAAATTGAAATTATATTATTTATAATTATAATTAGGTCATATTCTTTTCGGACGAACTAAAAAGAAAAATCTGACACATAAAATGAGATAAAAAGAAATAAATATATTTTTACCTTAATTTATTACGTAATTAGTATGGTTTATTGAAAAATAATACTACTAGGAAAATGTTGTACTATTGGTAGTCAAAGAATTAGAGAAAAGTAATATAAAATATGTGAAATTCCGTCCATTTTAATTAACAACACCAATCAAGCCGATTTTTCTGGAGTTTTTACGATTTTTGTCTGTCTTCAAATTAAAAAAATGGAAATGGTCCATCAATAAAGGAGGAAATTATTGAAACCCTACTTTTATACTCCAATATTTTTTTTTCCACAATCTATTAACAATTTTGAAAACAATAATATATTTTTCACGATAATATATCTAGTGTAATCTTATAAGTAAATTTACCAAAGAGTAAGATATATGTAGATTTTACCACTATGAGGATAGAAAATTTATTTTCAATAAATTTTCGACTCAAGAGTATGTAGTAAAATAGCAATATACAAACCAACTTAAGCGACATGGAGAAATACACATTAAAACAAGGACTGAGCTAGTAAGAGTCTAGGGAGTTCACCTGAATCTTTTGTTATAAAAATGTATATTGTTTATAGATGGTAAAAAATATTTTATTTTATATATATAAAGTAGATGTTGAATCTCAATCGACTTCTTTATATATTTAGTTCTTTATATTTCAAACTTCTTAAATAAAAATACTGACTCCATCGCTGCATGGAGTCATTAAAAAGTAAGAAATACACGATAGAAAGAAATATTCCTTTCTCAAAAATTGGGGAAAATGTTGCTTTCAGTAGAAAAAGAAATTTGACCTTAAATGGGAAAAAAGAAAACAACAAACAAGTTAATTAAACACGTCAAAACACTATCTTAATTAATCCAAATTATGGATTTTTACCAACTTTGTTTAAGATGCTGTCGGACGCTAAATCGTCAAATAATGTATTTCTAACTAATAGATTGGGAAAATAACGATGTTTAACAACAGTTTAGCAAAGGGTTACTCATTAAAGAGTAATTGATTAATAGTATTTAATTGCACGATTTGCCTTTTAAATAAAATAGTTTTAAAATTTTTACTCTTAAGAATTGAACTTATGCTTATCGAGATATAAATTCTTAAGAGCATGGGGCATAACGTATAAATATTATCATGCAAAAATATAAATTTATATTCCCAAAAAATATTTATTTTAAAAATATAAAAAAAATTAAAACCAACACAAAATAGGGGCAAAAAGTGCTAATGACACATTGATTCCTTAATTAAATTGTAGTCCATCATTGTCTATTGTTCAAATGGATAAATCATAGTTTGATCATAATAATATGTTCTTTTAATTCAAAGTTAATAGTAATAACTGCCTACAAATCATTAAGCATTTCATGAATGCATAACCTATTAGCCTTTTTGCTCAAATTTTTACATAATCATGTAGTCCTACTTTCTAAGAACATCTATGTAAGTGTTTCACTTTTTTGTATTTTTCATGTGAGCTTTTATTCACATATATTTAAAAATCTTTTATTTACATTAAATTTGGTATGACTCATTAATATTTATGAACTAATTTGAAGATTAATTATATGTTATTTGAATATTTATAACCATCAAGCGCACATAATTTTTATTTGTGCATGTGTTTCCAAGATACGAATAAAGATAATTAAGTATTGGTCCATACCAAAAAAAAAAAAAATCCAAACCTTGGCCATCATACTAACATATATCTCCATGTTGTTTTGCTAAACCATTTTTGAGCTAAAAACAACTCTAAGTGATATTGATTATTTTGAATTAAGAAAATGTTCGATATAAATGAAAATATTTGAATTTTTCTTATGATTGATAAGCAATTAAAAATATTATTTAAATGATTTAATTAAATCTAGACAAATAAACGTAAAGTGAATGGAAGTAGGAAGTGTGGGGTAGGGGGATGTGAATTTCATAGATAAAAATAAATATAAGATATGGTTGAAAGATTAAAAAACAAACACAATTAACATAAAAGATATCGTTCGATAATTTTTTTCAATAGATCGAACGCTATTACAAGTCTTCAACATACTTTTATTCCCAGTTCACATACACTCTACAACAACAAAAAGTAAATATATATTGATTCTTTGTACAAAAGCTCATAAATTGCCAAACCAAAAATTAATTACTCTCCAATTTGCTATCTAAAGTATCACATCATTATTATCGTCCGACAATAATTTTATCATCATAAAAGCATTCTGCTCACAGGAATAAATAAATCCATTTAATTTATGATAAGGTCCCCTTCTTCGCATTAAAATAAATTGTCTTGATTCTATGATGACAAAAAAGAAAAAATTATGTGGATAAATAAATATATATTAGTTAATTAATTTATATAATTATAGTTTGAATTAAGTATGATTAGTGGCAAATATCTAGCTGTAATTACAGTTTGAGTTTTATATGATTCGTGCGATTATATTTATACAAACTTTGTGCGCAATTATATAAAAAATGTGCACGAATAAAATTGTATAATAAAATATACGAACACTGTGAATTGTATAGCGAATTATAGGAACGTTGTACATAAATTGTCTAGTGAAATATACAAATGTTATACAAAAACTGCGAATTTGTATAACGAATTATACAAATATTTTCAAATGTTATGCAAATTATACAAATGTCGCTATTACTATAATTTAAAAATGTAATTACTCAAACTATAGCTATGAAGCATAATTAAGATATTTTGAATGAGGGAAAATTGCAAAAGTATACATTTTTAGACCCAATTTTACCTCTATGTATCAATCTTTATTTTTACCCAGAAATATCAGCCATTATTTACCAAACTACGCCCAAAAAAAAATCAAAAAAAAAATAAAGGCTAAGAATGTGACATAAAAGCTAAAGAAGTGACATAAAATTTGACAAAAGTGTAAATATTTTTAAAGATTGACATATATAGATAAAATTGAGTCTAAAAATATATATTTTTGTAATTTTCTCTTGAATGACTATATACGAAAATTTCTCATTAAAAAATTATATTATATTGTTAAATTGAAGTGTAGGTTAAAAATGTTGGTAAAAGAAACAGACTTTACCTCTGTATTTTAATATTTTTCATTTGACTAATATAGACAGTTCCACTTTTCCTTTTCCTTTTTTTTCTTTTTTTGGTTATGGTCAATAATTGTGACTAATTTAGATTTAAGGAGTCAATCACGCATTCACGCTGTTCTTTTCTGCACCATACTTTAAAATATGGAATTTTGACAACAAAGACCATCTTGTCAATTTTTCCATGTAAAAAAACAGTCAATACACAAAGTATCTTGTTATAATACTTCGTGAAATGATGAAAATACTTTTAGAATTGACCTTGCGCTTAATATACCTTCGCTTGTTTCGTTTGCAAATCCGATATCAGAGTTGCGATCAGTGTGAAAAATCGAATCGAAAAATGGTCTCGACTCGGCTTTAACTCGAAAAAATGCGAATTTTTTTGTCCAAGCGAGCTTAAAACAATGGGGTTTCCGCGCCCTTCCGTAACGCGGAGTGGACGCAGAACCACACTTTGTTTTTTCTCCGAAATTTGACAAAACACGAAAATTCACGAAAAAGTGCTAAAAAGCACTAGTGCGGGTCGCGCACTAGTGTAGGAATATGGTCGGTTTCATTTTTTCTATTGAAAAGGGCAAATTCGACTTTTTCCACACCCCATGTCCTAAACTAAGTTAGTTTTAAGTCGATTAATATTTAAAAACGTATTTCTTCTTCATATTTATACGTTAAAAGCAAGAAACCCTTCCCAGAACTTCAAGCATAGAATCCAAGAACATTAGAGCATTCAATATTATTTTTCGAATCTTCCAAGATGTCATTCCAAGGTATGTAAAACCATCCAAAAATAATTATTTTGCTAGTATTTTTAGAGATCGAAACTAGTTTTCACCCATGAAACCTTCAAGTATAAATTGAGATTAAATTTCTCATAAACTTTATGAGTATGTTAATTTTCATGATAAATTCCATAGATTCTTGATGGATTATAATTTTTTATCTCTATATCATTCCATTAAAGAATCATTATCTAGTTTATGTTCATTCTTGAACAAGAATTCTTATTGTTGAGTTTTCTGAAAACCAATCTTGATATGATCTCAAGAAAAGAAAAGATTAGTTTAAATCAAGTTAAAGAATGATTTTTCTTGCAGATGTTTTTGGCATTCTAGTTAAGTAATCTAGCATGATTGAAAGTGGATGAAAGATAGTAGTTTCAGTAAAGTTGAAGATTTCAGTTGAGAAGCCAACAAAAGTTAAAGTTGGGCTAAGTCTCCAAAAGATAAGATTTCAAGAATTTATTCTTTAAAAGTTATGAGCTATATAAGAACATTTTGGGAGTAGTATTGAGCATCGATTTGGGTGAGAGTAGAATAAATTA
>JAABOM020000101.1:21876259-21924587 GCA_011800125.2 Solanum clarkiae
TTTATTATATACTATAATTTATATTTTTTTAGACTTTGTATAAATGAATAAAAAATTATCTATAATCATTGTTTATATAATTATTTTTATACATGTTAATGATTTCTCAAATTTTATGTATCCCTGATTATACAAGCTTGTTAAGTTATTTTATTCAACTTTGTATATATAGAGAGTTGAATTTATCTTAAAAAATGTCCCCATATGCAGTGATATACAAACGTTAATATAATGCATGCTATATACACAAATTAATTGTTGAAAAAGATGGAAATGTTCATAAATATAAATACAAACAAAATTATGCAACCTATAATTAGACCAATACAGGTATAATTATTCATAAATCAAAAAATATATACAACTTATATTTTTTTTTATATAATTTCATTAGTTGTATGCATTTAATTATTTTTGTATAATTTAAGTAATTGGATCCTCTAATTTATACAAACAAAATTATGCAACCTATAATTAGACCATACATATACAATTATTCATAAATTAAAAAATATATACAACTTATGTTTTTTTTTTTCCTTATAATTTCATTAGTCATATACATATAATTAATTTTGTATAATTTAAGTAATTGCATCATCTAATTTTGTACTTTTTATATACTTTCTATAAATGAATATAAAAAATTATCTATAACCTTTCATATATAATTGTTTTTATACATATTAATGATTTCTCAAATTTTGTGTATTCTTAGTTATATAAGTTAATACGTAATGACAACAATAAAATTAAATAAATTTGTTACACATTTTTATGTACTTTTACGGGAATTAAAATTAATTCTTTTAAGTGATTTTTGATAAATCATAAATTACAATAACTATATATAAAACAAGAAACATAAATTAATTGTTTTAGGTATAAATTAAATGTTTTGAGAAAGTCATTTTAAGCAAGGAATTCTAATAAAATACAACCATCATAAATTCAGGGATTGTTTTCCATTTAAAATAATTGAATTTATAGCCTTTCATTAATTGTTTTCATATGAAATTTTGTATAAATGATTTCATTTAGCCAAAATATATAAATAATAAGTCATGGCTATAGTTATAAAATGTAATTAGTTAAACTATAGCTATTTTGGCCTATTAAATTTCAGCAGTAAGCTATTTATGAAAGTTCCTTTTTTTCTTTTAATCATTCTTCAACATCCTATCTTAGCCCAGATTGCCCAAATTTAAACTTTTTATTATTCTTCAACACCCTACCTTAGCCCACTCCCAATTTGTCATTCTTCAACACTCTACTTCACCTCACTCCGAGTTTGTCATTCTTCAACACGCTACTTCACCTCACCCCAGTACTTAGTATTTGGTACATGGACAATACAACTCATCTCATTAATTATCAATGTGAGACATTTCTTCATTCTTGAATGTCCTATCTCACGCCTAGTGCTTAGCATTTAGTGTATGAACAAATTTGATTTTGAGAGCTCTACACTGGGTGAGATGAGTCCTACTTGTTTACAACAAATTTTAAAAGTGTGAGAAAGATAAATTAGAATCACAAATAAAATATGAAGAAAAAAATTTTTTATTGATAAATAATATGGGTACAAATCTGTTCCTCCCTGATTCTTCTCTCATAAAGTTTCTCCATGATTTGAGGGCCGTTAGTGATGTATTTCTCGTACTAGGATGATTTTGACCTCCTTAAGCCATCATATTTTGATCTCTCTATGGGATATTTTGAAATGTCTTTTCAAGATAATATAATAACCTTTTTATAAGCATGAATTAGGGTTTATGATAGAGTAACCTCCAAGAAATTCTGACTGAAACATGACTAATTTTATAGAATCTTACAAATTTTCAATGTCTACAAATGTCTGCTGCTTCAAGGCTTGTCGAAGTGTAGACTTGATGAAATTCTAAGATGAGGCTTGAAGTACTAGCGGTTTTGTAACTTTAGATTTGTAGATTTAATTTATGATAGAAGAGATGAATGGTAGATTTGATCTTACTGGGCGTATCAATTTGTTTACAACAAATTTTAAAAGTGATAGAAAGATAAATTGGAATCACAAATAAAATACGAAGAAACAAAAATTTTACTGATAAATAATATGGATAAAAATCTGATCCTCCCTTGATTTTTCTCTCATAAATTTTCTCTATGATTCGAGGATCGTTAGTGGCGTATTTCTCGAACTAGGATGATTTTGACCTCCTCAAGCCATTATATTTTGATCTCTATGAGATATTTTGAGATGTCTTTTCAAGAGAATATAAAATATCCTTTATATAAACATGAATTAAGGTTTAGGGTAAGGTGACCTCCAAGAAACCATGACTGAAATAGGACTAATTTTGGAGAGTCCTAAAAAATTTTAATGTCTACACTACTCTAATACCATGTAAATTTAGATTTTAAGATTGACTCACACCTCAAAAATCAAAGTCCGATACAATATTCCTGAAAAATCATAATAGTAGGTCCACAATGACCCTGGCAAAAGACCCCAGGTGGCCTGATGGTGATGGGGAATGCATGGTCGGATTTTATGAGCCAAGGAACGGGAAACAAGCTATTTCGACAGTTTTCTATGGGTGTTAGCCTACGATTTCTGGCATTGCAGGGGGATTTGGCGCACTATTTCTAAAAAATTATACGAGTCAGTCCGAAACGAGCCGGACAAGAGGCCTAGGTGGCCCAACAACAACGAGAGATGCTTAGTAGGATTTTATAGGCCAAGGAACAGAAAACAGACGATTTTGGTAGTTTTTTTGTAAGTTTTAGCCCACGGTTTCTGGTGCTGCAAGGGGGCCCGATGCAACATTCCCAGTGTCGGTTCACAACCAGTGCGGTAAGAGGCACAGGTGGCCTGATGACGACGAGGACGCTAGTAGAATTTTATGGGTCAAGGAACAGAAAACAGGTGATTTCGACAGCTTTATGTGAGTGTTAGCCCACGATTTCTGGCGCTGCATGGGGTCTGACGCAATATTCTCATAAAATCATACGAGTGGGTCCGTAGCGAGCCCGGAAAGAGGACCAGGTGGCCCGACGATGGGGGGGACACCTAGTAGGATTTTATGGCCAAGGACCAGAAAGCATGCGATTTTGATAGTTTTCTGTGGGTGTTAACCCACGGTTTCTGGCGCTACAAGGGGTTCCGATGCAACACTCCCAAAATATCATATGGGTGGGTCCGCAACGAGCCCGACAAGAGGTCAAGATGGCCCGGCAACGACGGAGGACACCTGGTAGGATTTTATTGGGCAAGGAACAAGAAAGAAGCGATTTCGGCAGTTTATTGTGGGTATTAGCCCATGATTTCTAGCGTTGTAGGCGGTTCCGATGCAATATTCCCAAAAAATCATATGAGTGGGCCCACAACGAACCCGGCAAAAGGCCTAGGTGGCCGGCGTAGGGGCATGCTTGGTAGAATTTTATCGGCCAAGGAACGGAAAACAAGCGATTTCGACAGTTTTCTATGGGTGTTATATCACGGTTTCTGGCGCTGCAAGGGGTCCGGTGCAACATTCTTGAAAAATCATACAAGTGGGTTCGAAAAGAGCTCGGTAAGACACCTAGGTGGCCCGATGTCGGCGAGGGACGCCTGGTAGGATTTTATGGGCCAAAAAACAGGAAACAAGCGATTTTAGTAGTTTTCTGTGGGCGATAGCCCACAATTTTTGGCGCTTTTTGGGGTCCGCAACATTTTTGAAAAATCAGACGAGTGGGTCCACAAGAAGTCCGTAAGAGCCCCAGGTGGCCCGGCGACGGTGGGGGATGCCTGATAGGATTTTATAGTCCAAGGAACAGGAAACAGATGATTTCGACATTTTTCTGTGGGTGTTAGCCCGCAGTTTCTAGCACTGCATAAGGTCTGATGCAATATTCCAAAATATCATACGAGTGAGTTCGAAGAAAGCTCGACAAGACGCCCAAGTGGCCCGGCTGCAGTGGGTGACGTCTGGTAGAATTTAATGGGTCGAGGAACAGGAAACAAACGATTTCGACAGTTTTCTGTGGGTGTTAGCCACGATTTTTGGCATTGTAGGAGGATCCGGTGCAACATTCTTGAAAAATCACACGAGTAGGTCTGAAACAAGCTCGGCAAGAGGCCCAGGTAGCCCGGCGGTGGCGGGGAACGCCTGAAAGAATTTTATGGGCCAAGGAACAGGAAATAAGTGATTTCGGCAGTTTTCTGTGGGTGTTTGCCCATGATTTCTGGCGCTGCAGGGATGTCTGGCGCAACATTCTCGAAAAATCATACGAGTGGGTCCGAAAAGGGGCGAGAGGCCTAGTTGGCCCGGCAGCGGCGGGGACACCCGGTAGGATTTTATGAGCCAAGGAACAGGAAACATGTGATTTTGACACTTTTCTGTGGGTGTTAGCCCACGATTTTTGGTGGTGCAGAGGGGTCCGGCGCAACATTCCCATGAAATCATATGAGTGGGTTCGCAATGAGCTTAGTAAGAGGCCTAGGTGGCCCGATGGCGGCGGGGGACGCCCGGTAGGATTTTATAGGTCGAGGAACAGGAAACAAGCGATTTCGACAGTTTTCTATGGGTGTTAGCCCACGATTTCTAGCGCTGCAGGGGGTTTAGCACAACATTCCCTAAAAATTATACGAGTGGGTCCGCAATGAGCCCAACAAGAGGCTTAGGTGGCCTGACGACAGCATTGGACGCTCGGTAGGATTTTATAGACCGAGGAACAGGAAACAGACGATTTCAGTAGTTTTTTGTAGGTGTTAGCCCATGGTTTCTAGCGCTGCAGGGGGGTCCCTCACAATATTCTCAAAAAATCATACGAGTGGGTCCGTAATGAGCCAAGCAAGAGGCTTAGGTGGCCCGACAACCGGGGGGGAGGGGACGTCCGATAGGATTTTATAGGTCGAGGAACATGAAACAGGCGATTTCGGTAGTTTTTTGTGGGTGTTAGCCCACGATTTCTGGTGCTGCAGGGGGTTTCGGCGCAACATTTCCGAAAAATCATATGAGTGGGTCCGTGACGTGCCCGACAAGAGGCCCAAGTAGCCCTGCGGTGGCAGGGGACGTCTGGTAGGATTTTATGGGCCAAGGAATAAAAAATAGATGATTTTGACAGTTTTATAAAGCGTCTTATAAGGAGTCTTATTAACCACCAATGTAAGAATTTTTGTCATTTCTCAATATGATATTTCAGTATCTATCTTGAAATTAAAAAAAAATAAAATAAAAAATTCAAGGAGTAGGTTCCACAAATAAAAATATAATGCCCTAATTTTTGAACTTCTAACTCGACGATAAATTTTTCCCCCGTTATATTACTAAAGACTCTCTAGTTTAATTTTTCTATTGATTCGAAAGCTATTACATACTAAAAATATATAAATATCATCTATATTACTATATAGTATATAATATAAATTTTTATCAAAAAGAAAAAGAGAAAAAATGAACACCCTCTTTCCTTCCCAGATACATCTACATTTTTTGCAGGAAAATCAACCGGAAAGATATACGATAAAAAAAAAAGACCGAAAGTATCTCCGTAATATTCTACAATTTCGTTTAAGTCAACACGTCAACGCGCAGAAATTATCTTGTGCAGCAGCGGACCACCGGAACATAATCCTCTATTGGTAAATACAATTATCACACCCAATGAAAACTGAACACGTGTCATCTTATTAGCGTACTATACAAAGCGTGTTTCCTTCCAGCGTACGATTAGTAACAAAGGCAACGAAAATATCGCTCTCTCTAAGCACCGAATAGTTCTTACATAGTGTAGAGTGTGTTAGGGTTTTGGGATCACTGAGATATTTTTGGTAAAATTGCTGCGGTGCAATGGATGTTGAAGTTGAAGAAATTTCTGTAAATGATGATTCTGCGAAGGTTAAAGACGATAAGGTATTTTGAATTTCTCATGATTTTTTTTGATTGATTGATTGATTGATCGCGATCGCGATCGGTTTATGATAGGATTTTGGTTTGGTTGATCATTTTGTGTAATTGATCATTTTTTAGACTTAGAATTGCGAATTTTGTTAAGCGTTGCATTGCTAGAGTTTTTGGCCTAGGGATGCTTGTATTGTGTGTTTGTGTTTTAAAGTATGATCATCGAAGAATTGTAATTGTGAGTGAGTCATGTTGAATTGACCTTTTAGTGAGGAAATTGTTGAATAAAAAGGAAATGATCTTTAAGAGAATTTTGGAAATTGTTGTCCATAGAAGCGACTCCATTGAGGTAAGGGTAAGGTGTGCGAACATTTTGTCTATGCTACTATGTGGGACAAGAGATTGAGAATCTGGGTCTCCAATGGAGCAAAGTGGGAGGGGAGAGGGTACTAGGTGGGCAGTGATGACTCCTTTGGGGGGGGGGTTGTGGGTGTGGGTGTTAGGGTTTCAAAAAGGGGTTTTGAACTTGTGCATGCAAAAGTTGATTCCTGTGCTTCAGAATATTGTTATACAAGAGTAGCATATGCTATTGTATTTTCTAGCATGCCTAAATTAGTTTTCAATATTGAATATTGAAAAGGCCATTTCCTTTTGCCTTACAGGAGACTGTTACTAAGGATACTCCAGATACTATAGCTGGGTCCACATCTGGGTCTCTAGACTCTGGTAATAACCACAGTTCCAATTCAGACCTCACGTTTCATGAAGATCAGAATGACAGAGATGATGGGATGGATTCTTGTGATGATGTGTCAAACTATGATGATGACGAAGACTATGACTATATGTATGAAGACAATGATGATGACGATGAATGTGATTACTTGAATATGCAGGCACAATTTGATAATGTCGATTTGCCTGCTGGTGTTGAGGCAACAGTTTCTTGGTTACCTTCTTCCAGTTCAAAAGCATCTTCCCAAGTTAGCTCTCTGAGTCACCTAGCAGGTGCTCAGACATCAAATCTCACACTTCCTGAGCATGCAGGTAGTAGCGCTGCTCAGGTCCCTGCTTCAAGCAGTTCTCTGGTGTCTGGAGGGTCAAATTCTCATGGAAAGGAAGAGGCAAACGAAGATGAACTCATGGAAAAATATCAAAATTTTAAGCATTTTGATGTGGTGGAGGACTTCTCAGATCATCATTACAGCAACTTGGGCTTCCAGGGACAACAGGTAACTTGTAAGGGTTTTCTTGTGCTTTGCAGGTCATTTTTGCTATTTTAGTTGTTTGTTAAAGCATGAATGTGAGTGTATTAACCTCTGCTGTTACTTTTTTGACAGCCACCTAAGGCCTGGAGTAAGAAAGTTCAGGATGAGTGGAAAATATTGGAAAATGACTTACCTGGTGAGTCAGATGCCGTTAGCTAGTGAGTTCATTTGTTTTTCTGTTGGTTTGTATTTCATATCTTGTCTTGGTTGACGTATCAATGTTGCTTTCCTGCTGTAGAAGTCTTGTTAAAGTGGTATGTTTTCTCAGCCTAACCTTCTTTTGCTGGCTAAATAATGGTAAATGCAGCAATTGGCTCACGTGATCTGTGTGGTTCCTGAAAAGATATGTGTTGTTTATGATATAGATCGCAATTTATATTTTTGCGCATTGATTTTTCACAATTAAATGATAGAATAGCGATCCTTGCTTTCCCAGCTGGTTTTCCCCAATCTCAACCCCCTTATGCCTTATCTGCTGCTAAATTTAGGACTCTATCTTCTTTGTGGCACGCTGCACCGCACCGTCTGATTTATAAAATTGTGTGAATTTGATTTTGTGCGATGTGCTTTCGTATGGGTTGATTGCTGTAAATCTATCTGATCCATTTGATGATTTATGTTGAACTCATGCTCTCTCTCACCTTCAGATACAATATATGTAAGGGTCTACGAAGCAAGGATGGATCTCCTTAGGGCTGTCATCATTGGACCACAAGGCACTCCATACCATGATGGTCTCTTTGTCTTTGATGTCCTGTTCCCTCTGAATTACCCTGATGTGCCACCAGTATGTATTGGAGTGTTCTTATTTTTCCTTTATTTTGTATTTTTGTAGCATGGAAATATAAATATATTTATTTGCTTATTTTCCCTTTTCATCAGATGGTTTACTACTATTCTGGCGGTTTGAGACTGAATCCAAACTTGTATGACTGTGGAAAAGTCTGTCTCAGTCTTCTGAACACTTGGACTGGTAAAGGTAATGAGAGGTGGCTGCCCAAGACATCTACCATGCTGCAAGTCTTGGTTTCCATTCAAGCGCTAATTTTGAATGCAAAGCCTTTCTTTAATGAGCCTGGATATGAAACTTCATATGCTGGACCAGAGGGAGAGAGTAGATCTTATGCTTACAATGAAGATGCTTTTGTTCTATCTTTGAAAACAATGACATATACATTAAGGAGGCCACCAAAGGTATGATCTTGAATCATTTTCTTAACTTCTACTTCATTCATTTATTCCGTTGAAAATATCATCCAACTGTACTTCCAGTGTAGTCCAAGAATGGTCTTTTCCATTAATTTCTGGATCCCCTGAGATTTCGCTGACCTGTTAATGACCAATGCATTTGTTTATTGTAAGTTAATGCCCCTTTTTTCATTCTTTTTGTTGACTGTGTCACATTTAATCTGGCTAGAATCCTGGTAATATAGGATTACATGGGTTAAAGTGATCTATTACCTAGCTTATCCTTAAAATCGGTTTGCATCTTATGTTGTTTGTTGTTCTGTAATTTTTCGGCTTGCATATAGTCAATAAAGTTAATTAGGAAGAAGGGAAGGGAAGTGAAAGTTCACAGTGTAAATTATGTATGGTTGAGAAAAAGTTAGTAAAATTAGCTCAACAGTTGGCAACTTAATATAAGTGATAGTTCAATTTGTTATTGAAAGTTGGAACTTTTTCTGCTTAGGTTCCTCAGTTTTGGGACGAAGTGCAGACAGTGTCTAGTTTCGGAAACAAGGTTGGATGTGGTGGCATAATGTCTTTCAACTACTTAAATGCTACATTTAAATGGACAGCTATAAAGTTGAAAACAAAATTTACTCTACTCATATTAATGTGTACTCAAACAGATGTACATATTTTTTTAACCAAATGGACAATCGAAACACTTACTATTCACTATAGCAATTTGTTCAACTAGTTTTCCAGTCTGAGTGATAATGGATGTTTATAGACGTAACTGGTGCAAATTTCTAACCTTTGTTCCCGGGGAGGGGGGGGGGGAGGAGTGAATTTTCAGTATACATCTTTTTGCGGTTATTGTGTCGTAGTATCCAAGAGAACTTTTAAGTATGCATCTTTATCTTGAGGCTACTTGTGAAATAGTAGTTATCTTTGTGATAAATTAATGTTATCTGGTATGCTCTAATTCTTTATTTTGCATGCAGCATTTTGAAGACCTTGTCATAGGTCATTTTCGTTGCCATGCCGTAGACATTCTCTCTGCATGCAAGGCATATATAGAAGGAGCCCCAGTTGGTTCTGTGGTCAAGGGAATAGTCCAGGATTCTAGTGCAACTGCAAACAGGAGCTCATCGACATTCAGAGAATCAGTATCCAAAATGATGAATGGTCTTATATCCCTTTTTACTAAGAATGGTGCCAAGGACTGCGACCGGTTTCGATTGACTTAACCAACAAATGTTTTAATATGAAAATCACAAAATGGTCCATTTTCGACTGCTTCATTAACTCTGCCTTTGGTGTCACTCGCGATTTCCTGTACATAGAAACTCTAATTTTTGAATGTAGATAGAACCTGCTGCTGCAGTAGGAAGTTGTCTTATTGTAGATGGAAATCAAATTGCAGCAGGGATCTATAGCTTTTTCCTGGACAAATTTTATTTGATCATAGTATCATAATATTTCAGAAATGCATTTGTAGCATCTTTTGCCTTAATTTTTCTTGCACAGCAGTCGACTTGCTGAACTAACAACATGTTACAATAAGGATAAAACTAGAAAAATACACACAATAACAAACAAGCAACATGAACAATTAAGGGTGCCTCTTACTCATGCGAGAAGGAGCAATATACTGCGCTCTTGAGGTTCGCTCATATTTAGTATTTGCAAGTAAACTGAAAGGGGAAGGTAGCCAATATGCCTCTTCACCTAGGGCGAAAAACTTTCCGTTGTATGTTTGTTTGTAAAACCTGCCAACTGTAATACTCAGTGCCACAGATATCACAATATTTAATGGCATATGGTAGTTTCTGCATTCCGCACACGAACATTTCTTTTCTCGACCAGTGACTATCCTCCTTTACCTGCATCTGCAAATGTCAGAATCTCAAGTATTGTAATTCATGAAACCTTGTGACTTAGCCGTATATTCTTCAAACTTCTTTCTAACAGCGACAGGCCAAGGCTGTTTATTCTTGATCAACGCTACAGCAAGACTGCATATTTCAAAACGACGACAAATAATAGTGAACAAAAATTACGTTTTTATGGTATATAAAATGCTAGTGTCTTTAGCAATATCTATTGCTGTTAAATATAGTATAATGAAAACTATATAATTATCGTAAAATTCTTAATTTGTCGTAGTGAGTGGAGCTTGGCCCCTTCTTCGGTATCGAAATGTCTTATTTGTTTTGACACAAAATTAAAAAAAAAAAGATGTCTAAAATTTATAATTTTAAATTAATGATAGATAAAACATATCAAAATACACTTTAACTTTATCATTTTACATATGCCATACGAAAATTTAGAGAACTTAAAAAATGCTAAATAAAGAAAAGGATATTCGATTTAAATGGATTACAAAGAAAATTAAACAACCTGAAGCCAAGGGTGTACAATGTCTAGCTTAAAAGTTACATCCTATTCATTTCAATTTATATGTTTGATTTTAAATTAACACAAAATTTAAGAAAATAAGAAATTTTTTTGAATTATGTGATACTTAACGAAAATACATAAAACGTATCAACTTGTTTGACCTATATATATATATATAATGTAGTTTTCCGAGGAATGGGCGTGCTTGACACCCCTCGGGCAAGAGTAGCTCCGCCGCCGTGCACTGGGCTGCACAGTAGAGAAATGGAGATAGCAACAACAACAACATACCTAGTGGAATCCCACAAGTGAGGTCTGGAAAAGATAAAATGTACGCAAACCTTACCACTACCTCATAAAGATAGAGAGACTGTTTCTGGGGAAACGGAGATAGCATTAAAACATTTAAACTGTAAATGAAAAGTTTAAATTCATTCCTCATGTTTTCACTTGAATGTTTGAGCGGCAGAGTTAAAAATTACAAGCAGTCGATGTACAATATCCGAGTAATACAGCAGCTTGTGAAGTTTCCATAAGTGCCACAGAAAGGTGCCAGATAAATGAAACTACATCACTTTGGCTATTACATCTGTGAGTGAAGTGGAACAGCTACATATGTTGACGTAGGCTCGATGGAATTTATACTACATACACAGCACACAACAATTCGTGACACATACACATAATTACTTGGAAACGTACATTGCAATTTCGCTTCACCACCAAAATAATAATTCTTCTGATGTTCACAGGACTGCAGAAAGCGGAGATTGAAGGAAAAGATAATAGTTAAAGTGTTGATAGATTGATCATTTCTATCAATTTACAATCAGAAATGTTGATGAAGGATGCAATGCTAAAGAAGGTTTATGGAACAAAATAATAAGAATTCAAACATTTTGAAATAAAAAGGTCAAAAAGAAGTTACCAGCGTGGAGAAAGGAGCAAATTTATGGATTGTCACGGGAGCATTCTGTTAGTTCAGAACTCAACATGTGATGGAGGAGGAAATCTACTCGCTGGCTCCGAGTCTTAGTGCTGTGCAATGGAAGAAGTTGCCATCAGAAAATTGGTTAACATCCTATACGTGTTGATGAAAATTTTCCCATATCTCAACATTAATCAATCATACTTACCCAACATTACGTCTTCGCTCACTTCTTGATTCCTGAATTACACAAAAGGAATTCAGTTTTATTGTTAAAAAAAGAAACACTGTTGAATAACAAAATAAGAGATGTAGATCTCCAAGATTAGTACCAAGTGGTTTGTTTAACGAGGACTTGGTTCGAGACTGAAGGAGCAAACCAGACGGTAGGCTGGTAGAAAAACATAAAATTCTACAACTGTTTGAAGGTTATATAGTTATGAAAGGCTATGTTCTGCAAACTGCTGTTTGTAAATGTAGGTTTAAATGCCAAGGCATATAAAAATAGGAGGAACTGAGGAAAGAGTAAAGAAACATGGTTTATGGGGGCAAAAAAGAACAACAACAATAACATACTCAGTGAAATCCCACAAGTTGGGTCTGGGGACGGTAGAATGTACGCAGACCTTACCATACCTCATAGAAGTAGAGAAACTGTTTCCTAGGAACCCTCGTCTCAGATGGGGCAAAAAATCCAGAAACAAAATATAGCTAAAAAGTTTAGGTTCGTGTCCAGACATTTGTTAGTGTCATTTCCATGTTCTACAACATTAGCAGTGATATTTTTGTCAATGATTTGAATCAAAGCTTCTGTTTTTCTCTTTTCGAGAGTGAGCTAGCCTGGTAGATCATGAAGGAATCGTTCTCTTTCTAAATTTCACTGGCTATAATTTTCATGAGAGTAAATAATAAATAGCATTCTATGATTAAACCAAGAACTCCAACAACTCGCTAGAGTCTGTCAAGATGTTCCTGCCTGCAAATGAACACGCTAGTAATAACAGATTCACTTCGTGAGAATCAGCTGATGCAGGTTCATGAACTAACCTTGTCATCACCATCCACACAGCTTGCTGCAGCCTCTAGATCCATTTCTGCTTGAAAAGCTTCCAAGACAAATGCAACAATCTGGAAGAGTACAAGCAAAGGTTAAGTGTTCATTTATCATTTTTACATTTATTGTTTAAGCGTTTGTTTGTTGTTTCGGTGCTGACACATGCTACTGGGCTATACAGAGGATAAGTACATCGGAAAGAAGAAAGTGCCCGAACACGAAAGTAAACTAAATGATAAGAACAATTAAAAAGGAAACATTAACTAAAAGTATCTAAAATCAAAACATGCAGTATTACAACTTTCTGTAATTTATTGAACAGGAATAGAACAATTAAGCTACCTTGCATCAATATAGAATATAGTTGTACACACATTACAGTATTACCAACAATTATGCCTCAACCCTAAACTAGTTGGGATCAACTATATGAACCCTCACTATTCATTTTGCTCCGTTCGTACCCATTTCATTCCAATATTCAAATGTATTACGTTCATGCATTACTTCTTATTTATATCATAATCTGTACATTCTTAACTAAGCTTCTGAAACAATTTGGACAGTCAGCAGAACAAATCTATCCTTATCATTCAGCTCATTGTATTATATCCTAGCACTAGTATCTAAGCAGGGCTTGTTTTCTAATTGACCCTCCGGAAGATCGCTGACCCAGTCTACATGGCTAGTGATGCGATCATGGACAGGGACGGGTAGGAAATCTCTGCGATCTTTAAGGTCATCAAGAAAATGGAAAGTCTCCGGTGGTGGTAAAGAAAATATCCAACTTCCCATTAATGGCTCCAAATGGGCAGTCAACTTTATAAAATTCTTTAACTACTATGTATGAAAAAAAATTGATACCAATCTGTTTAAACATTTTCTCATTTTATGAAATTTTTAAATTGAAGAAATACAACATCAATATTCAAGATCCAGAAATATCAGCAGGGAGTTGTTGGCTTGAATAAGACTACTTTAATACTATATATACAAAAAATATCAGATGTCCATTATGGTTGGGTAAACATATTTAAATGATATCTTCTCAGATGATTCATAAGCTAAGGGAAAGAAATCCCTTGCACTTCTTAGGTAAGAGGAAACTTCCAGTATTAGGTTTGAAACATTTTTAGGTCAGTTTTGAGTGGTTTATTTTTTCCAATGTCCATATCAATTATTATTATTTTTTTATTTGCACCGGGTGTCCGAGTCTCTTTGAGACCCGACTAATCCCGGGGGTGTACAGACCCTCGGCAAGGAGTTTCCCGCAAGTACACCAAGGTTAATTCAGGTTTTACCCAGTCCGATACCCTCAGAAATTGTTTGCTCCCAGTGGGTTTCGAGCTTAAGACTCCATATCAATTATTTGAGTGGTGGTTTCAAAGTTTTGAGGAAAAACATCAATTTGGGACACAAAAATATGTCTAATCATCGATATAATTAGCTGTCAGAGGTAACAGAATTTGAAGGCATAAAATTTAGCAGACAACAGCTTATAAAAATGTCGAATCACAAAAAAAACAGTTTGTTTTGTGCATTATTAGGAAAAGAGGAGGGATTAAGAGCAGGCACATAAAAAAGACATAATTGATAATACACTGGATATTGATAAAAATGTTGAATCACAAAAAAAGCAGTTTGTTTTGTGCATTATTAGGAAAAGAGGAGGGATTAAGAGCAGGCACATAAAAGAGACATAATTGATAACACACTGGATATTGATGTACCTAAAGATCAAAATATTGGTATTCATTGGAGTAACTACTCTCATTTTTACGTAAATAGACTCATTACCAATGTGAATGCATTATCTGGTACAATGCATTCATGAGAACTTATCTAAACATAAGAAGTTGACGTTTTGGTTTGCCTTTATGTTTATGGAGAGCTTCAGAAGAGGTCTAGAGACCAGACTTTGCAAAGAGTAGACATGGATGCTTACCAAATTTAACAGCCACAAAACTGAGATAAGATAGAAGCTGACGAAGTAGATATAAGTCCAGGCAGTCCCTGTTAGTTCCTTGTAGCTCTGAAACGTTAGGTAATTATTATCAGCTACATAGACCACCCATGTTAGAAAGCAGGTAGGTCGAAACTATTAAAATGGCATTAATCATCTCGATACTCTATACAATAACACATCAAAGCAGAATGCACGAAGGATGAAATAACTTGTAACAACTGAGATCTTTCACCATGTTACTCAAAGTTAATGAGTTCTCAATGTTCTTTCCTTTTTAAAGAAACAAAATTTCATTGATAAGCATGTGGATACAAATCTATTACTCCTTTAATTTTGACCTCGAGCCATATTTTGATCAATTGATAAATATCCCCAAGATTTATGGAATATTTAAGATGCCTTTTCAAGAGTATCCTTTATATAGGCATAACTAGGGCTTAGAGTAGACTAGCCTCCTAAAAACTTGATTGAAATAAGACTCATCTTGTAGAATCTGATAAAATTTCGATGTCTACAAATGTTCCCTGTTTCAAAGCTTGTCGACGTGTAGACTTGATGAAACTTAAAGACAGGGTTTGAAGCACTCATTTTTTCACCGTTGATGGCCTCAAATTTGCAGATTTGATTTATGAGAGAATAGATGAAGGGCAAATTTGATCCCACTGGACATGCCAATTTGTTCGCAACATATTTTAAAGTGATGAAAAACAATCACAAATAAAATACGGAGAAACAAAATTTTATTGATAAACATGTGGGTACAAATCTGTTACTCCCTTGATTCTTCTCTCATTAGATTTCTGCATGATTTGACAACCGTTAGTAATGTATTTCTCGAACGTAGAATGATTTTGACCTCCTTGAGCCATATTTTGATCTCTTGATAAATATCCCCAAGATTTATGAGATATTTGAGATGTTCATTGAATCCTCAAATAAATTATTCTTACTTGTAAAGAAAGTCGACTTTGTTCATGTACAAGTTACGACTCAAAAAGGCACTACAGAAACCAAAAGTTAAAATAGAGTTGATCTCATTATTTATTCTAATTTAACTTTCTTGAGCTAACCTGTGATGTTTCTCCCTTTACACTTGATTTCTTGTTCTTTTCAGGAATTTCCCCATACAAGTAACTTGTAAACCTCTAGCATAGAACGAAACTTTTCATTTGTTTCCAAGTGATGGTAGACCTGTTTACCAACAATTATTAAATGTTTATTTTGGCAGAATCTCATCAAATGTGCACTTTAAATTACTAAGAGTAAAGAAGAATTATAATCTTATACAGACAACGTACATAGATCATCAAATTCAGTAATTTAATCTCTTGTAAGTAAATTGAAAAATGTATGTTGTTGATCAGTTCAATCTAGTTATCATTGGCGAAAAAAAGATGGTTGTATTGTTTAGACAAAAACTTGCATAATCGATTGCTGATTCATCTCGACGAGAACTATTCTTGATGATCCAGTTTTGCCTTCTCGGTTCAAATGTACGTGTATGCAGGTAATGTGTACAGTAACTATGATCCAGTTACCTGCATACACATACATTTGAACAGAGAAGGCAAAACTGGATCATCAAGAATAGTTCTCGTCGAGATGGATCAACAATCGATTATGTAAGTTTTTGTCTAAACAATATAACTGTCTCTTTTTTGGCCAATAATAACTAGATTGAACTGATCAATAACATACATTTTTCAATTTACTTACAAGAGATTAAATTACTGAATTTGATGAACTATGTACGTTGTCTGTATAAGATTATAATTCTTCTTTGCTCTTAAATAATGTTGGTGTAAGGTACCAATTTGTGCAACACCTAATTCCCTTCATTTAGAAAGTTATACTTGTGTCTCAGTCAACTTTGCCACAAATCTCATTTTTTTCTTTCTTTTTTATAATAAATTAATAGTGGCATTGAGATTACTGAAGTATATACCCAAAATTTATTTTATTTTTGAATTTTGTGTATATATTTTAGTAATCTCAATGCCACTATTATTTAATTATAAAAAAGAAAAGAAAAAAAAAAGAGATTTGTGGCTAAGATGACTGAGACATAAGTATAACTTTCTAAATGAAGGGAATTAGGTGCTGCACAAATTGGTACCTTGCACCAACATTATCCCGAGGTACAAAATTTCAATCTCATTTATTTTTTTTAATCTCATTGAGTTCTGCTTATCCGTTTTTTGCAACGAGGGTTCCCAGAAAACAGCCTCTCTACCTTTGAGGTAGTGGTAAGGTCTGCGTACATTTACCTTCCCCAGACCCCACTTGTGGGATTTTCACTGAGTATGCTGTTGTTGTTGTTGCTCTTAAATAATGTAATGTGCACATTTGATGAGATTCTGACAAAATAAACATTTAATAATTGTTGGTAAATAGGTCTACCATCACTTGGAAACAAATGAGAAGTTTCAATCTATGATAGAGGTTTACACGTTTCTTGTGTATAGGGAAATTCCTAAAAAGAACAAGAAATCAAAGTGTAAAGGGAGAAACATCACAGATTAGCTCAAGAAAGTTAAATTAGAACATATAATGAGATCTATGATAGAGGTTTACAAATGACTTGCTGAATACAAAACAAAAAAAGAAACAACATTTGTGTACTGATAGAAGGTTGCTATTTTACACAACATAAAGAAGGATGATCAATAGTATTGGCACGTCACAAACACTCAAACACAAGAAATTAAAGTGTCTTCGACTTCCATCTGTTTGGTGTACACTCATTAAGCAGAAAAAAAGAAACACACTCCTCTCTCTACCCGTACATAACAAATACCATCTCAAAGCTGAGGAAATGTTCCTGAATAACAGAAATACCTCCAGCATATCTACTTGTCAATATAAAAATTATGAAAGAATCTGAGCATCAACCTAATCGTTGAACAGTCTAAGATCAGAGTACAAGTGTACAACATTTGAAAAACACTGCATAGTGATCTAGGATATTGTATATCTACAACATCTTCCCATATGAGTAACCTTATTATAGAGTTCGTGAAGCAGACTTGTAAGTACCTGTACAGGTCTACCAAGAGTAGGGTCAAAATATTTTAGCATGCAACCCAAAACGCTAAAGTAATGTGTGTTTTAAGAAAATGGACATTGGACCTAACTCATCCAAAAAAGCTAGCTCAAGAGGACAGGATCTCCCAAAACCTTATAAGAAGGGATGCAACAGCTCATTCGTAACCGATATGGAATACTTAACACCCGTCTTCCGCATGCCTCAGACTGGGAAATGCTTGGACAATATAAATTTGGTGCCCAACCGTTGGGTTAGCTACCTGCTGAAATATTTGAGCATCCAACCCAAAACTTGAAAGTAATGAGCACGGTTAAGAAAATGAATATTGGGCCTGATAAAAATTCAAGAAACTATTCCATGAGGAGAGGTACCCAAAATTATAAAGGGAAGCAACAGCCAACAGCTCATTCACAACAAACGTAGGATACCAAACACCTCAGTCGCACGCCTAGAACTAGGAGTGTGGACAATATAAATTAGGGCCTAATATTAGGTAAAAGAAATAATAGGAATAGGTCTAGCTCTAATACAATGTTAAAGAATTTCAATTTCAAAAACAAAAGCTTCAGGTAATGGGTGGAGTAGTTCAGAACCACTTAGCTCTTCTGGAAACCCTTACACAACCAATAAGGGAAAAGTGTCATATTTTCTAACAGGTCCAATACTCTAGATATGTTGGAAACTCACATTGTCTTGTGTGATAAGAATGTGTCACCAAGCCTTGAAAGTAATTTATGAATTGATGGCCATATCAACCATGTTGTATAGGGAAGAATGTTGGCCGGTCAAGAATTTATAGGTCTAGAAGATGAGAATAGCAGAAATAAGGATGTTGAGATGGATGTATGGACATACTAAGACATATAGGATCAGGACCAAAGTTATTCGGGACAAGGTGGCAGTGGTCTCCATGATAGACAAGATGACGAAGGTGAGGTTGAGATGGTTCGGGCATGAGAAGAAAAGACGCATGGATACCCTAATGAGGAGGTGTGAGAGGTTGACTATAATGGGTATAAAGAGAGGTAGAGGTAGGCCCGAAGAAGTCTCGAGGAGAGGTGATTAGATAGGACATGACACATCTGTAGCTTATAGAGGATATGATCCTAGATAGGAAGATATGGAGGTTGAGAATTAGGGTAGGGGGTAGTAGATAGTCGAGTGTTGTCTAGTTCCCTAATCAGTATTGGTATTCCTACTTTTGTATTATCTTATTCTTCGATATTTGTATTACCTGTTGTTTCCTTTACTACAGTCATCATATTATTTATTGTTGCAACTTGTTCTCCTCTTAGTTGTTTTCAACATGACTTCTTCGCTACTGTATTTGCTGAACATACTTGATTTTTGATATGTTTTACTTGACCCGAGGGTCTATTGGAAAAATCTCTCTACCTTCATAAGGTAGGGGCAAGGTTACGTGCACGCCATTCTTCCCAGACTCCACTTGTCGGATTACACTTGGTATATTGTTGTTGTTGTCCATTACTCTAGAGCAATTATAGTCTTTAGGAAACCCTAATCCAAATGACATGACCTCATACAAATATTCTCTCTATAAGTGAATGCACATGGGTGTTAAGTTTTTCGTCTCTAGGATTCTCATTTTTATAAAACCACAATTTCATCTCAATTTCCTAGGTGAATCTTTCCTCAATGGAATTCATTTGACACTCTGTAAAGACACATTTATCACAGCATTGAGGAATCACAACAAAGTTAGAAACAATGCAGCCACTTAAGTATTGGGCTTGGCTAGTTCACCAAAGTCATCATCCGTCATGCCTAATTTAAAGGTGGCCCCTTGGTTCATTTAAGTTTTCCTTTAAAGGTAAGAAAAATACACGACTGATCTATGAAGAATAAGCATCATAAAAGATGACCATATACATAAAAAGATAATTCTTCTAAGCAAATAGAATGATAATTGAGGAAATCCTAAAATCAGGATACCTGCATCCACACTTGCCAATTTCCCATCACCAATATGTTGAAAAGTGTGACCATGCCGCTTGGATAGTCATTGAAGTTAAAAAGCAAATAGCTTGGATCGTCAAGAAATCAAAGTTGATTGACTTCTAAGTGGGAACACTACAAAAATATGTGACAACAAAAATGGACCTTGATATTAAATGATAAAATTGTTTCTTCCAAGAAGATTATCATGAAATGGCAAAAAGATTGTTCCCTTGTCGTTTATGAAGAAAAAATGTCCTGTAGAATGCTCTAATTTCACCATTGATAAAAGGATACTCATTATCAGAAAGCTCAGTTTGGGCTAAATTGGGGTTTCCAGTGTTGACAATCCCCCCAAAGATCTGCACAAGTTAAAAAAAAAAAAGTAGCCAAGGGTGAAAGGCAGAAGGAGGATAGGAAAAGAGTAGCCAGACAATACTTCAACATCAATAAAGAAAACGAAGAGGAAAAGCTATTTCAGTTTCTTGTATGATACCATATTGACAAAGAACTACAGCCAAAGGCAATCTAACTGAGACAAAAATTAATTTAAGGACAAAGAGGACTTCACAAAGATTAGAAACAGAATTCAGACGATGAATGGAATCTTCAGGGAGTGATTAACATAGTAATAGGCTAATAGCAACAGAAAAAGTCAAACATACCTGTAAACCAAGAGAGCAATAAAAGCACAAGATGCAGAATATGGTACCCAAGTACGGCATTAGACTTGGTATGAGGGTCAAAAATGTGGCCACAAAAGCACGATATCGGTCTACGTGCAACAAGAGTCTCATTAACCGTAACATTCTTGCAATTAGAAGATAGCGAATCCTGTAAGCACCATAGTTGTCAGCACACAGAAGCATTTAGTCTATCCATAAGACAGGAGCGTTAAATTGTAAAGCATCAGAAAGAGAAGACACTGAGTAAACTGTAAGCACCCAATAATGGGTTTCTCATTGTATTACGGATGCAGTCAAAGTAAGAAAACATACTCCCAATAGTGGGTTCCTCATTCTCTTACAGACGCATTCTAAGTGAAACATATACACTAAAAATAAGGTAAGCAACATTTTGTAAAAATATATATTGACTATCCTAAACTATCTTTTGGAATATTCTATGTGATTTTCCTTTATCAAGTGAGATGAATCTAGACTTTTATGAATTTAGAAACATATTCACTCGATATTCTTATTTGGAGACCATAAAAAGCACATAACCTCAATCCAGGTTTATCATCATTATAAGCTAAGGTTTATCATCATCACGAGTAGCATCCAGAAGTCAGAACACAGCACATAGAGAAAAAAAAATCACAAATCCATCCTACTGAGGAAGAGAAACAGAATCAAATCATGGGGACGAGCATCTAATTCTTGCCTCCAAAAGGTCTTTTACTAGTACATGGTAATATATTCAGCGAAATAATTAAAGTACTCAAGAAGTGACAGAAACAAGAGCAGAATATTTGGCAGAATTGCAAGAGCAAAATAATTAGAGGCCTTTACCATTCCCCGTTGGACAAAAAAGTCAGATCATCAGGGGCTACAAATGTAGCCGTTTCTCCAATAACTGTGAAAATTGAACTCATCCGTTAAATCAGTTAAAACCAGTAAATTCAGAGAAAATAGCAATCTCACTATGTGCAGAAAAGTGAGAAGTGTCAATTAATACAAAGAACTTGACAAGCAGTAGCACTGTTGACTGGGTTCACATTATTATTAGAAAAAAAGATCACTCTTACACACCAAGAAAATTTTTTTTGGCAGTAGTGCACAATATTTTAGACAAAAAACAAAAAACCACCTCTAATAACTGAAGTGAAATCATGGAAGTGCACATATTTTCAGAGGATTCCTTATCTCTTGACTTTTTATGTATCCTTTCCATTAATATCTCTGAAAATATTACCCTTCCCAGGAAACAGCCTCTCTACCTTTGAGGTAGTGGTAAGGTGTGCGTACCATTTACCCTCCCCAAACCTCACTTGTGGGATTCCACTGGGTATTTTGTTGTTGTTCTAGGCCTAACTCAACAACATAAACATGGACATGCAAAGAGGATTGCCCAAGACCATAACCACAGCTCAAGACCTCAACCAATGTGGGACTTAACACTGCCCACATGCTCAGGACTCAACAAGAGGGTGGGTAAAGGGGCCCAACATTGTGTAACACAACAATAGGGACCAATGGGTTTGACTTTGATACCATGAAAAGAAAATGGACCCTGGGCCTGTCTCAGCCCTCAAAAACTAACTCAGCAATTGAGGATTGTCCAAGACCATAGCCACAACCCATTTCCTAAACCAACGTAGGACTATTAAGAAAAACAACAAGCATTAAAACAAAAGTAAAGTAATATAGCGTATTTTGGATGACACTTTCAGATACAGCCTTACAAATGTTATAAATTGAATATGAAGAGAGAGATCTGAAATACAACTATAAACCAAACAATTTCAAAATGTCAACCCAAGTGCTAATACAATACTTGATATAAATTTAATTAAGAGAACTCAGGCTTTCGAACTTTAGAAACCTACCAATGACCCAAGTGATGACAAAATCAAATCGATTTTGACCATCCCTCCAGTAGTTCTCAAACCCGTAAGTGTACACTTTTAGTGCCATCTCAACAACATACAGCCAGCCTGTGCAACACAATAGAAAATGGTAAAGTCCCAAATATGCTCAACCCAAAGAGTAAGCACAAAACCACAATTTTAAGATGAGTTGTGAAGAACAACGCTTGATGCCAAAGAGGCACCACCATAATGATAGGATAAGAAATTTGAATGTTCATATTAACTACTCAAAGTCTACCAGATCGTACTGTAAAGAACAACTGCCAAGTCTAAGGATAAAAATACGAAGTGCCTAGTTCTTTGATATCAATACCCTTGCCCCTTTCCTAGTGTCTCTATGCCTTAAGAGAAATTTATATTTTTCCCAAGCTCTAAGCAGGATGAGAACGGTAAAACCCTTGCTAGTTATTAGTATGATGATTTTATGGCCAAAAGAGAGCAAAACTTGCCTTTGGCTACATGAGTCTAAAGAAGTTCAGATGCAACAAGAGACTGCATACACAAGTGCATCATTGTTGCTGATCCAACTTGGTATTTTTTAGTTGGGTTAAACATTTTTCAGGAATCTCAAGTGAAACAGTAAAAAAGGGAACATCCATGAGCCTTTTCTTGATCAACGTAATACTCATACAAATATCAACAGGCATACTACACAAAACTGTGTAGTCCCCCTCAAAAAAGAAAGCCTATTACAACAACGGATCAAATCTACTTTGCTACTTACAAACTATCTAACACATCAACAATATCTTCAGTTTGTATTAACATTTCCTGTTTACACCCAAAAAATTAATAAATAAAATTGTAGGCCTAAGAATGAACTTCTGGATGTGGCATTGCTTGTCCTTAAAATATGTCTGATTCCTTTCTGCCCAAACAAACCACCAAACACATGCTAGGACAATCTTCCATTTAATACCTCCTTTTTCTTGTTTGATTGATAGAGGGTATAGCATTTTATAACACCTCCTTAATGCTTCCTGGCATCACCTACCTAATTTTCCTTAGGTTGATAAAAAAATTCCATAAACTGATCTTCCCATTTACACTGTAAAAAAGAAAAAAAAAAGGGGGGGGGGGGGGCTAATTGTCTCTGCATCTTCACCACGTTGAATTCCTCTCTTGGTGAACATCCATGAGCCAAAATGTGGGTTCTTTGGAGAGAGCTATGACAGCATTTGAAGGGGTTGCAAGTGGTTTTGTTAAGTTGCGAACTAGTTTCTAATTTCCTTTCAGAGGTGTTTTTGTGTATAGATGATTGGTTTTCTTTCGTATAGAACCATATTTGGTGTAATTTCTCCACTTTTTGGTATACTGCTTATTATATGGTTTTCCCCATCATTTATAAAATTACTTTATCAAATAATCTTAAGGCAGCAACTTAAAATGCAGATAGAAGACAACCTCCTAGACCAAAAAATAACTAGCAAGGTCTCTTTTCGTCAATTTAACTGGCAATAAAGACATCACCGTAAAATTTCTATGGAACTCTCTATAACCTTTGCTGAGTATGATCATGGCAGGTGGACTGCCAGAAATAAAGAACTGGGCCAGTACTGCACCTTGCTATATTGCCAAACTTGCTGGTGTCTGGTGCTTCTTTTATGATCTCTTTTATAAATGGTACTCCTTCAGTCTCAATTTATGCGTCTTACTTTCCTTTTTCAAGTAAAGTCACTGGTATTTTAACAAAAATCTCAAGTATTGTAATGGGAATTTGAACCTAGGACCTACAGGTTTTTATAGTATCTCTCAACCAGTTGGTGCTTCAAGTGTAGACACTCAGGACAGGACGTGGATCATCTTTTACTACATTGATAGGTAGCGTCATGTCTGTGATGAGAAGTAAAAAGATAGCTCGTCGGTACAACGGATCATGTTGGGTACTGTGAAGGATGCTCTATTCAGTGGGTCTTTAGAGGACGGGAGATAAGACAACAGACAAGGGATTTTGCTCTATAGAACATATGTAGATCACATGGAAGGAAAAGAATAGTAGAACTTTTGAAGGGAAAGAAGAGTTTGTACATCTGAGGAAGAACCTCCGACTTTAATGTCTTTTTGACGCAACCATGAGGTTACTATTTGTATAGAAGATTGCATGTGTCTAGTAGAGAACCAAATCTTTCTGTAGATTCTCTATTTTTTTCGTGTACAAAAACTTCCCCATCTTCAAGAAAATTATACCTAATCAAGAAAACAGGGTGGTGCACATTTAAAAAAAGGATTTGACAGTATTAAAGTCAAATCTCAAGAACTTAATAAGTCCTCCAATTCAACAGAGAGAATTATTATGATAAAGGAAAAGTTTTAATATTTGAAATATCAAACAAAAATGCAAAATACAACCAAAAAAATTCAGAAGTCATATATTTATATCTCCATCTTAATCTAATTAACCCTATACTAGGTATGGTTGATATATTTAATGCAAACGGCAACCAAAGCTAATGCCACTAACATAAAAACAATCTGGATAACTTTCTACCTATTGGGATCAAGCTATAACCAGAATCTGATGAATGAAAAGCACACATTAAATTTCAAGAAATATTGGTGCCAAGTCCTCATTCATCATGCGACTTACCAAAGATGAACTCCACCTTCTGCCAAAAGGTTTGACCTGAGTTGTTCTGTATATCTAGCTAGAATTCACCAATAGCAGAACAAGTCAGTGAGGCAGCATATACTAAACTTAAAAAAGATGTAAGCAAAACAATGTGAAAAGTGGGGGATATTTCTTCAGTTGTTAGTCCTCCTCTCAAGTATTTTATTTGCATAAAAGTACAAAATTCACCACTAAACAAAATCTTCTCTCGTTAACACACATCAAAGTGAGAAATAAGTAAATACATCATAAATATCTCAGCATATGAGGATCTTGATTTATTTATTTTTGGGTGAGAATGTTGATTCTTTCCTCAAAACTCAGGTAATCAGTAAGATGTGCCAGTCCTGTCAAACATAAATGATTTTGAAGAGGAGGTTTCTCTAAGGTACTTAGGAAGAAACTTGTATGGTGGCACACTGTGTTATTCTTATCAGATATAGGAGAACAACCCCACCTCCTTGATGTTGCATTCACATAGTACTGAAAGCGCTAGACAGTAAACAAAGCAGAAAGGACAAAAGTTCTTTGGTTGTTCAGATTCAATGTTCAGCTCCATGGTGGATGGAGGCAAGAGGTACTCATAGTTATAACAGAGGGAAGGATGCAAGTCACGCCACATTAAGCTTGATTCAAGATCACAGTTTTAACAATTAGGGTAGTTGCTAGTTATGACTTGGTTGTGGGGTCAGTGTTTGGTCAACAATTAACCGATCAGATACCAAAAGGAGTTAATATCACTTCACAAGTCCAAATTAGACAACCATTAACAAACCTATATGCTGAGGCTACCAGAATAGAAATATAATTTATTTGCATCCAAGATCCAATTAGAGATTGTACACAGTTTGATTCATACCGTAGTTTCAATAATAACAGCAACAAGATTGACAAGGAGAACGAACACTATTATGTACTCAAATGTATCGCCACGGACGAAGTCTCTTAACTTCTCTGATGCTGGTGAATGATAGAAATTTGGACATGCTTCAAAGATTGGCAGCTGCAATAGAAAACAGAACATGAAGGATTCTCCGGTATAACCTTCAAACTGTAATTAAAAGGGTAAATGGACTCACTGAATCTTCCTTCTGAAATCTTAGTCCGATTGCAGTGCAGAGATCAGCAAATTCATCCAAATTTATCTGCATTTGAAACAGAGGAATTCATGAGGAGTGAAAACAAAAATGATGGAATATTTAGTGATTGAAAAGATTTCATTCATGAAAAGGATCAGATCCTATAATTCAGAAACCCATCTGGTTCCATGAACAAAATATGAGAAACTTGAAGTTCTTAGACTAGAGAGGATCTAACAAACTTCAAATGGTAAGGTAGTAGATAGATGTGCTTCTACAGCACCACCACCAACACACCCAGTGGAATCCCACAAGTGGAGTCTGGGGAGGGTAAAATGTACACAGAACTTACCACTACCTCATAGAGATATAAAGGTTATTTCCGGAATATCCTCATCTCAAAAATACTCGGCCCTCAAAGCAGAAGATACTATATATGAAGTGGAAAGCAAAAGATAATATACGACGGACGATAACAACACCATATATAAATATACAATTAATCCTACTAACGTACTATATCACGAGGCCAAACATTATCCTACCCCTACTAGCCTATTAGCCTTTTACCCAAATACCAGCCTTCACTCCTTTCTATCTAAGATCATGTCCTCGGTCAGATGAAGTTTCGGTATATCCTGTCTAATCACCTCCCTCCAATACTTTTTCGGTTTACCTCTACCCCTCCGCGTGACCCCTAAATCCAACCTCTTACACCTCCTAACAGGAGTGTCGGCACTTCTTCTCTTCACATGCCCAAACCATCACAGTCTCGCTTCCCTCATCTTATCTGCCACAGATGCCACCCCTAACTTCTCATGAATGGTCTCATTCCTACTCTTATCAACCCTACTATGCCCACACATCTATCTCAACATCCTCATCTCCGCAACATGCACCTTTTGAATATGTGAGTTTTTGACTGGCCAACACTCCACCCCATATACCAATGACAGTCTAATCATCATGCTGTAAAACTTACCTTTAAGTTTAATGGTGTCATCTCATCACACAATACTCAAGAAGCAAGCATCCACTTCATCCATGCTGCTGCAATACGATGTGACATCATCATCGATATCACCACCACTCTGGATGATAGACCTAAGAATATTAAAAGCTTTCTCCCTTATAAATAGATTGAGTGGCAAGCTTCACCTCAACGTCCGCTTCATCCCTCACAACATTGAATTCGCACTCCAGGTATTTTGTCTTGATCTTGCTCAATTTGAACCCTTTAGATCTAAAGTATGTCTTCAAACCTCCAACCTATCATTAACTTTATCCCTAGATATACCGTGTCAGCTCATCCATCACTAAGACAGATGTGCTTATACACCGATTTCAATAATACACCAAGTATTGATCGGATGAACCAAAAATTTCGACTTTGATAAGTAAATGGAAAATACAAAAATAAGTAGTTTAATCTAATAACAACAACAACATCCCAGTGAAATCCCACAAGCTGGGTCTGGGAAGGGTAAAATGTACGCAGACCATACCATTACCTCATAAATATAGAGAAGTTGTTTCCAGAAGACCCTCATTTAAAAAATATCATCCCCAAAAGTAGAAAATACTAGAAATGAAATAAAACAACTAGAGTGGGAAACAAATTATAATTTATAAAGATTATGCTGGGTATGTTGTTGTTGTTGTTGTATAACAAAAGTAACAAAATAAATGACGGACAATAACAATACCATACATAAAAACAAGACTAACTCTACTAACCTACTATATCACAAGGCTAGACATCACCCTACCCCCACTAGCCGTCTAACCTTCTACCCTAATACGCGACCTTCATCCCTTTCTATCTTAGATCATGTCCTCTGTGATACGAAGCTGCACCATATCTTATCTAATCATCTCCCCTAAATATTTTTTCATTCTACCTCTACCCCTCCGCGTAACTCTTAAATCAAACATCTCACACCTCCTAACAGAAGCGTCGGCATTTCTTCTCTGCACATGCCCAAACCATCGCAGTCTCACTTCCCTCATTTTATCTGCCACAGAGGCCACCCACAGCTTCCCCGAATGATCTCATTTCTAATCTTATCCCCCTGGTACGTCCACACATTCATCTCAACATCCTCATCCCCGCAACCTGAACATGTGAGTTTTTGATTGGCCAGCACTCCACCTCATATAGCAAAGACGGTCTAATCACCATTCTGTAGAACTTACCTTTAAGTAAGACAACAGTAAGACAAGAACTATGGTTGCTATTACTGTTAGCAACAATGAATAGTTCTGCAAATGGGGAAATCATTCTGATGACTACTATCCAAAGAAAATATATACTTTCCAAAGGAAATAATTCAAACATAAACTGTTGAAAGTCACAATTCAATCATCAGAACCTATGTAGTGCGAACTCTTCACTTTTGCCGCCGAACCCATCTCGACACGGTACTGTTGCAGATACGGACATGGGGTGAGTCTCCGATTCAGTCAATCCCATCCGTATACTTTGACCAGAGTCAAAAACTCAAACAACAACATTTTTTGGAGGTTCTAGGATTCTGGTGTTCTTGTTCCTTCATCGTTTGGAGGAGAAAAGAGAAGAGAGGTGAGAGGAGAGGAGAGGGGCTGCGGCTCTTAACATTTTGTCAGAGATGGAGTAGGAATAAGATGAATGATATAAAATTAGGGTTTTTAGGGAATGTCTTGTTTACCCTTTATGGGCTACATATTGCAATTTAGATTATATCTATATTTGGGCCCAAACTTATGAGAATTACTTTATTTTGCTTTTATTTTTAGTTAGAATTCCTTATACACCCTACAAATTATATTTATATATCTACTATATTCAACAATATTTTGTTTTTTAAAATACCTTTCTATATAATAAATGTATATAATAAATATTTATTCCATAAATATATCAAAAACATAATAATAAATTGCCATTGCCAAAAATTATATTCATAGCATAAACAAATGTAACATTCTACATATACAAAGTTTATACATATATATATTTAATAAATAATATTTTACTGAATATCTCTCAAATTTAAAATATCTTTATAACTTTATTTTTATAATATTGAATTTTTTTAGCCGAATCCCTGCACCCATATCCACACTCAAATTCGCACCCCCGAATCTTAAAATTTAGAATTTGCCGAATCTGACTCTCGAATTCACACCCGTCTCAGATACCCGCACTCCAGTCCAAGCAAAATTAGATCAGAACAATTCAAATTTGTACAAATCAAGAAAAATGGAGAGTAATGAGAATGAAAGTACCTCAGTGTATCAGAGAATTAAAGAGGATTCACAAGTACCTTAAAGTCACCAGTATCATCCAGCTCATTGAATATTGAATCAAAATCATCTCCTGATATTTTCGGCAATGTCCTGAATACATTTAATGATAATGTATCAGTGTCTACTGAGACATGAAACCTTGATAGATATATGTGAAAGAAAAAGGACAGGACATATTCATAAAGCCTAAGAGAAGATAACATAAGTCAATACCAACGAAGCAGTATCTGAAAACAGGAGAGAGAATTTTAATTGTACTAACCCCCTAAACATTAACATATATAAGAAGCAGAACATCATAAAGGGTAGAAATATTCCTAAGAATCAAATCCCTAATCGTAACCTAAAATGTAATACTTACTACATTTAGTGACCTGAACCCAGTTTTTTTTTTCCCCTACATGGATCTGTTTATTAAGTATACTTAGTAACAGAAGCTAAACTTAAATCATAGGGTGCTCAGGTTGTCATGAGACTACATGCAATAATCTTGGATTTTCTATCAAAACGATTTCAAGTTAAAACAAAGTTTCCTAAATTTCCAGAATGATCAGCAAGTCAACAGCTGATTGGCACAATTACAATGACCAGTGAGCACCTTTAGTCAAAAGGTATGAATTGAGTTTTATCTATAAGCTAATCAAGTTTCTTCTTCCTTCTTACTCTGCAAGATCATAACCAGGATCAGCTTTCAGAATTCATATCAGGGATTGCTGTTTCACTGGTGGCCCTTTGCTAGTGATTCAGGAATGGGATGCATCATGAATCCAGGGGTATATGATTAAATAATCAAACCAATATGGCTTACTATTACGCACATGAACTAGCTGTGTCACAGGCCTTAATCCTGGTAAGCAAATTGACACATGTAATTGCATGCGCTCGTACATGAACAATCAACAATTTGCACGTGAACCATCGACTACGGGTGTTTGGAATGCCTCCTGTGTTGTTATTGCACTCCTAATCAATATCACAATTTAAAAGTTCCATTTTCTTAATAAATGGAAGACATAATATATCAAAATTCAAATATTCCTTTACCTCAGAAAAATGCAATTCTTTTTATGAAACTATTGGTAAAGGTATCTACTTTTTTTCCTCTCCCAATGGACCTCTGAATAGAAAATGGAAAAAGGTTCACTCACATAACCTCTACTAAGAAGCGAGAAATTCTTCAGAAGTTCATCGGTGGATTTTGAAAATCCAAATATTGGGGCATGCACAATTTATTAGATCTTTGATGAATGTGGCCACTAAGGATGATATCTCACACGCAGCCATTACAATGTGCACAACCTGGACAATATCCTGACTAAGCAGCTAAAACAATGGAAGGTTCATGCCTAAAATAATGGTTGTGGCAAACATCAGATTGTTCTCATGCCAGTACTGGAAATGCCATGTCCCCTGACATAGATTCACTACATTGTCAGCTAGAAAGCTTTACAACCAGCATGTTGACCATGATTTTGTCAAACAGCCTTATCCAGTTCAAGTTGTGACTGGTAGGTCATTTTCAGTTTCAAGGAAAGGCAGTAAGAGCCACATTACAAAAAGAAGACAGTTAGTGAGAAGAATAGAGCATAGCAGCTGAACTCCTGTATGTCTGAACTCTGAAATGCATTGGAAGGTCACTTGGAGGATGAACTTTACCTATATTTGTTAAGTTCCTCAAACAGAAGGATACATTGATTCTTGTCGAGGACCCCGTTGTTCTGCCAATGTCAAAACAACACAACTTTAGTGTCAACCAATACATTTAAGGACACACAAAACCCCTTTTGAATCTTATATCCAAGATCGAATTTGGTGGATCTTTTGACATTATATATCTAGATAGTAAGGTACGGAGGAAGAAATTTATAAATCAAAATACTTTATTAAATTCTTGAATACAACAGGAAAAAAAAATGGATCAGGGGACAAGCTGAGGTAGTTACTGCTTTAAGTTGCATGGGACAATGGCCATTGGCAAACAAATTCAGTAGTTAAAATGGTCTGCATGGGTACAATTATTTTATAGAGAGGTAGAGCATGAACATGGGGTCCCTAACTCATTTACATGGCCAATTTCAGGCTGGTTCATACCCGGCCGCCCCTCTTTGTTGTGTTAAATATATTTTGCTGTAAAATTACTAATGGTAAATTGTAATTTGAACAATAAAATGCGGATACCCAAATTTGAAGAAAAGGAAAACCACAAACTTCAATAAATATGAAAGAGTTGAAACTACAATTACATGAAAGTTGAAACTCAAAATTTGAAAAACATAACAAAGAATCTACTAAAACCTGAAAACAACTTTTTCTTACCGGGATAGGCTAACCCATATATTGGTCACTGGTACAAGGCTAGTTCACTTAAAAGAAATCCCCAGATCGGGCCCTTTGAAAAGATAAAGGGGCAGACCGTTACAGGCCGAGTGGCCCAACTGACATGAACAACACAGGACACAACAACAACATTACCCCAATGCCTCAAAGGCTCCCGCCCATTGCGGGGTAAGGGAGGTCGGATGTACGCAGCCTGACCCCTATGTTTAAAAACATAGCGCGACTGTTTCCAGATGACCCATGATGAGCGTCGAAAGTTGCATTGACTAACTGCTACTTCACTAATTTTTTGGCTTTGGGGTACGCAGCCTGACCCCTATGTTTAAAGAACAGCATAGGACACACAGATACTTAAAAGCCTATTTGTCATCATTCAGGTAAGGGGAGCAAGGAAGAAGTATCTTCAAACTCTATTATGTCTTTTAAACACCTACGCCATTTGATCTACCTGTTTCTGCATGAGTGTACCAGAAGGTGTTTATCCAATGGAGTCATGTGGAACTGTACCAACTACCTCTTTCTAGTTCTTAAAATAATCTATCTTCTAATACTGAAAAGGAAAAATTCACATCACATTAACAGAGTTATTACTTTATCAAGAAACGATAAACACTCTTCTTTTGGCGCTAGATTACACTTGCTCTAAATTTGATCTGTGAGCACAAAGGCAGGAGACTACATATGCCATACAGGATGCCTACATGATATTTGAGAGTGAAAAGATTTTTATTGACTGCAATTGCTGCCACTCTTTTGGAAAAGGAAGAACAAGGATAGAAGCTTCACTTCCATGGGTAAAGGGAAGGAAGAGAAGGATATTAAATGCATGTAAACCACAGAAACTTAATTGGAGAACCAGTTATGAAGTATCCTACTCACGTTCTCATCAATCAAGCTAAATGCTTTCTTCAAAGTCCGTAGCTTCCGACGATCTTTTTCAGCCACTTGTTTTACAAGCTACACCAAAAGAAAAAAAAATTATGTACATGCAAAGTCAAAAATCTACAGGAAAAGCACGAGCTGTGGTAAACAATAACATGGTGGCAATGATTTCCAATAGCTTGAAGCAAAACAATGGAAGACCTTACCTCACTTTTGAAGCTATCATATACAACAGCAAGAACTAAGTTGGTAACAAAGTATACGCCCAATAGCACGTACAGAACAAAAAACAAGCAATACCACCGTGATTCTCTGAAAGGAAAAATACATAATACAGGTTTCAAGTCGAAAATTTACATAGAAATAAAAGTTGAGCTAACATTAACTAAATAAATGCAAACACTAAGTAAGAAAGCTTGATGATGAGAGCAAAATGTATTCGGATGGTGCTCTTGTTATGAAGGTGGGAGAAACTATCTTTAATCGTAGCCAAAGACATTACTAAAACTCAGATCTTTTGAAAAAACTAATCCTTTTTTTTTTCTGGATAAGGGAATGGCAAAAACTATCTTTAACACATTAATTTTTTTTTTGGATAAGGAATGGCAAAAACTATCTTAACACATTAAAGCTTCTACTGCTAGGTAAACTTCAATGATATTAGAGCGAGTATTTTAAAGGGCACTAAAGACAATTTTCTGAGACACTCACTTGTATGCAGGAATCCAGACATCTGGATTGTTTGATGTGGTGAATAAAACAAACATTTGGTACAACGTAGTGCCATACGAAGTAAACGTCGTTTTCCCCTGCTGTGTGTCTTCAAAAAAGACATATGCTAACCAGCTCGAGAACAGAAGAAATAAAGCAGTTAAAGCCTGCAGGGGATGAAAGAGAAAATAGACAAAAAGAGAAAGGGTCTAGGTTAGCAATGAGTTGGAAGAAAGCACAAAAGATGATAATATTCAGGTGTGAAATTTTTAGATTTTCATATCATCTAGGATATTGTGTCTGTTAAAAGTGATGCTATGAAAATAACCATTAATCCTCAAAGACAAGAATAACTAACCACAACATTAAGGTAGGTAAGAAGCATTCCTGCAAGGATGAAGAAGCTATCTCGTAATTCCCTATTGTCAAAATTATGAAATTAAGATCAGATTAGCAACAACAGCTCAGAAAACCAAGCCAATCAAGAAAAATAAAGTGCAGGATGTGGACCCAACATGCCATCTTTCTGAACCTTAGAAAGGAAGAAAAAGAGAAGGAACATCTAGTGGATTACACTGCTTAGGCCTCATTTGTTTGCACATAGTGGAGGCTTGATGTGAGTCATTCCAATCTCAATCTATGAAGTGTGTGCATGTGTATTTTTCCTTTGACAAAAACTTATTAGCTCTTCATAGATCTGAAACATTCACATCTTGTATAGTACTAGAATCATTAAATGTTCACTTAAAGATTCCTAATAATGTAACATTTTATCAGTACTCCATTTATTATCACAGCCAACTACAGCAGCAGCAGCCTGCCACTACCCCCACCAACCACCACCACACAACTACCACCGACTACCTCCACAACCTTCCATCACCAGCAACCACCTTTACCACCAACCTCCACCATAGAACAACCACCACCATCAACCACCTCCACCACTACCCTCCACAGCAAAGCCGTTATTATCATCAACCACCACCACTAGCCTCCACTGCACAATCACCAACAAATGCAGCACCAGATGTAGGACTTAGGAAAATTCATGTTCTTACCTAACTGGTGTTATATAATTTACATCAGTTAGAAGGGGGTGGTCTTTCCTATACAATTGATGTCCTTGACATCATATGCACTATTAACATGACACCAATAAACAGTGGAAAAGACTGACTGTGCATCAGCATGAATGAGTCCATATAAACCTTCATATTTTAAAAAAATAATATATTTATAACTAAAACATGATTTGAATGAGAGGTGCATTCTCATTATCAGAAGAATAGTTGTCATTAGTATAACTTATACAGCTAATCAAATTTTATAAATCAGGTGCATGTTTGAGACATACTTTACACATTTGAAGCTCATACAACAAGTTGAAGGTACACTTCAATTCATTCCAAAAGTTGATAAAAGGAAGAAATTTTGCAGAACCACAGAAGATCAAGCGCACCTTTTCTTTGGTGAGGTGGGGGAGGGTGCAAAAGCATTATGGACAATGAAAGAATATAAGCATGAAAATATAATTGGTTAACAGCAGTAGAACAAAATGCTATTTACTTGATATTTGGGGAAACAACAGCCAAAAAGCTCACTTCTTTAAATTCCTTCACATATAATATCGAAGTTAAGAATTGCTTATAAAAAACATATTCCCAGTAAGGATTATATGTTCGCATTATCAAGCAAGACAACTAGAAAATAAAATCGTGACACCACTTGGAGGGTTAAGTCTGGGTAAAGGAAGTTAAAACATATTTTATCAATAATGAGGTTGTGATTAGAATTGGAAAATTAATGAGCAGGGATCCTACTATGATATACCTAATGTTCAAAATGAAGAACACCACACGGACATAGGGTGCAATACGGAATGGAAGATAATAGAAGTCTGCTAGAAAGAGAATGTAGACCACAATATCTGCAACCAAGATTAACAGCAAAAGGACCTGAAATATCAAGACAAACAAGAAAGAAATTGTTATTCCTAGGATTCACCAATTCCAACACACCTTCAACAATTTTTTTCCTCAGAAATCATTATGAAAAATTGAGTTATGCAGGTTAGTTTTCAACAGAAAACAGTTTAAGCAGAACCACAAGAGGGGCTTTTTTCCTTTTAATGACAAGGGAAACCACAAGTGTGGCTTTTACACAACCACTGTGGGTTTCTTATAGAGAGAACTTCTTGTTGGAACTTACCTAGTTACCTTCTGTGCTGGAAGGAACACAACGGAAGTAAAAGGAGGAAAACAGCAAGTGATTAAGTTAATTAAAATATGCATCATACATTATATTATATAACCAAAACTTTTAATCACTTCTACACCAAATTTTGTAGTTCAAATCCAAATACATGCATACATACACATACAATATATATATATATATATATATATAACAAAATATTATGATCGCCTATGCTCTAAATTCTCTCTATATTTTCTTTCCTCCCAAAATGAGAGAAAAAAAGAATCCAAAATGAGAACTTTCTTATGTTGTCCAATTTCATTTCCCTATGTGTTTGTCAAACCTAAGGAAATGGACAATTCCACCATTTTCTCTTCCTTTCTTCAGTCACAAAACAAGTCAATTATTATTTGTAATGGCTCTCCATGGATGTGCTTTTCAAAGTAAAAACTAAAGATATGCAAAATGCTGAAGAAGATGAGTTGGATGAGGTATTAGAGATTCTGCTGCACTTAAAAATCAAAAAATCCTCATCTCTAATACCTCTGTGCTCTGTCACCATGTGGAAGAACACCACAATAGAACGTGGACCAGAGGCAATGCATGGAAGTCATGCTATGGTGGAATATGACCATCATCATTCAGGCACCTAAGAATCTAAATATATCTTAACAAAGATCCATAGTTGTTGTCGAGTAAAATACCCACGCCAATTTGGTGCAATATCTTATTGCTATTTTTTGGCGGATTTCCAACAATACAAAGAGCCACCATCTCAAATTCATTCTATCTTTCTTCACCAACAGCAATAAGCACTTGGTTGATTAATCAGATGCTTCTTATTCTCTAACCAATGAGGAAAGAAGACCGCGTCTTTTCAACTGTAATGATTTTGTTTTCTTTTCCAAGCAATAATATACTCCACAAACCAACCTCCAAGAATATTTAGTGTTAAAAGAGTTACTTTTACCGGTGTTTGAGATTGAAGGTAGAATATGAGGGAAATGGGGAAGGAGAGGAGGAGAAAGAGATCAACTGCAGGCTCAATTTGATGCCACTCCTCATGATATATTGGTACACTTTCTTTCTGTATCTAAAGAAGGTGCTAAGTCACTCTAGATTTCGCTTCAAGGACTTGTTTTGTCAGACATGAAATTTTTGAAAAGATGAGTTCCCTGGTATGCATGATTCATCTTATCATGCTTTATTTTCTTCAACTGCAGAATCTGACACATCACAACCAAGATATTTCACCTTCTACTTTTAGGGAGAAGAGTGACAAGAACATCAATACAAAAGTACTAACGTCAGAGTACTACTATCTTCACAAAAAAGTTATCCTTTACATGGAGGAATGGAAATGAATGTCTTTTTTCTAAAAGAAAGATTACCATTCATAGGAGAGAACACAAAAGGACTGGTACCAAATACCTTCAGTCTGTTTAGAAGATTTCTCCAGTAGAGATGGAAGCCTTCATATGATATTGGAAATAAAATGTGTATTCCAAGAAGTAGAAGAGTAACACCCTGCAGAAGACAGTTTAAAAGAAACTGTTAGTAAAAGGTAATCTACCCAGCTAAGCAGAAATCTCTGGGGTTAATGTTTGTGCATTTCACACGAATCTCCTACAGCCTAACATATGACTAGAGAAGTTCCTCTTCTGAAGCTACCTAGCTAACAACATATATGTGATAGTAATGTTTATGCATCCAAATTTGACCACTATTATTCAATATTGGACCAAAGAATTTTCCTTTTTAAACACTACCTAGTAAAGCCAGTAAAGAATAAGAACAAGAACAATGAACAAGAAATTCTCACAAGCAAAGTAACAACTGCCCCTAATTCTCATGTAACAATAATGCAGCTATGGTTTTCATAATGAACAAGAAGTCCTAGTTTTCCTCATTCAAGCTTCCTACACAACAACAGCAACGACGCTTCAATCGAAACCAAGTTGAGGTCAGCTATACAAATTCTCACTGTCCATGTCGCACTAATAAGCCCATCTCACTATAGCTATAACCAAGAATAACAACAATAATAATAATCAATAGAAATTAACAATAATAAGCTTATTTGGTATAAGAAGTTCTCTACCAGCATAAATTATTTTGACAAAGACTACAAACCTCACAGCAACACTGGACCCTCAAGTAAATGCCCTGAGATGACTAAACTAACCCCAACTAATTGATATTGCATGAATAGATTCTCTTCCACTGTACCAAACTTTTCGCTAGGTCTGCATGAAAACCAAGAGATTTTTGATCTTTCAAGACAATTTCCTCTCGTGTAATTTTAGGTTTACCACATTACCTTCAAACACCTTCACTACCAGGTTACATACATATAGACAGATGCATTTGGAGGTAGACGCAGGAGATGACCAAGCAATTTCTTTCGATTTTTCTTCTATATATGCTTCTAGCACCTACTGCTAAATGTGATCATTTTCAATCTTGTCTAATCGTGTATGACCATACATTAGCAACTGCATATCTGTGACACTCATCTTGTAGATACGGTGGACATTAGAGGCTCATTACTCCCATATAACATTGTCAGTCTTATAGCCGTTCTATGAAACTTGTCTTTTACTTCGGTAGGTATCTCCTTGGGGGTGGTAATTAGTCAAGTTGGGCCAAATTTGGGCGCTTTAGAATGGGTCAAGACAACAAAAGGGTCAAGATCCAAATGGTTTGGGTCAAAACGGATTGGATAATAGGTCATAGAACGGATTAACACCCAACCCAACCAAACTTTTATTAAGTTTTACCACATTTTATTTGTTCTTTTGCAATATTTTAGTACCTAGCAAAATTATATTTTTCTTTAATATAGTTATCTATAGCATATCAAATTAAAAATATTTTGACATAATTTCTCTCAAATCAATTTGGGTTACATAGCAACCTAATTTTTAATAGGTTGGGATGGGTTGAGCTAATAAATGGGCGGGATAATCCTCAACGGGTTGAGTTGATTGGGTTTGATTTTGCAACCCTTAGGTATCCTACTATAAAAATAGTTAGCACTTCTCTATTTCAACCATTCAATTTGATTCAATGTGTAACATCTTCAACCATCATACAATTTCACGGAATATCGAGCCTAGGTATATGAACTATTTGCATTTAAGCATTGCAATCCCGACTAATCTCATCTCGGCTTCACTGTTATATGTTGCTACAAATTTGGAGTGCATATTCAGTCTTACTTTTCTTATCCTAAAACCCTTACACTGTAAAGTATTTCTCCGTAGTTCAAGATTTTTGTTGACACCCTCGCTAGTTTTGTCAATCATCTGCGAAAAGTATACATTGACCTCATTGAATATAGCATTAATTTATCCATATCAAGGGTAAATAGTTATGTGCTCAGTGTCACGGTAATAAAAAATGCTCCTTGTATCACCTAATATTGTTCTCATACAGGGTGGCTCCAGCATACATATCCTTTATGGCATTTATATATTTAATATGAATTCCCTTTTTCTTCTAACGTCCACCAAATAACTTTTCTGGACACGCTATCATATGCTTTCTCTAGGTCAATGAACACCATGCGTAGAGTTTTCTTCCTCACGCAATAAATTCAATCAACCTTCATAGGAAATATTAACCTTTATTTTAGATCTATCGGTAACTGGTATGTTATTGTTGTTATTGTAGATCTAACAGGCACAAATACAAAATGATTCTTTGTCATTTTTGTAGTGTTCCTAGTTCTACACTCTCATCATGTTTTCTCAAAATTTTATTGTGTGTCTCATAAGTTCAGATGCCATGAAAGTCTGCACAACTTTAAATATCTCTTATGTTCCTCTATATTGGAATCAAGATACTCTTTCTCCACTAATTGGATATTCTACCACTTATTAGTATAACATTGAATAGCTTGACCAGCCAAACTACTCTAGCCTCCCCAGCCACTTCCAAACCTCTAAAACGATACGGTATACCATCTCGACAAGACAACTTTTCTAATCCTCATATTTTTCATGGCATCCTGTACTTCTGACAATATAATATTACAAGTGTAGAAAGAATTTCTATCATGCAAAGTTCTTCATTCTGGAAGAACTGGATTGGAAATGAGTCACTGATAGGTCTTGTTTCCAGACCTCTTTCCCCTGAGTACTAATCCAGAAGAGAGAGTGGCTGCATATGTGTTAAAAGACTCATATATTTAACAAACAAACCAGCCATGCACAAGCTTACCTCATATATAAGGGACTCAGGACCAGTCAAAAATGGCAGCTGTCCTAGATAGTAGTATTCTCTATTATTGCATGACTCAGCTAAATGCTTGGAACACCACAATGGTTTCTGCACAAATGAACAGGAAATAAGTGAAACTACAATTGTCAGTTCTAACTTCAACAAACAAGTAGGACGTATGGAATCAATTTAACATGCAGGAAAAATACAAAGGACTGAAAGTGGATTAGACAAGAAGGAATTGTACAAACCTCAAAGAAGTTTAGAAGTACTAATGCAAGATAATTCAGTGACCAGAGGAAGTCAAAACGAGTAAACATGAAGTACAAATTTGCAGCCTCTCCAAAGCTCGATCCCTCAAGAATTTCCTCGGGTAGACCAACGCCATCTTCAGCCTGCATGCCTCACCAAACAATTACTAAAAGGAAAACATTGAAATTTCAGCGTTTATCATCCAGAAAACTATTTCACGTTTCAAACCATTGGGTTTTTTTTGGCGGGGGGGATAACCAAGAAATCCATCTGTGGTCCTCCCTTTGGACCAACCACAGCCTTCTAAACTCCGTGAATAATGGTCCTACCCCTCTCCACTTAAATAAGCTTCGCATTGCATGGTCTGCGGCATGAGCCTGTGACCTCAGCCACAAACCCTCCACCCTCTGCCACTTGAGCTAGGCCCAGCGGGCCACATTTCAAACCAGTGTTCTCAAGGCTTTTCTAGTAAATAAGTAAAGAAAGTAATCTATTATGGATTAAATCATTTTATTACGAATAACCTTGTAGGTCAAATCCAAGCCTATTATATTAAGGCAAGAAAGTAATCAAAGCATTTGTTTGAAGGAAAACATAATAGAACATTCAGCAATTGTCCTTCAATACAAAGGTGATATCATAGTGTCTGCTTTAATTTCTTCCCGGGAAAAAAGAAAGCTGTATAAAGAAAGTCAAAAAGACATACAAAAGAAGAGTTATTTCCTTGTGAAAAGTGATTTCTTGATAAAACCTGTCACAATGTCGTATGTTGGATATGGAATTCTTGAAAAAATAAAAAAGACTTCCACTTTCACAAGAATGGAAACAAATAAAAAAAGTCCAGTCTGAAAATATTTGGAATGCATGAACTTTTATGAGGAGTCACCAAGTTCTTCAATGTCTTCTCTCTTTTTCTTGTTGACTCCCCACTGTATTCACCACGCGAAATATAGAGAAATGAACAAGCCCAGTTTTATCACAGTACTGTTTTGAGTCTTTAATATTTCCGTCCAGCAGCTAAATTAATTTCCTTGGAGGTGCAGGCACCTGTTAGTGCCTTAGTGGTGCCTCATCTCAGCTCAGATTGTCTAAAATTCCCTTTTTTTCCCTAGAATGGTGACAAATATACTTTTGAACTGGACCCATTAGACACTACACCCATTTTACCACTCTACATCTGATTTCAAAAATTCGAATCTTTCAACAGTACCCATACATTACTACTATTCCAATATCTTTCTACAATTTGCATAAGTATTATCTAATGGGATCTTTTCTTCATTAAAGCATTGAATCAAAAAAAAAAGGGATGATTGATTTCACTGCATACTTCAGGAATTAAGACAAACAGCCAAATCTTATGGAGGTCAAAAGTGGAAGTCAATAGTCATCAAGCATTGAAGTGTGGCTAATTACAGAACAAAGCTGCAAAAGTAAGGAGAAAAATCTCTCTTTTACTTGTTGTCGACTTGTCTCCCACTGTATTCACCACATAAAAATACAGAAAAATAATAAAAGATCAAAATCTAGATTATTTGCCATGTTTGAGTCTTTAATATGAAGCTAATCAGTTTTCCTTACAATTGCAAACATCCATTAGTGTGCCTCATCTCAGCTCAAATAGTCCAAAAATCCCTTCTTTTCTAAGAATGGTGTCAATATTTTCTTGAATTCAACTATTAAACACAACCCCATTCTCAAAAATCCAATTTTTCATCAACCCAAATACTAAAAGTACCCATATCACCACTCTACAATTTCTTTTAACAATTTGCAGACAACCTATTAAGATCTCCATTCTCTACTTCACGGGAAGCATTGAGAAAGAAAGGGATTAACTTACTTCACTAGACAAACCAGTCTTAGGAGGTCAAAAGAGCAAAAGGGGCTTACAAGATCAACCAAAGCAGCAGCTTTTTGATAAGCAGATCCATAAGCAATAGCGTCTCTACGATCAAATCTGGAAACACTTCTCCTCCGATTTCTAGCCCAACTGCTGCTGCTCTCTCCTGGCAGCAGAGATTCTTCCATTGTTTGCTCAGTAAAAAAACTCCGCACAGTTGAAACTGAAACAGAAGTGAGTGAATGCAGCGGAGAAGAGGGTCGTTGGGGTTCAGTTAAGATACATATACACTTGGAATTCCAAAAATAAATTACTACTATTGTGGATGTCGTTTTAGTCACTATCAAGAAGAGAAGGATGACACAAAACAAAATCGTGGCACAAACATGAAACATTTACTCCCTCTTGTTGTCTTAATTTTCCTTTTAATTCATTTTTTTAAAGAGAATTTTTTTTAAACGATTCTTTAAAATAGAGGGGTTGAGGATGGGTAAACATATATTGAATAAATATCGAAAAGATATGATTGAGTAAGATATGACATATTTATAATTTATTAAGAATATGATTTTAAATAGAAGTTAAGAAACATGTCAGTTAAAGATAGAAGGCTAGTCTTTAGTTGAAAATTATCTTATTACTAATCTATTCTTGTCTTCAATTAGATGAGAGTATAGCTCTATGTTCGACTTAATCTTAACATATTAATATAATCTTTAACTTTTGTTATCTGATTTTATTTGTGGTATATTATGTTTAAGATGATCATTTTTGTTGTTCTTATGGTTCATTGCATATTTATTTTACACTATGTTGCTATTAGTTGTCATGTTTTTTCGTTGATTGTTGTTTTTTGATTTGCTTGAGTCGAAAATTTTCGAGTTCCACTCTATTCTTTTTCGACCTCACTTTCTAGGATTCACTATATGTTTTTATTATTATGAGTGTATGAGTAATTATTAAGCACAAAATAGAGAAAATAATAAACTTTTTGCAACTTACGTAATCACAATAGCATATTATCTTCTACTAATTGCGTTAATGATACTTTTAAAAAAATATATGAGACACTAAGTGATGTTCAAGGTTTAAATTTAAAGTTAATTGTACAGCATGTGGTGTTTTGTATCTATTCAAATTTGGTGGTAGATTGAGAATATGAATATAGTTATATGGAGAAAAAAAAAAGAAGAAAACCATTTCATTCATTCACTTATTGTCTAGCTTGGACTTTATATTAATTAAATAATATACATTAAATCTTAAATCTTAAAAAAATAATTTATTAGAAATTAGACAAATAAAAATAAAGGAACAAATAAAAGAGAACACGTGCATAAGTCACCTAAGGTCAAGAAATGAGCAAGATTAGCAAAATTTTATTAAATCCATTTATTTGTTTTCAAGTTTAATGATATGTACCCCACATGGAACAATTTTGACTTATTATATATCTTTATTGCCGACAGATCTATTTTACTGTTAATAATTTATTAGTTTTACTAATCTTGCATTCAGTTTAAAATCATATTTTTCTGTATTTCTTGTCAAAAAAACACGTTACAAGTATGATTTTTTTTATTAAAAAAAAAAGTATCACTAATTTTCCTTTTAACTCAATTTGTTTTGGCAAAGTGATTACTCAGGAGAGAAGGGAATATTTTTAAAAAAAATACATGCGACCAAAAAATTTGAAAGATTAAAAGGATAGTTTCAAAGAAGTACAATATTATTAGCTCATAGCAGATAAAGTCATATTTTATTTATATAAAAAAAAATAGTCAAAAGTTATTCAAAGTATACATTAACTATCAAATATGGCATATTTATACATGTGCCTGACTATACATTACGATTATTTTAAAAAAATAAAGTATAGTTTAACTATACATATATACATTGATGATACATGAAGTCTAAATTGACTACGCAATCTCAATCATCTTGACATCATTTTAACAATCTCAAATTTTAGATATGAAATTCTCTCGATATTTCTTTTGATATATAATTCGCTTGAAATGATTCACGTTTGCAGCACATCAAATCTTAAAAGAACAAAAAGAATATAAAGAAAAAAATAGAGAGAAGACAAGAAGAAGGAGGAGGAAATAAAGTTATTAATAGGTTTTCAGTCAAACTTGATTTCAATGGTCTTTCTAAATATTTATTAATTTACCTTTTTTTTAATAATCATAATGATCAGATCAACTTATATGCATTTCGATAATTTTTACCTCATATAATCTAAGTCTGCACTATATTAAAGTGGTTACCTGGAATTATCATCTCTAGATATTGGATATTCTCATCATCCCAAATAAGTGCCACATTTTTGTACAACTTGCTAAAGTTTGAAAAAGACGCCAGCTATCCTAGCAAGGCAAAAAAAGTGAAATAAACATACAAGTGGTCAAAATACAAACCAGACAAAAGATCAAACTTGTGAAGAAAATTAAATCATAAAGCATTATTAGTATGATTGACCGCTGACTTTAATGAGATTTTTGGCATTTGGACAATTGGAAGGCCACAACACGTGCAAGTCGAGTCAATTCCATCCATCCGTTTGATATTTTTTGTTCATACTTATCATGATTAAGCGATAAATTCAATTAACAATATATTACTTTATTACGATATAGTGATTAGAATAGGTGATCAGACAAGATAGAGTGAAACTTGATTTCACCGAGGACATGACCTTAGATAGGAAGAAATGGGGATCGCGAATTAGAGTAGTAGGGTTAGATTGATGTCTGACTGTGGTAGTTTAGTAGGGTTAGGTTGATATCCCATCGTGGTGTATAGTAGGATTAGTTGTGTCTGTATATCTTGTGTTATCATTATCCATCTTACTTACGTTAAATTTTATCATATTTACATATTATCATGTGTTTTTAGTTATTAATCGCTCTTTCTGTTTCCTTTTCAATTCCTTTCCTTTTTTTCCATCTCTAGTTTATTTTGCTAGGTTCCCAGGAAAAAGCGTTGCTTCTATGAGGTAGTGATAAGATCTATGTGCGTTTTACCCTCCCTAGACCCTACTCGTGGGATTCCACTAGGTATGTTATTGTTGTCTATGCTTATGAGTTTTTAAGACAAGGGTTCCCAAGAAACAACCTTTTTACCTATATGAGGTAGTGGTATGATCTACATGCATTACCCACCCTAAATCCCAGTTGTGGAATCCCACTGAGAGCCCATCACAACTTAAACATCTCACAGCTTGTAAGAAAATTTATTTTCTTTTTGTGGGGTAAGAAAACTTGTTTACATAAGAAAAAAGTCCCTTGAAATCACCAAAATAATCTTCATTTTTTGCCACAGGGTGTATAACACAACCAAAAAAGAATCCCACAAGAAAAGAGTAACTGATATTCATCCTTACCACAAGTAAAAGGGCAGACATAAGGTACAAAAATGAAAAAGAGAAATGGCTCTAGTTTCTATCCAGAACAAGTCCAAATGAAATTAATAATTTAAAAGCATTTTGAGAAATGCATTTACTACAAAAGGAATTGCTACTAGAGTTACACGTGGCTCCCAGCAAAGACTACAAAAACAGTACAAAAATGAATATTGGGGGTTCTACAGTATAATAAGATAATGTCTCCTCATCTGTGCACTAGTATGACAACAAAACATATGAATACAACAATTACAAAAGATAGAATGAAAACTCGTCAGCTGCTTGAACCAAACTAACAGTAATTCAAATACACAGTATAATTCACCACTACAAGCTCTACAATAAACAAAATATTTGGCCTCTTCAAACTCTCTACTGTATCTACTTTACTTCACATTAATGTTCATCCCTGCAATAACAAAGCAACTACTTAAGCATCTTTCACCAAAAAAAAAAAAAAGGGGGGGGGGGGGGGGGGGGAGGGTATGAGAAGATAAACAAATAAGTAAATGACATCTGAGCACTTGTCTTTAGAGTCTCACATTGGACGAAGGTTATGGATTTGTCTCTTCCTATGATCTTGGATTGTTATATATAGGGGAAATAAGCTAGTTAAGAAAATCAAAGTTGGGAGTTCGGTCAACTTAATTGAAAAAGAGATTACTAAACCTACCCAGCCACAACAAAAAACACCGTGAAATACCACAAGTGGGATCTAGGGAGGAGTAGTGTGTATGCAAACCACATCACTACCTCATGGAAGTAGAGAGGTTATTATTGAAGGACCTTCAGCTGACAGCTCAAGTGCAGTAATTCTGGAGAGTCCCACAAGTGAGAAAGAAGAATGAAAGATCTAAAGAAAAATCCTTATCCAACAACTCTTTCTTCTTCACCTCTGATTCTTCCTCCTCTCTTTCTTCTTAATCTGATTCTCCCCATCTTTCCCTTATCTTTGGTGTTGTAACAAATTATTATCAAGTCTGTATTCATGTCGTTGAGGTGAGATAGTTGATAAATTCACATTTGATTCTTGTTTGTTCAAGTACATTATGCTGTACAATACTTACGAGCTAGAATTTCGGGTTGATTTAGGTCCAAGTTCTAGTTTTATCAACATGGAGTCAAAACAACCAACATCCGTGATACAGAGTTATCCAATGTAAGCCGCCCCTCAATACTTTGTTATTAGTGCTCCAAGTTTCCGGTTATACTTTGTTATTAGTGCTCCAAGTTTCCGGTTCTAACATAGGAGGGGTGTTAAAGTCCCACATTGGTTGACACTATAAGCTTCAGTCTCTTTATATCGTTTTGACAACGCTTTGGAGTTCAGATATTAGCATAAACCCAACTAATAGGATGATTGTCTCCCAATTTCACTAGTTCAGCCTACTATTACCGTTAGATTCTGGAAAAAAAAACAAGTAAAGAGTTGGTTGGTCGGCATAATATTTACTTGAATCTACTTCCCTTGTGTGTTTCCAATACAATTTTGGCTTCTAACTAGTACAGTATCTTGAATGGAGCAAATTATTCTAGACATTTTTGTAAGCAGATCAGTTCTCAACAAAATTGATCGTGGACAACAAGTAAAAAGATTGCAATAATTAGAGCAGCAGAATATTTCGAAATTTAACAGGCAGATAAATGTTATCCTATTATATCTCTACTAAAGGTCAGCTTCAGATTTAGTGCAAGCAAATAGATTTACACATAATCCAGCTTACGAAAAATCAGATTAAACCAAAGATCAACTCCACACGAAGGATAGTTGAAAAAGCTCACAAGAAAGTGAAAAGTCTAATGTTCTCTCTTTATAAGTAACTTCTAATGATCCTTTGGGGTGGCCCAGTGGTTTGGGCTTGGGACTTCCATGTTAGAGGTCTCAAATTCGAAACCCCTTGCACGCAAAAGTGAGGGGTTTGCCTTCTAGGTCGAGCTCGTTGCACCGAGCTTGCCTAGTACGGGTTACCTCTTCTGTGGATTTGCAAGTTATTGCATAGGAGCAGGGGTTTAACCCGTGCACACCCAAATGGTAGCGGCTGCAGGTTCTCCTTGTCATTAAAAAAAGTAACTTCTACTGCTATTTTTCATATGTAACTTCTAAAAAGTTATCTTAATTAAACTTTTTAACTGTAACTTCATGATATTTAACTTAACACTAAAAATTGTTGAGATTTGCTTTTAATTATTGCAGTAGTTTTTAGCAAAATAAGTTATTTAGTTTGAGATAAATTTGAATTTTGAATTTTAGTTAAGTTGTTACGATATTTTAGGTAATTTAAATTTTAAATTATGCTGATTTTTTGTTTTGTATTGGCTATTTTATTGAAAGCTATTGAAAGCATTTCAATCCATTGAGAAACTTTTTCAATCTTTTGGCAGCCTCATTCACCCTTTTATAAAACCAACAAAAATAGCAGATATGCATGATTGAGCTCCAAAAAAGATGGTTTGAACAAATAACTAAAAAAACTGATGCAAACCAAACTAAACCATAATTTAATAAGAATCGAGGAGTTGAGAAGGTTTCTATACCATACCTGATTGCCACATGTATATTGGACATTGAAGTACATGGACCACTCATACTTAATGTACCTGAGAATCCTGAAAGTGAGGAAAGAAGAGGACTGTTGTAACACAACAAAGAATTCCAGACATTGAGGACTAATCAAAAACACAAATTCCAGGAAAGGCAAACAAAAGGATGATATTTTACCTAGTACAACAACAACAACAACATACCCAGTATAATCCCACGAGTGGGGTCTGGGGAGGGTGGATTGTACGCAGACCTTACCACTACCTCATAGAAGTAAAGAAGCTGTTTCCTAAAACCCTCAGTTCAAAACCCATAGGCAGAATAACTAGATATGACCAAAAGAAATGTAAGTGAAGAGAAGGGGACAATAGGTACGGCTAGCAATAAATAACACATGACACTATGAAAATAACACATATCAGCCCGACAATGAAAAGAGAAGGAAATAGTAACAGTAAGATATTACAAATACTACTACTAAGAAGGAGAAGAAGAGGAAAGAGGGGGAAAAGGACAAAGAATACGAAGAAAAGAAGAAGAAGAAGAATTTAGCCTGCTACCCTAATTCGCGACCTCCACTCCTTTCTAAGGTCATGTCCTCATTGAGGTTGAGTTCCGCCATTTCTTGTCTGATCACCTCCCCCCAGTACTTCTTCGGTCTACCTCTACCCCTCCGAGTAGCTCCCACCTCCAACCTCTCACA
>JAABOM020000101.1:21945565-21956143 GCA_011800125.2 Solanum clarkiae
GTCCTGCCTACTTCAGCTGCTTGCTTTTTCTCTTTTTATTTTGTGGGGCTAATAAAAAATATTTTTACTGACGTATCTGCTTTAGTTACTTAATAATACTTCTTTAGCTACTTCAATTATAATTTTATAATATTCTTAAAAATATATAAAAAAATTTATTACTACTATATAAATTAAAATTAAAAAATAATTTACACTAGCACGAGCCTTCGTTACTAGGGTATAGATATGAAAATAAATAATTTACTCAAGAAGACTTTTGGTGCATATTGGAGTTGCTGGGCAGCGATTGCGAAAAAAATTAAACGATTATTGTGGGGCCTACCCTAGTGATTTTTTTTTTTAAAATGCTTTATTAATTAATAAAGAAAAATAGAGAATGGTTGTATTAGTATTGCGGCGTACTTTTTAAGACCCCATGTTATATGGTCCCAATTCCTCCTATATAAATAACCTCCCAACTTCCTCCCACTTTCTGTAAACTACTATCAATTCCCCATCACTAAATTGATTTTTTCCATCCAAATTCCATATGAAGAAATCAGGACTCTTGGCAGCCTCTGCTTCTGCTGCCGCTGCCGCTTCCATTTCTTCTACCAGCACCACCAATTCTTCTTCCAAAGTTCGAATTTCTCTTCGCAAGGTAACCATTCGAGGTTTTTTCCCCCCATTTTCCCTCTGTTTTCTCTGTTCTACGTCGCTTTAATGTCCGCTGTGTGTAGAGAAAGTATCTCCTTTTGTTTTTCTCGTTAAATTAAATTTTGGCCGGAGATCCATATCTAGGGTATATGATTCGTGTCGTAGGCTGAGTCTTCAACGTTTGAGTTCTGAATTCTAATTTTTTTCACAATTAGTTCATATTTAACAAATAGCCTAAGGTAACATATGGTCAAACAATAAAATCTGAATAAAAGCTATTGAATCTGGGATTTGGACTTTATGTGTAATATTGTGTTGAATTTTCTTTTGTTACAGGACGATAATTTGAAGAAAAATGATGAAAATTGTTCAAAGCCAGCGAAAGCATCAACATCTAATTCAGATAAATTTGCGCCCAGATTTGATGGATTGAGGTTTATAGAGACGCTGATCACTGCTCACAGATAAGTTGTTTACAAAAGAGGCAAAAAAAAAAAAGTTTCGGATGGAATTTGGTATTGTAATTGATAGTCCTATTAAGAATTATATTTTCTGAATTTTGTTCTAGAAAACTAAATGATTGTTTGAACAATATATCAAAAGTTCATGCAAATTGTAAGTTTTTCCCTTTCTTTTAAGATGGGGAAAAGCAATATTTTCAAGAGGTTTATCAGATACTGAGCAACTTATCATGTTGCAGTTCAAAATTCTTTAGATTCATTGGCTGGCTTTGACCACTTTTTATATGTTTCTTTTTTTTTTATTTGGTGTAATGTCATGACCTATTAAAAAGTGACCATGAAAAGATTTCTTGTGCGTAAAGGGCAAGCAAGAATTATTTAGTTTATAAATTTCGGAGAACAATTTTTTTTTCTCGTTATTAGGTTCTGACTGAAGTATTTGTATATAATTAAATAAATATTTTTAATATAAATAGAGTTTGTATCAAAGCTGTCACCTCTTAGTCATATTGAATCCGTAGCTATAACTATGGCTTCCTCATTTTTTGTGTGTTTTTTTAAATATCTTAGGTGTGAAAATGAAGATCTCACATTTAAGTTAAAATATATTAAGTGTGAAAATAAAGATCTCACATTTAAAATTCTATGTCTAGACTTTGAGCTTTGATTTAGTATACTTCCTCAATTTACGTGATATTGTTTGACTTGGCATATAAAACGAAAAAAAATAAAGATCTTGATTCTGAGCTTTAATCCAAATATGATATTGTTTGACTTGGCATATAAAAAAGAAAAAAAAAATAAAGATCTTGACTCTGAGCTTTAATCCAATATACTTCATTCTCAATTTACGCATTTTTATTTAGTATACTTCCTCCTCAATTTATGTGATATTGTTTGACATATCAAAAGGGAAAAAAAATAAAGATCTCAATGTAGAATTCTACATCTTTGACTCTAGCTTTAATCTAATATATATTAACTCCTCAATTTACGTGATATTGTTTGACTTGGTATATAAAAAGAAAAAAACTTCTGAAACTAGATTCTGAGTTTTTATCTAGTACACTTCCTCCTCAATTTATACGATATTGTTTGACTTGACACACAAAAAGAAAAAAAAACTTCTGAAACTTATGATTTAAAACACGTAAAAAAAAATTTATGTTACTCTAAATCATCTCATTAAAAGTGAAATAAATATTTTAAAATTAAATAAATACAAAATATAAAGATAGAGACATATTATTTTAGTAACAATTTTCATATCCAATTTGAACGCACTTCCCAAGCCACAAAAATGCTTTCTATAATAAGACGGACAGGATATTTTAATAACAATTTCTATGGACATCAATTCAATCTCATCCGACTAGACATTGATTCACAATTGAAGGCGATGCATCCTTATGTTATTAGTTATTCATATTAGCCATATTTAAATTAATTTCATATTTTACTTGCAATTTAAAAAGTTCAAAATAAACTCCCTTGACTTATGTGACTTTTATTTAGGATGGGAATAATTTATAGAATCAACACATAACTTGGTAATGAACAAGACTTTCTTGTCCTTAGTATATGTCTTTAGAAGGGAAATAAAGTTTTTTTTTTTTTTTTTTTAATATGGATATAAAGAGTGTATAGAAGGTATTGCAAAAAAGAATTACTCGTGCATGTTGCTCGAGCTCTCCAAAAATGTTACTGCACCACTGTTGGATCTTCCAAAAAAGTTCATATTACTTCTCTATGAAAATATGTTAGTCCTATTGACGCTCTGCAGTCTATATGTGGCCGAGCATCTCGCCTTTGGCCTCACCATTTGTCAGCAGTGAATGTTTGTAAAGACACATTTTTTACCTCCAGAAAGGTGAAAACAACTGCTGCTATTGTTAAAGGATGTCATTATTGTGTCTTTGTTTACGGGTGATGGACCTACCCATGCGAAGCCGTCTAGCTGTGAGTGCTTCAAACAAAACCTCCACGGCATCTTCAAGTGCTTTAGCCTGTTTATCCAATCCATAGGAAGCAAAATTTGAAAGGTCATGCAGTTCATCGAGGAGGCCTATTGCTGCTGCTGCTGTACATGTACGATCCCATGATGGTTGGGGTCTGCACTTGGCCAAAACGTTAGACATGACTCAGGAAAAACCAAAGAGAAAGTAATAAAGATGAATGAGCCATCGCTGCAGATTTGAGATCATGCATCCTACCTGAGTTTATGCATTAAGGATGCTCCTGCGTTCAGAGTTATGCAAGGAATCTCCTCCTCGCCCCACATTACCTTGTATCGGTCCTAATCATTAAACATCTCAGATCAATTGTTTGTCTTTGAGAAATTGATTCACGTTTTCCAAACTCAAATGAATCCTAACATCAATGCAACTTTCGCATGACAGGTGAAACTAAAGAAATACAACAACATAATACCCAGTATAGCCCCACAAGCTATGTTGCTCGGACTCTTCAAAAATATCAACGGGGTGTGTCAGATCCTCCAAAAATAGTGTATTTTTGAAGGATTTGACAGGGGTGCAGCAATACTTTTGGAGAGTCCGAGCAACTTAGCCCACAAGTATGGTCTGGAGAGGGTAGGATCTACGCAAAGTTTACCTTACCTTTGTGGGGTAGAGAAGTTGTTTCTAATAGATCCTCGGCTCAAAAGAGGTGAAACTAAAGACATATTGTAAATAATTCATTGTACCAAATTTTACTCATTCAAATCCAACTAACAATCTTGTACTTCCCATACACGTGCCTCTCTTTGTACTCCTTATAGACGTTACTAAAGAAGATGAATTTTGGGAAGTAATCCAAATAAGCGAATACAAATATGGAGTGGATAATAGCACCAGATGAATAACCTTTCCTATAACTATAACTGTCCATATAATTCAGTTCTTCTGAGAGAGATTATGAAGGGATGGGAGGACTTCGACAAAAAGTTCAACATGTTTGCTGGGAGGGGAGGTAGGATAAGTTTGTGGCATCAGACTTTGGTTATACACCCTTGAGGTCAGGGGTAACAGATATTTTCCATCTCCAATGAGAAAAATGCAAGTGTGGCTAATGAGATTAAGAGTGACAGCGTCCAGGGCATTTGAGGTATCCAGCTTCGAAGGCACGTATGACTTGATAAGGTTCAAGTGATAATATATACTAACTTCCCTGCATCAAACAAAATCATGGAGCAAGAAGATAGGTGGATTTGGAAATGGAATATTGGAAAGTTCGACGTAAAATCAGAGCCATCTTTTAAAAATAAGGAGAAATAAAATATATACTTGCTGCTGTTGTTTTGTCCAAGCAAGTTGATGAAGATGTTAATCATTTGCTCATTCACTGCAATACCAATCTGTGGAATCTCTTAACTAACTTTTAAGCAACTAAAGTAATCATCACAGTAGAGAAAGAACCTTTTAAAATGTCTTGTAATATAAGTACTTCAATTTAATTGGTGAAACCTCAACTTATTATCTTTCGTTTGCACCCAAGTGTTTTCGAACTTATGTATATAATATGACCAACATTAAAGCAACTAAAATAATCACCACAATTGAGGTCCGGACAAGTTGTCTTGGACACCACGGTTATCATAAAACAAATCCTATCATCCCCTCCTCCCCCCCCCCCTTTTTTTGACAATTTTGATGGCAAAAAAGTGTTAAATAATAATGGAAATTGAATTTAATATTAAGAGTTACATTTGCAGGCTGAAATACCTTCAAACGGCTGAACATTGCACTCGAATTGCTCCACGTCCCATCGATCAGAATAAAATTCAAGGAATGGGCTCCATCTGCCTATATATAGCAGCATAAACGTCAATAGTTGTACAATTCAAAACGAGAACATCACATAAACAAGTTCACATGAATGATCACTTCCATGTGGTCTGAGAAGCAAAACTACAAGTCAAACTGCCATATATGAAACTATTATTGCCAAACACTAGTTCAAAAGAAACTGTTTAGCACTTCTTTTCAGTTGCAAAAAAAGAAACTGCATAGCACCATGAAGAAACATTCTCAACCTATATAAATAGGTACATTCCACGCAATTAAGTCTGTCATTGTACTTCAGCCGGGCAGTAAGAAATGGATAGCATAGAGGTAAAAACCCAACACCTCCAGCCATAAGGTGGGCATTCTTTTCTTCTCTGGAAATTCAGGGGAATGACGTCGACACTTGGAAATGTGAAAAGACTTCCCAATCCCTTAAGTGGAAAATAATGGAATACCCACTAGGAAATTTTAGAGATGTAAACTAGTTTTATTTCTCTATCTCTTTTGAATCAAGAGGGAAAATAAATTGCTCTATTGTTTCTGCTTTTACTTCCCTCAATCATCTTGACAATGAAAACTTAGCCATATTACCAAGTAAAAAGTTAGGAGGGAGTACCATCTCAGGTTGGTTTTCTACATGTGCAAAAGAAAGCCCGGCCATGCTATCCTTGACAGAATTTGCTGGTGCATTCTTGTTGGGATAAAGACACCAAACTTTGTCTTTTCCTGAAAATTATGTAAAATGCAAATCAAAAGGTAGTCTCCTGGTAGTTTCTGATAGAAATGCTTGCACAAGATTAAATCAAGTATAGCTCTTGTTTAAATAGATAAAAAGGATAAGTAACAGTAACTAGGCTCCATAAGCTATTTCTTCTTTTCATGCTACATAGATGGTGTCAATTATAAGTGAGATATTACATTAATATCCGAAAACTTGTGATCATGAAACCGGATAGAATTGTGCTCATGTTCCCATTACCATGAATATTCAAGCATGGCATCTAAACTTCATCTACCATTATCGAATGTTCTTGAATGCATCAAACAAAATTATGTCAACAAGTCCATTAGTTGAATAAGATAATAACTGAATTTTCCACTTTGCTGTTGTCAGGTAGTTGACCAAAATTGAGAAGCATGTTAAACAATTAGCAGCTACCACAACCCAAACATGGACGTGATGACACTTCCTCAATACCACCAAAACAAGTCAAGCATAAATTCAACGAGAAACAGAAATAATGTGCCAAAGTAACTTAGTCAAGTAGATAACAAAAAATGAGAATCTTCACAAGCTTAAATACCACCTAAGGATTGGTTGTCACGTGTACAAGCCACAATCAATACAGAAAAGCAAAAGAAGTACAAGTTTGAATTGTCTTTCTTCTCGAATAGAACAAAACATAAAAGAAATACAAGAGAGTAGTCTGTCAGATGACAGCAACTAACTCTCTAAATATCCTGGAAAGCCTCGTACAATCAAGAAAAGGTACTAGTCACTATCCAGGCTCCGAACCTACAAGTGTGGAAACATGCACAAGTGTTGCATACGATCATACAAACCCAGATGAAAAATAGGCATAAACATAAGAGTACACGATCCAAGATCAAATAGCACAGATGCAGGCCGATGACAAACTGAAACAATACCTATAATAACTGCATCCGAAGCCTCAACCTCGGGTCTCCCAGGAAAAGCATAGCACTAAGCTCCTCTGTCACTCCCGGTCTGACCAACACCTCGATCTCCACCACACGGAACCAAAGCACCATTATCTGAAGTCCTACCACCTTTAGTAGTTTAACCCTTGGCAAGAGGAGCCGAATCTCTAAATGGAGCTATTGAATATGTATGACGGGGTCCTGAATAAGTCTGAAAGGGACAATGTCAAATCAGGTGGGCTGGATCCCCATACCCAAAACAAGACCTCGATGTAGAAGATTGTCGTCCACCTAATGAACCACTATGGCTACCTCGGCAAGATTTGTGAGACATTCGAGACATTTAACTGCTGCCATAGATGTATGTACAGGATCATGACTGTTGAAAGAGCCATCACCTCTATGCGAACCTTTGCCTCCTGATGAGGAATCGAAAAACTGATCGGTAATACGAGCCCTCAAACTCCTCTCGAACCAGCAACTCTGCCTCTTTGGCGGTGCTCACAATGGACTAGAAGGATGCCCCTCACGAGCTACTCTGGATACATAAGATCAGACGAAGAAATTCAAATCCACTCTGGATACATAAGATCAGACGAAGAAATTCAAATCCTTCACAAACCTGCAGACTCTCCTTCTCATCTAGAATCAAAGCTAAGGCATGTCAAGATAATTGACAAACACGAGCTTCCTACTCGGTAGCAGTCATACCACCCTCCCTTAAGCCCTCATACCTTAACCGACTTGAAGAAATCTTGAAAGCACCAGAGAACACACCTCAATCCACGGGAGGGGATACAATTGGTCTGGACCTCTTATAAGTCCTCCACCACTCTCTGGCTGGTCCACGGAGCTGGAGTGCAACAAAACGGACACCACGCTGATCAACCCAACCCACTTCCTCTAGCATCTCATGGCATGAAATTAGAAGCTCAAAAGCGTCCTCGCTCTTACCACCCTAAAATAGAGGTGGTTTCATCTTCTGAAATCTCTCATAGCTAAGCTGATCATCTCCTGCTAGAATTACCTCAGGAGTCTGTGCACCTAATAGCCAATGTGGGAACCACTGGGGCTAACCCACCCGATCATGATGAACTGGGGCCCTGATGCTGCCCTGAGGCCTATGCTCCTACTCTCGCTTGAGAAACTTCCTGTGTGCCTGTCGCACTAACCCCCTTGAGTAAGGCTCTCAAGCATACACATCATCCTCAACCGGGTGTCCTGAAGCAAAGGTGCAATTGTGGGCTCTAGAGGAACCTAGTCCCACCAACCTCTATTTGTGGCTCTGGAGAAGCCCCTCTAGCCTGCCCTCTAACTGGTGCGCTCCTCGAGCACATCCTCTCACCAATGTCATTCAACAAGCACGACCTATAGCTCAGTCCCTTCCCCTACCTCTAGCAGATGGTATCAAAGCCCCAGATTCATAGGTCTCACGTGTGTACGAGCCAAGTCTAAATAAAGTCTCGAGGATGGGTACGGAGATGTCTTTACTTATCTTCGGAAGGCTATGAAGACTGTTAGGAAACTTCTTGTTTATTCATTACTTTTTATTGTGCGTGTTTTTTTGGCAAATGTCAAAGACTAGAGCTTCTATTTCTAATGGTAGAGGGGAGGCAGTTACTGAGACCCTAGTCAGAGCTAGGGATGGGATCAAGCTATAGGCTGTGTTTGTGGAGTGGCATTAGCGAGAGGACGTGCCTGAGGAGCGGCACCAGTTAGGGGACATGCTAAAGGGGCTTCTCCAGAGTGACGGATAGAGGTTGGTGGGGACCAGAACCCACAACTGCACCTTTGTTTTAGGACACTCTATTGGGGATGATTGATATGCTTGAGAGCCTTACTCAAGGGGATAGTGCGACAGGCACACAGGGAGTTTTTCAGGCGAGAGTGGGAGCATAGGCTTCAGGGCAACACCAGGGCCCAGTTCATCATGATCAGGTGGGTCAACCAACAGTGGTTCCCGCATTGGCTATTAGGGCACAGACCACTCCTCAGGTTGTTCTGGCAGTAGATGATCAGCTTAGCTATGAGAGATTTCGAAAGATGAAACCACCCTTATTTTAGGGTGGTAGAATTAGAGGCAGTGGGTTCGGTCGATCAGCATGGTGTCCGATTTGTTGCACTCCAGGTTCCTGGACTAGCCAGAGAATGGTGGAGGACTTTTAAGAGGTCCAAACCAGTTGGATACCCTCCGTGGATTGGGGTGTGTTCTCTAGTGCTTTACAAAACCGCTTCATTCCTTAGAGTGCACGAGAGGAGAGTCGATTGAGGTTTGAAGACTTGAGGCAGGGTAGTATGACTGTTATTGAGTACAAAGCTCGTGTTTGTCAATTTTCTTGACATGCCTTAGCTTTGATTCCAAATGAGGTGAAGAGAGTCCACAGGTTTGTGAAGAGTTTGAATTACTCCATCAGATCTTATGTATTTAGAACACCTCATGAGGGGGCCTCTTTCCAGTCCATTGCGAGCACCGCCAATGAGGCAGAGTTGCTGGTTCGAGAGGAGTTTGGGGACCCCAAAAAGGCCCGTACAACCGGTCAGTTTTCCGCTACATCATTAGGAGGCAAAGGTTCGCATAGAGGTGGTGGCTCTTTCAGGAGTCATGATCCTATACATGCATCTATGCCAGCAGTCGAGGATGGACAGATGTGTAAAGGGTCTCACAGTTCTCGCCGACGCAGCCATAGTGTGGTTCATTGGGTAGATAACAATTTTCTACATTGAGGTCTTGTTTTGTGTGTGGGGATCTACGTCACCTGATTCGACATTGTCCCTTTCAGACTTATTAGGACCTCATCATACTTATTCAACAGCTCCAGTTAGAGATTCAGCTTCTCTGGCCAGGGGTCAAACTACTAGAGGTGAGAGGACTTCAGATACTGGTGCTTGGTTCCGCGTGGTGGAGATCGAGGTGTTGCTCAGATCAAGGGTGGCAGAGAAGCTCAGTGCTATGCTTTTCCTGGGAGACCCGAGGTTGACGCTTCGGATGTAGTTATTACAGGTATTGTTTCAGCTTGTCATCGTCCTGCATCTGTACTATTTGATCTTGGATCTACCTACTTTTATGTTTTTACCTATTTCTCATATGAGTTTGATTTATTGTGTGATCATATGACAGTACCTGTGCATGTTTCTACACTTGTGTAGGTTCTGAACACGGACAACGAGTAGTACCTTTTCTTGATCATCCGAGGCTTTCCAAGGTATTTATAGAGAGAGTTGTTGTCATTTGTCAGACTGTCTTATTCTTATTTCTTTTATGCTTTGTTCTTCGAAAAGAAAGACAGTTTAGACTTGTAATTTTTTTAATTTGGCTTGTACACGTGACAATCAATCCTTGGGTGGTCTTTAAGCTTGTGAAGATTCCTATTTTTTGTTATCTACTCTACTTAGTTACTTTCGCGTATTATTTTGATTTCTCGTTGGGTTTAGGCTGACTTGTTTTGATGAGATTGAGCAAGTGTCATCACGTGCATTTTTGGGTCGTCATAGGAGCAGGGAAGCTAACAAAAGACTGGCCGCATTTTCTACTAATGCAGACGTCAAAGATACTGTGATCCAAGAATTTGACATTATTATGACTCACGCATGTTAGAAACAGACCACCCACCCACTAATTTACTTGAAGTGGTTTACATGGTTAATGGAGCAAAAGGCAGCGCAGTGAACAAATCATCGCGCATTCAAGCAGGTTGGGGTATGGCTGCAGCCCGCTGCACCGCAATGGGTGTGATTTAGACAGCCTACCAAAATGCAAGCATAGTAGTTGTTCCACGGCTTGAAGGAGAAACTTTTACCTTCGCTCAAAGGCTCTCCATATATTAATTCGGCAAGACACCTCAATTATGTCTTAACCGTAGCATGCAAAACACATGCTTACACAGTCCAACAACAATAACAACATTACCCCAATGCCTCAAAGGCTCCCGCACATTGCGGGGTAAGGGGGGGTCTAATGTACGCAGCCTGACCCCTATGTTTAAAAACATAGCGCGACTGTTTCCGGATGACCCATGATGAGCGTCGAAAGT
>JAABOM020000101.1:21956243-21972380 GCA_011800125.2 Solanum clarkiae
CGCAGACAGTTTAAAGAGTCATTTTGCTTTATTCCATCATACCCCAAAGCCAAAAAATAGTAAATCTTTGGCTCCATTAGTCCAATTTGGTTAATTACATATGTTGTTTTGAGACTTGTTAGCTACATATTATATGATAGTTTGCTATCCATATTTAGTTTTGGCACGGCATGTTTGGCGATAGACACAACCTCACCCTCTTGGCTCACTTACATAACAATGTTGCATCATTTTACCAACAGCAAGTTTGTACTACAAGATTCTGTAAACAAGACTCATGACAAGCATCCACTTAAGGAATCATGTGAAGGTTATGAGCACTCTTCGATGGCTTCAAGACTCATGCTTGGACATACTATACAGCTATTTCATCATGCTAAAGTGTTAAATTGGTGAACAAATTTAAAAACAAATGAAAACCTGCAAGCTTGAGTGCATCCCACATCATATCCTCATGTTCAGTTATTCCATAAAGACACAAAGTAGCAGCCTGGACGCCAAATACTTGCCACAACAACTTCCCTGTGTTATTTTGTCGCAAAAAATCCTGCAAAGATGGAAGAAAACATCAATTATGGATCATTCCACAATAGAAGTGAGTGTAAAACATAAAGAAAATGAAAGGTTTTAATGAGAAAAATAAAAAAAGGAAGATGGAGACAGATAGTAAAATTTTGTACCTTTGGGTGCATGTACAACCAAAACCGCATCCGATTCCAAAGAGGACATGTAATAAGTTTTGAGCACATACAGTCGCTCGAGGAAACCCAACACTTGAGAATTTAAAACAGAAGCAAAACCAAATGTGATACCATCAAAACCTATTCGTTTGTGACAAAAAAAGTTTACTTTTCTAAGAGGCAATCTGCAGATAACAACAATATTTCATGCTTTAATGCAGAAAAGATCCCAGAAACAATAATAAAAACGTGAAACAACCCTGATTTGATGAGCAAATGTCTACCTTCTGACAAAGGTAACCCCTACTTCCAAGCACACGACATGCAATTTGACGAGCTGAAAAGAACTGGAGTTTCTGTTCAGAATCACCTAAAGATTGATATTTCGCTCTATGCTTTTTATCCTCTTGCACCTTGAAGTCACCCTAAAGATCAGATCAAAGATATGAGCTAAGAAAGGGCAATTAGTTAATTTTTGATCAGTTAAAGCACAGGTAATTTTAAAAGAGGTGAACAAGTATGAGATAGAGATATGAAGTTCCTTATTAAGGATAGGTTATCGTTATCAACTGAAATCACCAAAATACATGCATTTACCATTAGCTCCACTGCGTTATAAATTTGATCTCTCTTTTCTTTTACTCGAGATTGACAAATAAACATTACCCAGTTAAGAAGAAACTAAAGTTGGTATGTCATTCAAAAGTGAACAAACTTAACTCAAAAATTTGTTTTATCGTGTAATCTGATAATCTTATTCATTTTCTCTGGGTAGTTAATTGTTTTTTCGTTTTCAATCATCAGTTTCATTTACAAACTATTGTAATTTTGATTAATCCAAGAGTAAAGTTAAAATATAAATACAAAGAGAATCTTCTTTTGATAAATATAAATAACAAGCGATATTCCAAGGAAATACAAAATACAGAATATTAGTATGGACATTATGTTGTCAAATAAAGGATTTTATCAAATAATCATTCTAAAATGAAGAATTGACAGGGGAGTCCTCTGGGATGGAAAAGTGTGATATATTTTAATTATGGTGGTATCGGGGCCAGTGTACATGCATCTTGACTATTCCAACGGGGTACCTGCTACTTCCCACTAGCATAAGAATCATAATTTTACCAAGGGTAAGACATGATTTTCTTTTGTTGAGATGGGAAAAACTATCCAGTGATTTTGTCTCTCCTGGAATATGACCCTTGCCTTTTAAATTTGCACTCACTACATTGACCACTAAACCACACCCTTGAGTATGGGATGGGAATATACTTAATAAGGTGAGAGGCATGTTTTACAGTGTTAGAATAGGAATAGGATTCCTATTTAGAATTGGAATAGGAATAGGTAAATACTATCCCTTAGAATAAGAACAAGAATAACAATATTATACAGAATCCTACTAGGAAAAGGATTATATTATAGTATCCTAGTTGGAAAAGTAGTCCAATATAGTATCTATAAATAGGGTTTCAATGTAATAATGTAGACAACAATTCAATAACAATTTCCTCTCATATTTCTCACATACAGGAAGACTGAAACCAACAATATTATACGGTATTATAAATGATCAAATCTGATAGACAGTTGAAATAGCACACAGAGAGAATATAGTGAAAGAAGGTAGCCTCGTATCTAGACCTCCAGATAAACTGGTTTTGTAGGTATGAAATTATTATGATTGTTAGTAATAGAAATGGGTGCAGTAGAACAAAAATCACATGAACAAAATTTGCAAAGAGATTTTTAAAAATTCAATAAGCAATCGAACCTAATTAAGAACACAACAAATAAAAGCATAGGATCTCTACAAGTGATACCAGCTTTAGTGAACAAATACACAACCACTTGTATATCTGTATAGGCATAAACTTAGTTAACCCTGCAGTATAAGTGTGCAATTTAGACAAACTAACTTGCCTGAAAGGAAAATATTTAGTATTGAAATAGAACAGACATAAATAGAGTCCAATACCTAGTGGTAGAATAGGAGTAGGATTACATAGTCCTATTAAGAGTTGGAATATCAATAGGATTGTTTCCTAGTTAGATTTGTATTAGGTTGTAGTGTCTATAAATAGGGTCTTTATGTAGCAATGATAATACACATGTAAATAAACAATTCAATAATATTTTTCCCCCATATTTCTCACATGGTATCAGAGAATTGGTGAGAAAAAAAAATCCGGTGGCACTATTCACTGTTCCGGCGTGTGAGAGTTCGCCGGTGACTTTTTTTTCCAACTGTTATTTTTCTGCTGGGGTCGGCAAGTCATTCCGACCAAACCCCAGCCCTTCTTTTGTCAGATTCAGTTGCCGAAATTAGGGTTCCGGCGTCTTCTTACTGTTCCAGGCAGTTTTCCGGCCATCTTTTTGATTTTTTTTCTTCTGGTGGGGTCGCCTAGTAATTCCGACCCAACCCCAGTCATTTTTTTCCAGTTCCGATCGCCGGAATTAGGGCTCCGGTGATTTCCAACACTTTTCGGCAATTTTTTTCGTGTTTCTTGAAACTTTCTTTTCAAAAGATGCCTTTTGGATGTGGTATGTTTGGCTTCAAAAGTCATTCTGGAAGATCTCGCTCTAAGTGTAGTTATTGTCACAAGTCTGGGCACACTCAGGACACTTGTTATACTTTACATGGTCTACCACCCAATTATGATCCTGTTGTTATAAAGGAATATAACGAGTTCTTTCACTATCGAGCAAGTAAGCAAATGTCTCAACAAGCAGCATCGGTTCCTCAACCTACTGTTCCTGTTGTGGGAAATGTTTCTGCTTGTGTTTCAAAGTCTACTACTCTTGGATCATAGGTTATGGACTCCAGCGCTTCTGATCATATTTCTGGTAACAAATCGCTTTTGTCTGATATTGTTTACTCACCATCTCTTCCTTCTAATCTTCTATTCAAAATCAGATTCCACATTCCATATTGTTTCCTTTGTCACATCTCCATTCTATACCTCCTCATGTCTTTGGGAGTACATGCTTTGTTCATAACTTAGCTCCAGGTTAAGATAAATTAGCTCCTCGTGCTCTCAAATGTGTCTTTCTTAGTAACTCTCGAGTTGAAAAAGGGTATCGTTGTTATTCCCCTGACCTTAATCGATATCTTATGTCCGTTGATGTCACATTCTTTGAATCTCAACCTTACTATACATCATCTGATCACCCTGATATTTCTGAGGTCTTACCTCTACCTCAGGTCCTACCTGTACCGACCTTTGAGGAATCTCCAATTGTAGTGCCATCTCTACCACAACCCGACAAACCTCCACCTCTCTTGACTTACCATCGTCGTCCACATCCAGCACAAGTCATGTCATGCGTCAGACGCTGCTCCTACTGCGGACTTGCCTGCTCTTAGTCAACCGAGTGCACTTAAAAAAGGTATTACGGTCCACTCGAAATGCTAACTCACATTATACTTTCTTGAGTTATCATCGCCTCACATCATCCTACTATGCTTTTGTATCCTCTTTGTCCTCTATTTCCATTCCTAAGACTACATATGAAACACTTTCTCATTCGGGGTGTAGGCAGGCTACGATTGATGAGATGTTTGCTTTATATACGAGTGGTACTTGGGAACTTGTCCCCCTTCCTGCAGGTAAATTCATCGTTGGTTGCCGTTGGGTTTATGCAGTTAAAGTTGGTCCTGACGGTCAAATTGATCGACTTTAAGGCTCGCCTTGTTGCCAAAGAATATACTCAGATATTTGGGCTAGATTTTACTGATACATTTGCTATCGCGGCTAAAATGGCATTTGTTCGTATTCTTCTATCTATGGCTGCTAGTCGTCATTGGCCTCTTCATCAGTTGGATGTTAAGAATGCTTTTCTACATGGTGATCTTGCGGAGAAGTCTATATGGAGCAACCACCTGGCTTTGTTGCTCAGGGGGAGTATGATAGACTTATGCCGATTGTGCAAGTCACTCTATGGTCTGAAACAATCTCCTCGAGCCTGGTTTGGAAAGTTCAGCGCAGTAATTCAGGGGTTTGGCATGACTCGTAGTGAAGCTGATCACTGTGTATTTTAACGGTATTCTGCAGCAAATGTATGTATTTATTTGGTTGTTTATGTAGATGATATTGTTATCACTGGCAGTGATGAAGATGGTATTACTAGTTTGAAGTAACATCTCTTTAAGCATTTCCAAACTAAAGACCTTGGCAGATTTTAAAGTATTTTCTAGGTATTGAGGTTGCTCAGTCTGGATCAGGTATTATTATTTCTCAATGGAAGTATGCCTTAGACATTCTTGAGGAGACAGGAATGATGGGATGTAGACCCATTGACACTCCTATGCATCCGAATGTTAAACTGCTTCCAGGACAGGGAGAGCCACTCAGTAACCCTGAAAGGTATAGACGACTAGTGGGAAAGTTAAATTATCTCACAGTGGCTAGACCTGACATTTCGTCCCTATGAGTGTTGCAAGTCAATTTATAACTTCCCCTTGTGATAGTCATTGGGATCCAGTTGTTCGTATTCTGCGATATATAAAGTCAGTGCTCGGAAAAGGACTACTCTTCGAAGATCGAGGACATGAGCATATCGTCGGATATACAGATACTGATTAAGTAGGATCACCCTCTGATAGACGGTCTACATCCGGATATTGTGTATTAGTAGGAGGTAATGTGGTGTCGTGGAAGAGCAAGAAACAGAGTGTGGTTGCTCGGTCGAGTGCAGAAGTAGAATATCGAGCAATGGCTACAGCAATTTGCGAACTTATCTGTGTCAAGCAGTTATTGAGGAAGCTAAAATTTGGTAAAGTTGATCAGATGGAACTTGTGTGTGATAATCAAGCGGCCCTTTATATTGCATCACATCTAGTGTTTCATGAAAGGACCAAGCACATTGAGATTGATTGTCACTTTGTCAGAGAAAAAATACTCTCAAAAGATATTGTTACAAAGTTTGTGAAGTCAAGTGATCAGCTTGCAGATATCTTCACCAAGTCCCTCACCGGTCCTCGTATTAATTATATCTATAACAAGCTAGGTGCTTATGATTTGTATGCACCAGCTTGAGGAGGAGTGTTAGAATAGGAATAGGATTACATAGTCCTATTTAGAGTTGGAATATGAATAAGATTGTTTCCTAGTTAGATTTGGATTAGGTTTTAGTGTCTATAAATAGGGTCTTTATGTAGCAATGATAATACACATGTAAATAAACAATTCAATAATATTTTTTCCCCATATTTCTCACACCGAGAATGAAAAGACCTGAAGAAAGCATAATGGATTCAGATGATTCATATAGTCGACTCCAATCGATTCATATAGTCGACTCCAATCGATTCGGGGTTGAGGAGTAAATAGTTGGTGCTGATTAACATTGTTGCAAAATATGAGAATAGTCCTAGGATAAGGCATTAAAAAACCGTCGATACGTGGAGTGATCAATTGAGACTCCCTCTGGCCTCTACGGCAAGGGCGGAGCTACCCTTGCTCGAAGAGTGTCAAGCAACACCCCTTCCCAGAAAATTATATTGTATAGATAGATCGAGTTTTAGTTTTATAGATATATATATCAGTGTTGACACCTCTTGACAAAAGTTGAAGGTTCAACATAGTGGTTAAGGTGTTGCAAAACTTACTTAAGGTTGCATGTTTGATTCTAGCTAGGGACATAATTAAATTTTTTTGACACCCCTTCACAAAAATCCTAGCTCCGCTGGTCCCACAAATATCTCTACGTACTTGACAAGGACAAGTGAGATCTTCTGTCGCATGCCTAGGAGCAGCTCAAACAAGGAGGAGTCTGATCTGGTTTATATTCAGGCGTGGCACACCCTGCCCAAGAAAATTTTGACTAGAGAGTATAACATAGAAGAGGGAATAAGAGAAAATATCTTAAACTTATTATTTTGTATCAACCAGCAGAAATACTACCATAGGGAAGCAGTTCTACAAACGGCATATAACAGTAAGTCCATTATTGACATTCAGTATTCCTATGTTTAGCATTACAACAGCAACATATCCCATGAAATCCCACAAAATCACACAAGTGGGGTCTGTGGAGAATATAGTGTATGTAGACATTATCCCTACCTTGTGAAAATAGAGATGCATACATTAAAAAAATTCATTGGCCCTAACTACTTGTCTAGGAGTAACCCATTAATAAATTCAACTAACAAACTCACAACCTATGTGGCTCGGACTCTTCAACAATATCAATTGGTGCATGTCGAATTCTCCAAAATTAGTGTATTTCCGGTGAATCCAACATGGGTGTAGCATTAAAAGTGAAGAACTTGCACAACTAAGCTCACAACACACAGCTGAGAATTGAGATTGCCTTTTTCTGACATAGAGAAGCCATCATAATTTGTCTTAACAACATTCAATTTTAAGCAACCCCTTTTCTGTTTTTTCACCAAATCCTCAAATTACTCATTGCAAATATTCGGTTCTAAAGTGTCTAAATATTTAACAGTCATAAACACATGGAGAATAGCCAAAGGGAAACACAAAGGAGGGGAGAATCAGAATGGGAAGAAAAAAAATCAAATCTTTTACCGAAAGTTTGCCATGATTTCCACCAAAGACCATGTGGGCATCAACATTTTTCTTCAAAAGATTCAAATCCTCAACTACCTGAGTAACCATGGATGGTACAGTTGAGGTAGTCCCCCAACCCTGCCATTCTTGGAGGCTAATTGCAGCTTCTCCATTGCTTACTACTTTATGGGATTCTGTTGAATGAGTGAGAGGAGAATGTTCTGCAGCTCTTGTTGTTGTGCAGAAGAGTTTTGAAGAGTCCATTGAAGTAATTGTGTAGTTGCAGAATTGTTGAAGAGGAAAATTGGAGGAGGTAATGAAGCTCAAGGGTCTTGTTGGAAAAATCAGCATCTTTCGCCAAATCTAAGCCCAACTTTATCAAAGATTCTCTGAAAAAGTTCTTATGTATCATTTTGGGCCTACTAAGCTCATTGGGCTTGCTAGATGGATATGGTTCAATTAGCCCAACCTAAAGATGAACATTAGCCCAACAAAAAATTATGCACAAATCTCATATTTTTTCGAGCTAATTCTAACTTTTTCCCAAATTATCAAAAATTCCTTCTTTTTGATACAAAAAATAAAACCAGTGATACATGTCAAAAAGGTAGAAGCATTAAGGAATTCTACGATACATGGAGAAGTAAGGATTATAATTTGTATCAATAAGTGTTACAGTTTTATATCATTTAAGGGATTTTTGTAATTTTTTAAAAGAGTAGGAATTATATGAAATTATGTAAACATAAGTCGTGTATTTCTGTAATTTTTCAGCACCCTATTTTGTGGCCTCTATATAGTTCGGGTAATTACATTTTGTTACTATAGTTATAGCAGTATTTGTATAATTCAAGCAGCATGTGTATACATTTATATAATTTGCTATACAATTCACAATTTTTGTATAGCGTTTGTATATTTTCGCTGTACAATTCGTGCAGAACTTTTATTTAATTCGCTATACAATTTGTAGTGTTTGTATATTTCGCTATATAATTTGATTCGCGCATAACTTTTGTATAATCGCACACAGCGTTTGCATAAATCGTGTGAATTATGCAAAACTCAAATTATAATTACAGCTAGACGTTTGTTGCGAGTCGTAATAAATTCAAACTATAATTACATTAATAAACTAGTACATACCTACTTATTCGCGCAATTGTTCCTAAAAAGAATTATATTACTAGCTTTGTTTGGCTAAAGTTTTTAAGCTCGTGAGAAACTACAAATGCTTATTTTAGATAATTGAATTGTTTGGTCAACATTTTTTAGAAAAGATTTTAAAGTGTTTTTGGTAGTAGCAAATATTATCTTTCAAAAACTAAATAAAGAAGCTTTCTCCGAGCTTTTTGAAAAATATTGGTCAAACACAAATTAATGCTCTGCAAAGTACTTTCCGAATTGATTTACCAAATAATTTTTTTTATTTTTTATTTTTTTTTTCAAAAATACTTTTGAAAGAAAATGCTTTCTAAAATAAGTAAATTTAAGAAACTTGATTTAACAGTAATATAACTCTAATGAAGTAGATTATTTACTCGAGAAATGAAAAACCACACTTGAAATCTTCCAGAACTATCCAGAAGCCACGAACCAATTATTGGGCACATTGTCGTCATCTGCCATCGAGTTTCTAAAAAATGAATTTTAAATTACAAATTCTCTGGCTAACATTTATGACAAGCCAAAGAAAAAACGTTTATTATATTAAATATTTGGACGTATATAAATTTTATTTCCATTAATCTTGGATGGAGCGAAAGATTCACTATTTTTTTGCTTTGGGGTATGATGGAATAAAGCAAAATGACTCTTTAAACTGTCTGCGCTTCTTTCAGTTGTGAAGTAGCAGCTAGTCAATGCAACTTACGACGCTCATCATGGGGCATCCGGAAACAGTCGCGCTATGCTTTTAAACATAGGGATCAGGCTGCGTACATTAGACCCCCTTTATTCCGCAATGTGCAAAAACCTTTGAGGCATTGGGGTAATATTGTTGTTTATTGTTTGGACGTATATAAATTTCTCACCCTGATTCTTTAGCTTGCATTGCCTGGATCTAAATTGATATTTAAAAAGTATTAATTTAGTAATCATAAATTTCAATTATTTTTTGTTTTATTTAAAATTAGTGCATGAAAAATTATGTATAGTTATGTGAGGAGTCCCATATTTGTTCTTTAAGAAATGATGGTCTCTTTAGTATGATTAAATAATTTTCACTTAGATTTAAAATGAGATTTATCTCAATTCTTCTTTACGATGTTAGAATTCATATATTAAATTATTCACGTACCAGATTGAACAATCGTACATATAAGAGGAGTGTGAAGAGTCTCACATCAACTTTCTAAGGAATTAAATTTTCATCATTTTGAGTTAGCTTTTATAATTTAATTAGATCTAAAATTTATATCTTTATCAAATTACACTTTTTTTTGGAAAGAAAAGCATAAAGCTTGTTTAAAATTTGTGAAGATAGAGTTGAAAAATAAATATTGAAGTACCTTTTCAAAGTTTGAATCCAACTCTAAGTTATAGATTTTGAAACTTTCTAATCAACATCTGATTTTAAAATAAATTTTTTTAAAAAATAATAAATATTCTGGTGACCAAATGCTCCAAGAGTCTCAAAAGATTTTCTTCTTATTAAGAACTTTGAATTTTTTTTTCTTTCTGCTCTTTGCTAGCCCTTGGGGATCAAAAGAGTTGGAGAACTAGCACAAGTGGTCACAAGATTATGGCCAGAATGAACATAAATGTTGGGAAACAGATCTGTCTGGGTTGAAGAAGATGAAAGGAGAAGGAAGAAGAAGTTCTTCTTTTAGAGAGAAGACAGAGAAAATAATATTAAAGAGAAAGTAATTTTTTGATAACGTCAAAAAAAATAGGTAAACTTTACGGCGATAAGGCTATATATATTAATGATATCTGGATATTTACAATGACATAGAATACATGTATGCACGGAGAATAAACAGTACCACCTAACATTTAGTGTGAGGCGGAAATTAAACTGCGATAGCTGCTAAATATAATATCAGGCTTCACTACCTAACAATAAATTAATATATATTTTTTAAACTTATAGATGAGGTATTTTAATCAAACCAATTAGTCAATTAGAAAGACTTTTTTTCTTCTTCTAATAATTCCATTAAATATCAATATTATCTATTTGGATAATTGAATCATAGTTTAACAATTATTCCATGCTCCCTGATTCATTTAATTCGCACGACTACATATTATCCAGTTTCAAGTTCTAGAGGATATTATATTATATTATATTATATTATTAAAAGCGTGAAGGTCCTAGAATGTTGTTTGAACTTTTTGTCTTTTATTAAAAAAATTCTTCTTTAGATAAAATTATTTTTTCATCATTTTTCTTTAAATTATTATTTGATTATATTTATAATATTGACTTTTCAAATATATGAAAAAATGATAAAATAAGCACTTCTAGCCATGGAAAACTCTTAAATTTTCACAGATTTTTACTTTTTCCTTATTTGAATCAAGAAAATCCCCCACGGTAGCTAAGGAAAATTTTAATTTATCATAAGTTCTATAGAACGTTTATAAATAAATAATTTATCAAAAGTGAATTATTTATCATTTTATAAGTTCACAATCAAATTTAATTTATCATTTTATAAGTTTACAATCAAATTTAATTTTTCTCTGTAATATTTGTTATAAAACAAAGTACACGTTTTGAGCAAGGACAACATATTTATATATATTAAAAAATAAGGAACTAGAGAATCGTATACTAATAAATTAATGATATATAAAACTTATGTTACTATTAAGCTAAGTTACGAATTTTGCGTAAACAATTTACTCTAATATGTCGAATTATACTTGCTTACCATGACATATATATTAAATTCACGCTTAAATTTAAACTAACCTTTGAAAACGAGAAAAAGATAACATTTTTAAATGTTTCATTTACAACATTTCTCTTGCGCATATATATAATGTATATTATATTTGCGCATATATATAATGCATATTATATAGTACTTTATTATATACATGTTCATATTTTTCAAAAATAGACAAAGAATTCAAGAAATTTCAATTTTAACTTGTGGTGAAGAATTAATACACATATTCGCAAATGGTAATGGACAAAGAAATAATGACAAAGTCAAATTTTATTTGTTCGAGTCTTGATACGTTTATTTGCCACCAAAAATTGCTTAAAACAGAGACAAAGAAAAATATAAATTTAATATTAAAAAAGAGAAAATATCATCCTCTCATAAATTAATAATTTGCTATCTATCTAGAAGGGCGTCACGTTAATTTTAGTGTATTTTCTTTTATTTTAAGAAAAAAATTAGGCCACGTACCTTTATTTTTAAGAAACTTCTAATGTTCGTTGATTTTTCTTTCTCTCATATAGTTTTTTAAAAATGCTTACTCATATATAATTGATACTTAAAAGAGACTTATTTTAGAATGATTTAGTACTTTAAAATTATAATTATTTTTATTATTATTTTTATTATGTTATGAGTACTATTTACTTGCATTGTTTGTTTTATATAATTTTATTATTTTTTTATTAAACTTTTTGATGTCATCGCTTATATCATATTTTATGTTATTATCTTAAGAAATATCTTAAATAATTGTATTTTGGTAGGACTAAATAGATATTTGAAGCACAAGTTAATTATATCTTTATATAAATACTTTATCGAAAAAACTCAAAAATCTGAGAAACTCGAAAACAATCAATGTTAAAAAATTTAAATTTTATTAATTTGGTTAGATTTATAAGTTTAAAAACATATGAATGATCTAATTTGATATTTGTAAAATGCAAATCAACCTGATCCATATACACCCCTAAAAAATTCAATATTAACTTTAATTTGGTAAACAATAAATATTGATGTGAATACAATAATTTGGCCTAAAGAAAATCAAAAACACTTTTTTTGGGGGGGATGAAGTTACTTTTTTCTCTATTTAATTATATATAAGCTAAAAAAACATTTTTTATGACAAAAAATAATTTTGTGAAAGTAACTTGGTCTATTCGGATAAGGCTTCTCTTCATTTTCTTTCTCTCTATTTTTTTTAAGTTTCTATCTTGATCAGTTAATTAAATCTTAGTTATTAAAATTTAACTTATACTATATATCACTATCAAAATCTTGAGAAAAATAGAGAGAAAAGAAACGGAGAGAAGCCTCCTCCGCCCTATTCATCTGCATTTTAGCAAAGAAAAAGAAAAAGACAAAAAAACAAGAAGCACATGTTAGTATCTTTTTCCATTTTTGTGTACTAAGACTCTTTTTATAATGTGATAATGATATGTCATTCTTGGTTCGAAGTTCAAATAAGGTGAACAAGGAGAAATGTCATAGGTGAAGCAATTAGTTCATTGTAACATTGGTCGTATATTGTAATTGTTGAATTTTCTAGATATGTAAAAAGAATTAAAAAGAATAAATTATATAATTAGTTATATATGATATTTATTTACATTAGATTATTATAGTTTGAAAAAATTATATTTTATAGCTATAGTTAATATTTTTTGCTATTTTCTGTCTCTTCTCTTCCTCTCTCTTCTCTCTCTCCAATCTCTTACCAGATATACAAATACATATGTATAATCAATTGAATATATCTAATTATTTTGACAGCACTACATATTCAATTCGACAGATATATATAAATAATTCGTCGCTCTCCCACTCTATGCCCTCTCAATCGCTCGCCTCTCTCTTTCCTCTCTTGATCTTACTCACCTCTCTCCTCCCCATCCTGATCTCACTTGCTAGACATATAAATACATATATAAATCAGTTACACATAAACAATTATTTGACGGATATACATAAAATAGTTTGACAGATATACATATATATATAATTCGACTTTCTCCACTCTCTGCCCTTTCTCGCTCGCCTCTCGCGATCTCGTTCGCTTCTTTCCTATAATATATAGCTACGAATCATAATTTTAGCAAACTATTGCTATATTTTGCATTATTATATTTCAAATATTTACTCTTTTTGAAAATTCTCTTGAGTTAATAAGGTTAAGAATCAACATATGTACGTACATGCATGGGTAACACCAAGTTTTATTATATAGTAGTATGGAATTAAGCACCAAACATCTTTTTAATTTACACTAAAGTTATCATTTTCTCTTAGAAAATTAAACCAATCCTGGTCAATTATATTGTTGCTAATTTTGACTTTTAAGAAGATTTAGCTGAGATTTGTGACTTGTGGACTAATTTGTGGAGACAATTAAATTTGGGGATCTCCTGTCCCTAATAAGTGGTTCTTGTTTCCTTTTTAGCAGCCTATGCCATGCATGGTTTAGTTTTTTGGCTGTCGTTTGAATCAGAGACAAATTTAAAATTTAAATAACAAAAATTTTAAATAAATATATTTTTTAATTATCTAATTTATCAATACGATCGAAATATATATATATATATATATATATATATATATTTTTTCTTTATTTCACAATTTAAAATTCTCAGGGGATACGAATATTTTACTGAAGAAGTTTTATTCTGCTCTAATTATAATCACGAAATTTAAGTTGAAATATCAGCTATCTAGAAAGGCCCATGATGATGAGGAGCAAAGGATAACTTTGTCCCTTTGAATTTTGTCTCTCATGACAAATAATTATTTCGCAAAGGATAACTATGTATTTTTGTATTATAATATTTTATGAGTTATTTTTGAATATGATTTTAATTTCTGAAGAACTTTTGTCCTACTAGACCAGTTCGACTGCTAAATAATAAAGGTTAAATGTCAACCCATTTAAATGAAATAACTCAACTATTTTATGCATCTATACTATAACTAAGCAAAATTCAAAAACTAATAAAGGGAAAACGTGAAATTTTATGCATCTAATTTATAACTAAGCAAAACTTGACCTTAAGAATAGTTCAAAAATAATCCTATAATACTAATTTACACTTTATTTGGATGGTTGTTATGTATAGTTTCATAATATATTATATTGTACTATATTATTTCTATGAAATATAATGTTTGGATAGATTGTATTTATTCTTCGTCGTTGTATAATGTCATACATCTATAATTTGAATGATAAACATATAAAAAAAGTTTATGATATATGGTAGATACTATAAAAAGATAGGATAAATGGTAAAATAAAATGGTTAAATAATAAATAAAATTAAAAATAAGAAGATATTAAAGTAACGACACAATCACACCAAATAGATTGTTACAAAAAAATGGATTAGTTCGTCGTTACCTAACAATAGATTTAAACGATACGATACAACAAAATTTAAGTAATAGTAAAAATAAACATTGTATTTAAACTAATAATACAATACAATAAGTAACAACCATCCAAACAGGGGTTAGGGCCTGCACGAATGTGCATAATTAAGAGGTTTTTGAAATTAGTAACCATTAATTTGTTCTTAGTTTGATTAACTCAGAAGGGAAAAAAAAAGAACTAACTCTAAGAATTTTAAACATAATATCTTAAAATTACAAAAGATATTTATCAAAATTAAATCATGGTACACGCTGCACACCACCTACAGTAACTGTACATTTGGTGTCTTAATTTTTTGCGATTAAATTAAACTTTCCACTTGTACATGTTTAATGTTTAATTAAGAGAGAAAAAAATTTACAAATATTGGATTGTTATTAAACACCTAAAACAAATATGATGTAAGAAAACTTTTAAATTTAATAATGATATTGTATTATTATATCAGTGGCACAACTTTAACGTACCTACCATCAAGTGGTCATTGAGAAAAGTATTATTTAGACCACTACTATTATTATTATTTTGACAATAGGTGAGTTGAAAATATTGAATGTGTTTGCAATTATTGTTCTTCGTCTGAAGATTTTTTTTAAGTCAAACAATAACAATAATAACATATCTAGTGAAATTCACAAGTGGGGTCTGAGGAGGGTAGAATGTACGCAGACCTTACCACTACCTCATAGAAGTAGAGAAGTTGTTTCCTGTGAACCCTCATCTCAAAATCCATAAGCAGGAAGAACTAGATATGACAAAAAAGAAAAGGAAGGGAAAGGAACAGAGAGAGCGACTAATAATGAATAGCACATGACAGTATGTAAATATGATAAAATTAACACATATACGACAGATAATGAGATCACATAATATTAAAAAAAAAAACACGTCCTCCACCTAACCCTACTATACCTCAACGTCATGCATCCACCTAACCCTACCAATTAGCCTGCTACTCTAATTCGCGACCTCCACTTCTTTCTATCTAAGGTCATGTCCTCAGTGAGATCAAGTTTCGCCATATTATATCTGATCACCTCCCCCCAATACTTCTTCGGTCTACCTCTACCCCTCCGTGTAGCTTCCAAAATCAACCTCTTGCACCTCCTAACAAGAGCATCGGTACTCCTTCTCTGCACATGCCCAAACCATCGCAGTCTCGCTTCCCTCATCTTTATGGCCACCGGAACCACCTCTAGTTTCTCCCTAATGGTTTCATTCCTAACCTTGTCACTCCTGGTGTGAACACACATCCATCTTAGCATCCTCATCTCTGTGACATGCATCTTCTGAACATGTGCACTTTTAATTGGCCAACACTCTACCCCATACAACAATAATGTTCTAACCACCACTCTGTAAAATTTACCTTTGAGTTTAGGTGGTATCTTTTTGTCACACAATACTCCAGAGGCAAGACTCCATTTAGTCCATGCTGCACCAATACGATATTTGACATCATCGTCGATATCGCCACTACTCTGGATGATGAACCCCAAATACTTAAAGTTTTCCCTCTTGGGAATAGGTTGAGTGGCAAGCCTCACATCAAAGTTTGCTTCATCCCTCTCAACATTGAATTTGCACTCCAAGTATTCAGT
>JAABOM020000101.1:22013252-22032213 GCA_011800125.2 Solanum clarkiae
TACCCTCCCCAAACCCCACTTGTGGGATTCTACTGGGTATGTTGTTGTTGTTGTTTATTTCGTGAGAAAATGATATTTCAAGAAAATAATATATATTATTTCAAATATGCCTAAAAAAAGGTTATTTAAAAAAGCATAGTACAACTAAGATCTCATCACCTTTTCTAATTAATGATTCTATACAACTCTCAAATGGGGGGCTCCATCCCATACAATTATTCCATCATATTCAAAAATGTCAAAAGATTGACCATACTATTAAAAAACAAATTTTAAATTAATTTATTCAATTATATTAGCTAATTAAAATAATATAAATTTTTTTCCATTTTCTCCCTTTCCACATTGATTGAACGATTTTCGGTGAAAATTTTCCGAACGCCAACTGTCCTAGCTTATTGCGTGAAAGCCGGTAATCGGTGATAAATACAATCGCAGAAATCTTTCAAATTTCTCCAGCTCCGTCGTCGCCGTCGTCACCAACTCCGACAACCCTAACCCTTTAAGAAGAAAACAAATAGCATCAATCTAGGGTTAGGGTTTTCAGGAATTATATTTAGTTGAATTGTTGATTTTCGTTGAAAAAGGGGGGGAAAATATGACGAGGATGGCGAGATGTTGCATGCAGTCATTGTTGAAAATAGTGAATTCGGTTATTGGAATGGTAGGGATCGCGATGATTATGTACGCTCTTTGGATGTTGAGGGTTTGGCATAAGCAGATGGGCCCCTATCCTTCTCCTTTCTTTGGACCTGATGCCCCTGCACCATGGTAAATTCTTCTTTCACTTTCTCACCGCATGTGCGTGAGCTTTAGTCGAAAGTTAGTCACTTTACGTGATAGTGGGACAATATTTGTTGCTCTTTTTTGCTTTAACAAAAGTTAAGACCTTTCTTTTGTGTGTGTATTGGAGTTTCTTTCTTACTTTGCTCTAACTTTTGACTTGTGTGTTTTCTGCTTATTGGTGCTTTGGGGGTGGAGATGGGGGATTGAATGTTAATTTGCTCTATTGAAGTTCATTTCTGGGTGTCTTGTTCAACTATGTCCCGGTCCCAAATGGTTAGTCAGCTGTGGTGAATTCTCTGTATCCATTACAGTATGACCTGACGTTTAAACACAGTGGAATTCGGGTCAGACACCAGCTCACATAACTCCACTATTCTATTAAGCGCTTGCATCCTTACACTAGTATAGTTACCAATAATAGGCCACACCATATGGTTATACTCAGATTATCTGTACAACGATCTAGGACCAACTGTGATTTGAATTGTTTTATTACCTTTAAATGAATAGATACGAGATATCGATATTATACATCATAATGGGATACTTGACGGAAGCACTTATAAAAAGAAATGGACTGCCGTGGAAGTAGAAGTAGAAACCATCCAGACTTTTATCTTTTCTCTTTTTTCTTTATTTGCTTTTTATTTTTGTTCAGTAGTAAAATAATGGTGATTCATTATACTCCGTCTGTCCATATTAAGTGAATTGTTGAGATATGACACACCCCTGGAGAAAAATATTCAAGGACAAATTAAAGGCTACTTTCCACTTTATAAACTATTCTTCTAGAAAAAGTAAAATAGTTAAGAACCTCATTAGAAGAAAGGGTAAATATGAAAAAGAAGTATCAACAATTCTTGAACTTCATAAAATTCATTTATTTTGAACTATGAAAAAAGTCCTAACAATTCACTTAATATGGACTAGAGGGAGTATTTGATAGTAGGATTTCATACTTTCATATGAACGAATTGAGAATGATAATTATCAAGATTTTTATGTTCTTATATTTCAAAGCAGTCAGATGTTTGCTCTAATTTTTGAAATTTGGATATTATTTTCTGGTTTCAAATTTCGTATTGTAAATTTAGTAACTGAACTTTGTCTAATGCAGGTTCATTTACGCAACACTTGGTCTTGGAATAACTTTCTCCGTTGTCTCTTGCTCTGGTCATATTGCTGCAGAGACTGCTAATGGCTGTTGCTTATATATTGTATCCTTTTGGTTACTTGACTTTTAATCGATTTATGTTGAGTGATTTTCTTGTCTTTCAGCTGCCTTTAGTGTTTTTTCTTTTGTAGAGGAGTTCTGGGGGTCAAGGTAGAGATGAGTCTATTTTGAGAAAGTTGCCTGGATAAGAATCATCCTACTTTGTAGTAATTAGCTAGTGGTTCGGCAGACCAGTGAAAACTTTTTACTGTATTCACTTTCTTGGAGGAAATTATGTTGATACTGTATCTACTTATGTCAATACTCTTATTTACTACTTATGTCAATGCCACTTGCATGTGACTTTAAGAGTTCTGTCTAGTGACTTGATTTTCAATAAAATAACGAACAATTATCACTTTGTTTGTGATTCCCATTTCTATTTCATTTTCTGGTGTGGTATAATCTCTACACCTGTGATTGAGGAGGACAGGACAGGAAGGTTTTCCTCGAATGCTTCTGCACAGATTCTGTTGTAATAATGAGCTTAAAATTTAACTTGTTTGCCATCTATGATCCACCCGTTAGTCAGAATGAACATGGGTGTTTGCATTCAAGTATTTTGATTAAGAAGGATCATCTACCTCCCATAGAAAGGTCCTACCACTGAAATGCCGCTACTTTGGGTTAAGGTTTAGTGGGAAGACTGGTTTCTAGTAGTTGGGAAGTGAAACTATAGCCCCAGATGATATGTAGTATATCTACCAATTGATTTTCTTGTTTTAGCTGAGGGTCTATCTAACCACCTCTCTACCCCTCATAGGTAGGGGTAAGGTTTGCGTACATGTTCTTACCCTCCCAGACTACACTTGTGGGATTATACGGGGTATGTTGTTGTTACTTTGGCTGCCATTGTCCTGATGTTGATAAACTTAATTCATTATGAGTATCATAAGAATCCACCCAAGACATTGTCAGTTTTACTGACTGGTGAGGCTATTTTAAAATATTTTAAGCACCTGTATGGTCACGGGGTTGGAGGTGGGGTGGTGGCTGTACATAAAGGAAAGGACTCTTTTGTGATTGACCATATGAGGAAAGTTAGAATTAACTGTCTATGTTTCGTGGACGCTATTCTCTTTCACCCAAGTAAGCTTTCTTTGCTTTCTAGCTTTGATGCTTAAAGTGTCTTTGTTGCAGCTACCTTTTCAGCATATATTTTTATTTGACACTAGTCATTTTGCTCTGCAGAAGCTTAAGAACTTTGACTCTGCTTCTAACTTGATATCTGAGGTTAGGATGATTGCTAATTTGAAACTATTAGAGTTAAGATGAATGTCAATATTCAACTTGGCAGCAGTAATCAGAAGTTTTTTTAAAAAAAAAAGATTCTTCAGTAAAGTTGCTTAATATATACTTTACAGTCTTAGAATCTTGTGTAAGGTTGTCTAATTTATTAACCTGCATCATTGAATGACTATTCCATTAAGGCAGTGATGTTTCTCCTTAAGTGGTATAGTACATGGTTTTTGTCTTCCTACTTCTCATGATAGAAGCAGCTGTGACGGTAGATGTTTTCGTTAACAGAAACTGGGAAGAGGTATTGCAGTTAAAACTCGCACCACATGTTGTAATCTTATAGAGCTTTTTAACAAACCTTTGGATATTGATTTGTATTTAACCTGATCAGGACTTCCCTGAGGACACGACTGGGAATTTCGATGAGCTCAAACACTTCGTGAAAGAAAACTTTGACATCTGTAAATGGATTGGCTTGTCAGTAGTGATTGTGCAGGTTTGTCTCCTTCCACGCTCGTCTTCTATAATACTATGATAAATTATTTCCAATTCTTATATTTGGCAATATAATTACTCAAAATGACCCCCTTTATATGATTTATCATTAACACATGTCACTGTCTGAAATGAATGAGATAAGCCAGTTCCAAGTGATTATTACACTTAAAAAGCTCTTCTTTTTAAACCATTCCTGCATCACTCCAGTCTTCTGCCTTCTATATTGTAACTTATATTTTGAGGCTGTTGATGAGAAGGAAGGTTAGTTGATATTTTTCAGCCGTTCTCGTGCATTTTTCTTGCAATAATATTGCGGATTCCTGTGAGGAAGTTATTACTAGACCAGAATGTGCATCTGTTGGATTTTCTTTCTATTATGTTCTAGTACTTTTGTACTTCTTCACACTTTCTAGTATCTGATGAAATTTTCTTTATTTGGCATTACCAAATAAGCTTTTTCACTCATCTCATTTGTCCAGGAGGCTGTAAAATTTCACATCAGGGGTTGAAGTCCTTTCAGCCTTTTTTTCCCTTTAAATATGAACTCTGTAATATCTTGAGCAGATTTCTTTCCAGACATCTTTGCATCTTATTCTTTGCTTATTATGACCATTTGCCTCTATCTTTCCACATGCAGGGGCTAACTATATTGTTGGCAATGATCCTCAAAGCTCTAGGACCACATCAGGAAAGATATTATTATGAGAGCGATGATGAATATATCCCCGACAGAGTCCCACTATTGAAGAATTATGTTCCTTCACATTCTTATGTTGTTGGCGACCCTATGTATGGACCTAAGAACGATGCTTGGAATATCAGAATTAACAGCAAGGTAGGCATTCCATGCAGATCCATAGGAAACTAGCCATTTATATTGCTCTGTTCAAAATATATTTGACTCAATGATATATGATTTTATTGGTTTGTATTTGATGTGCAGGCTAGCAGATGAACTCCAAGTTCAGTTGGTCAAATCAGCAAGAACTAAATTTGCAACACAATTCGCATGGTTCCAATCTGTAGCAGAATTCGCGTTAACTTGTGCAGTTCTTGTATATTCTGATTCCTTGTATTCTTACACTTGTTCAACAATGTGATTATTTAGCTGTCTAGAGTCCAGAAATGCCTACTTCTATTATCTTATGCTTACAAATACTCTAAAATAATAGTATAATGATGATATTTACCAGAACTCATCATTCTCTTGCTAGTATGGTGGAGAAACAATCAATTAGACATGTCAATAGTGGAGACTGTTGAATTCAGTGAAAATGGAAACCGTTTAGATCTTCTTATCGTTGGTGTTTCCTTTTTTGTTATGATTACAAGTCTATGCATTTAAGATTTGACTCTACAGCTGCATATTTTACCATAATATTACTCCCTCGTCCCATCTCATTTTATATGGCACCTTTTCCTTTGTAGTCTATCTCAAAAAGAATGTCACCTTACTTGAGGTAGAAGCAATTTTAAGTTAAAATTTTCCTTTTATCCTTGATGAAATAATTTTCAACCTCCTTGATGAAATAATTTTCAACCTCAAATTTCAACAGTTTTCTTTTTTTCTTAAACGTCGTGTTAAGCTAAATGATGTCACATAAAATGAGATGGATGGAGTAGTTAAACCTGTGGCATGTGAAGTACTATTAATTACTTAGAGAAGTATCCCTAAACGATTTGGTGCAGTAGATGGAGTTACTCCTCCCTTGACCAGAGGTCTCGGATTCGAGCCTTGGGAATGGAAAAATCCTTATAGGGAGTGTTTCCCCCAAATATGGCCCTACTTGATACAAATTTGGATATAATTGGGTTCCAATGTGGACACTGAACATCAGGTGGGAAACAAGAAAAACTACTTATAAAAGTATGGGTGCACGAAAAGTGTGCTTTTAAATTGGGATCTACCAATTACTAGGGATTATTGTGAACCGTGATGTAAATACTTGTCAAATATAATAGACAAAGAATATTATGATGTCTCAGGTTCATATTAAAGCGTATGCAAAAAAAAAATTGTAAATAATATTATTTGATACTTATGTCAAAATGATGTGACAAATGTCGCGTAAAATTAGTTGAGATGCATTAACATAAACAAATGATTATTAAAAGTGAAATAAACCATTTAATACAGGTATAATTATATATTGGTCTTTATTAATACTAAAATTCTCTAAATTAATTTTGTATGATTTATAGTGCCAATTTCTAATATATACTTTGTAATTTAAAAGGCCTAATAATTCTACGAGAAAAAGTAGTGATGTCTGCTGAATGGTAATCAAATATCTCACTTTTTATATATCTCCACAATGGTACTTTTTCACTTTAACTAACTCAAAATTATTAGTTTAGCAGACAAAAATCTTTAAATTACTTTTAATTGCTTTTTCCTCTAATCTTCGTGTTTAATTGTGGTTTGTCCTAATTAAAATTAATCTGTATTCAAAGAATCTAACTTCAATCTATTGCAAAAGTGGGAACTCTACGTAATTAACGATACAATTAATTAGATAAATTATGTCATCTTTAGCTTTACGACTTAATTAATATATGTATACTTTTTTTAGCTTTATCAGTATGTAGTAGTGCTCACTGTTTTTCTGTCTTACCAAATTAATAAAAAGGGTATATTTAAATTCTCAATTATTATCTAGCAAAAGTTTTTCTTTTAATTATTAAATTGTGGTACGTTAAGAAGAAGAAAATAATGTTATTGAGGAGTCCTTATGTTTTAAGCTTACGGTTACATAATTAGTATTTTAATTTGTATGATTGCATAAAAAGAAATACGTTTAAATGGAGCCACCAATGTGATTGGGTATAAAATAATAAATTTTAAAAATAAAAATAAAAAGGAGAGACAAATGTGAGTCGGGGGGCTTAGAACCGTTCAAAACCGAACCGAAATCGATTATTCGAATCGAAAAAAGTTATTGGTTTATCGGTAATGGTTTATTGGTTTAGTAGTTTCAGTAACAGTTTAAATTTTTTTAATTATTGGGCTATCGGTTGTTAACGATTTTAGCTTTTCTCTTAACGGGTTAACTGGTAATCTGATAGTGAATTAAATAATAATCATTTGGTATATAAAGTCTTGACAGTTTCATGCTTTTATTTTGACTATCTCAAACTCTCAGTAATTCCATAATCTGATAGTGTTTGCTTTTGAACAAAATGTAATCAATCAACTCATATGTATAGTTCATTTAGTTTGTCACCTTGTTTCTAAGTAAATCTCAACAAAGAAAATTTTGTATCAAATCATAACGGTTAAACCGATAATGATTAATAACCCATAAACCAATATCTTAATGGTTCTATAACGGTTTAACATATCTACGAACCTATAACCAATAAGTCGAACCAATAAACTTCAAAATCGAACAGAACCAATCGATATGCACCCCTACTTAAAACTTGCAATATGAAAAGTGAAACTTATAGTAAAAAGAAATATTAATGAAAAATCAGAAATTTTGTTAAAGATATTTGAGATTTATCAAATATGCACAAAATAATTTTTGGTATCGTTAAATTATTATTCCCTTATAATAAACCCTACCAAAAAAATTACACAATAACTCCAAAATGATCGGCCATGACACATGTGACTTCGAAGATATTGGATTTTTCTGTTAATTTCTAATCATTTTTAAAAAAGATTTTGGGGATTGGTACTCTATAATTACCTCCAAGTTTGTAATAATATATAACCACATTTGTTTTTTCTCTGAATTTGTAATAATATAATCCCATTTGTTGTTTTCATAAAATACACAAATTAAAAAAAAAGGTTCATTATATACTCCACTATTCTTTGTTTTTGTTCCTCCTTTTATAAGATTAAATGATTGTTATGTTGATCCTTTAAATATTACATTTATTAATTTGTTTGGAGTAATTAAGAAGCTGGTCAAGATTATTAGAAGTTTGATATATATGCAGAATGAGATACATTTTTATATGGGATAAATATATATTTGATGCAATCAATTTATTTTATCAATTAAATATGAGATAGGGCGAAACGGGGGATATCTCGATCGGGAAATATTTTTTTATACATAATACATCATATGTAGAAACTACTATCCCTTATCCCATCATCCAAACGATCACTTAAATGTCATGTGAACATAGACACTTGGACACAAATTATTATTTAGTTTTAAGTTCACACATATACAATGACAAGCTTAAAAAAATTTGAGCGACTATGTTATGTATTTACACTATATAATATTATAATGCGTAAAATAATATTTCAGAATATCTTTCTAAATATTCCTCAATGTACCAATAATTCAAATAACATAAGAAGCAAATTATTAATCATCATTTCAGCTCTCATGTACACTTATACATCTTATACTATTGGGAGTGGCAGAGCCAGAATTTTTAATAAAAGGTATTAAATAAAATAAAAATATATATACTGCTATTAAAGATATAACACACGACCCCCTAGCTACTACTCTAATTATTTGGCTTGTGTTAAAAAATGTCAATACTTATATTAATATTTATTAAATCAAATTTTGACCTATATATACAATGTAATTTGCCGACGAAGGGTGTCGGCCAAGGGTGTCTTTGCCCATGACTACTAGTAATGTGCCTAGTGTAACATATTATTTTATTCATTCTAAAATAAGTAAAATCAAATTTATGCATAGCGAAACATAAATTTTAATAAAAAATGAAGTATAACTTACGAAATATTATATTATAATGTAATATATACTTCATGAAAAAAATTATTTGCCTAAAAGTACAATTGATCCCATATTATTGCCTCAATGACCCACAAATCATCAATGAGTCAATGACTTTAAGACCCTTTTTTTCCCAAGATATATTTTTTTCTTAGTAGTATTAACTTTTTCAGTTGAATAAAGGAAAAAAAAGAATCTATATTTTGACAATAATTTTGCATTTGCACTTCCATCCACCATTCATGCCACAAATTATGCAGTGATACATTTTTTTTAATTTTATAAATAAAAATAAACATACTTTTTTCACTACTAAAAATGGAGGAGTGATTAAAGGGAATTAGAGCCATCTTTCATTTGTTTGATTATAAATATTGTAAACATCATATATATCTCTTTCAATGAGTTTAAACTTGGTAGGTTATGGAAGTTATGAGCATTGTACTACACCCTGTTATAAACTTACATAGACCAATAATTTAATAATTTATCTCTTCTCAAATAGTTGCCCCGTTTCACTATTCGAGAGAGAGTTTAACTAATCTCAGAGCTAAATTTGATCAGATGAATTTGATATTTTAAAATTAAAATTTAGATATTTAAAAATTGTATGCAAAGTACTATAAACTGAAACTTTCTCATATTAATATGACTCAAAATACGTGTTTTAAAATATTGATCAAAATTCATATCGTTTGATTCTCAAAAAGAAAAGAGAAAATCATTAAAAACACCATTGAACTTAGCACAAATTATTATTAGTTTCATCTCCGAACTATTGATAGCTTAAAAATACTTGACTAACTTAACTAAAATAATACACCCTGAAACTATCACAAGTGTTAAAAATATTCCTTAACTTAGCAAAAATTTAGAAGTGTATTTCACTCTTGATATAAGATCAGGGGTGTATTTAAGTTCAGTTAGCCAAATAGAATAGTATTTTTAACACTATCAATTGTTCGGAGATGAAACTAGTAATTCGTCTCAATTTTAGATACGTTGTTAATACTTTTCTCAAAAGAAAATTGTGATAAAATATTTTAGGACACTGGAGTAGTTTTTACACTCATAAGAGTTAATTACATGCCTTATATTGCAAGATTAACATGACCCCTCTTGGACATATTATATAAATTGCTCATTTATGAAACATTTGGATGATATCTTAATTAATGATGTTCTTAAGTTCACGCACATATATATGTATGGGGACAAAATGATGTTATAACAAGCAGATGGATCTCAAAAGAATATCCAAAATCTTATAGACTAGGACTTTATTCAGTCATGTCATATATAATTTGGAAATTGAGATGTAGTAATACTTTTAGTGAGTAATTCTTTTTGTGTGTCCCCTAATCAGTCCGGATCAAATAGAGTTGATATATTTTTATGATGATAAATTTTTAAAATTAAAGTGCATATGCATAATACTTTAGACGAATCTCACATAAAAATAGAAGAAAAAAATAAAGAATTTTATAAGATACAATTCAATTTGTCATGACACTTGCACTTTTGGAGCACAATGTTGAGTAGCCTAAAACACAAATTCGTGCAAGTCAAGATTCAAAACGAAGAATATGTGTCATTGACTCAAATCGTGACTAATATGACAACAATATCCTCTCAATACAATGGTGGGACAAATCTTAGTTGGGATATAGAGTTCCTACGGGTGGGGGTATATATTGTTATGTCCCATGATTAGAGCGATTCAAGTAAGATTGTAAACTTTTTGAAAACGAGAGGCGCACATGATATTTTAATTAGTGAAGTTCATGTCAAAATAAAAATAAAAAGTAAAAAATTCTATAAAACATAACTCAAGTTCAGATGATACATAACGTAATCCAAAAGACAAATCTATATGAGCCTAGTCCTAAAACAAAAATATATATGTCATATACTTGGATCTTGATACTAATCCTTTCTACATCAATTTTTTCTTACTATTAATAAATACTTCCTCATCTCATTTTAGATGACACTCTTTTTTTTATAGTCTTTTCCAAAAATAATGTCACTTTATTTTATTTTGAAAACAATTTAACTTTAAAAATGATTTTAGATCACAAGTTTTAATTTATTTTTTTTTTAAAAGAATATCGCGTCAAGTCAAAAGATATCGAATAAAAGTAATAAAATTCGTCACATTTATTTTAGTTTAATAAAAAATATTAACTCTATGATAAAATTCTGGTCAGCAAAAGCTGCCAAACCCCTTCACACCAAACTACAAGTCCACATATATATTGAGAACCAAGACCCAAATCTTCCCAAAAACCAATATAACAAACAAATATTAACGGCAGAATCATCTATTCTATTTACTAAATGACTATTATACCCTTGTGCACTGACAGTTGATTCTAAAAAGACGAGAAGAAGCTTGCTGATTTAACGCCTTAACCGTCGGTGGGCCACTCTAAATAAAGTAGTGGCACTATCGTTAATAAAATAACAAGCAATGGGTCACATGGACATAAAGGTTATGCTTGACTGGTTGGTCTGATCACTTAAATTTATGAGTAAAATTTATCTAAATATTACAATTATAATCTAGTTTAATTGATATTGAAATTATAATTTGAGTGTTAAATAAAACTTAGAGGTAAAATTAAGTGTTAAATATAGCGAGAACATGATTTTAGATAGAAAAGAGTGGAGGTCGCGTATTATGATAGAAGGTTAATATATAGGCTAGAAGAGGTAAGATAATGTCTAACCTTGTGTTATAGTGAGATTAGTCGTGTCTTTATATCTTATGTTGTTATAGTCCGTCTTATATTTGTTATTTTTATTGTATTTATATATTATTTTTGTTTTGCTCTTTAGTCATTTTCTTTCTTATCTAGTACTAGTATTATCTGCTTTTGAGACCTGATATTTTTGAGACGAGAGTCTTTCAGAAACGATCTCTCTTGTGAGATAGTAGTAAAGTCATGCGTACATTTTATCCTTCCCTAGACCTCACTTATAGAATTTCACTAAATATATTGTTGTTGTTGTTAGTAAATTTAAAAAACTATCCATGTATTCCGTCAATATTTTTCAATTTTTAATTTTTTCCTGTAGAAAATTAAGTTATGTAAAAGTTAAAATAAATAGCTTCTTTAAACAACAACAACAACAATAATATCCGGTAGAATTCTACAAATAGGGTAGGTAAGATGTACGCACACCTTATTATTACCTTATATAGATAAAATAAATAGCTTTTTTAATAATAATTAAAAAATTTTTTATAATTGATGTTTCATGTTGATTGTCTTTTCTTTGCTGAGGGATCTAAAGGGTATCGTCATGTTCACCGGAACCAAAATAACAATAACAACAATAAACTCAGTGAAATTTCACAAGTGAGATATGAGGAGGGTAATATACGCAGACTTTACCACTATCTTACAGAGATAGAGAAGGTATTTCGTAGAAACCTCCTTAGTGAAAATTACACAATATATAAAATATACTATAATAATTAATATAAGCATTATTAATACATCATATTCAATATTATATATATACATATATAATATATTATCAAATTAGCCATTATTGTTATTGTTAAGAAAACAATTTTTGCTTGTAGCAAACACACCCAAAAAGTTACATTAACCTTTTGGTATATTTCCCACCTTATAAAAATCCAACTCCCCCCAAAAGAACACTCCAACACCTTACTCCTAAAGTGCTCACACTGTACCCACTGTGTCGGCAGACACACCTCCCCTCTTCCTCTCTTTCTTTCCTCTAGTTTTTTTTCTCCCTGTTTACACCCTCGGTTTCTCCGCTTGCCGGAAAAGACTGAGGATTATACTGCTTCTTGTTTTTATACGACCCACATTTTACTTACATTATGGGAACTCACTCCCCAAATTTCAGTTTCGCTAAGTTTTACTCTCTAGTAGTTGGGGTTCTGTTTTTTTGGCCGTTCATAGCTTCCGCCGGTCCTCTCCGTCATGTCGTCGACACACATTGGTACCCTGCTACTGCCACGTGGTATGGTAGCCCCGAAGGTGACGGCAGTACTGGTACGTAACTTCCCGAATTTTAAACGAAATTGGTAAATATTAGAGTTAAATTGCTTGGTTTGACGTAAATGGAACCCCATTATGGAAATGAGTTTAGAGAAAGTTAATCAATTGAGCTATTAAGGTTTTTCGATTTTTTCCGTTGGGGTGAAGCTAATTTTGTTTTTTAATGGTGGAATTTATGTTCAGGTGGGGCATGTGGGTACGGGTCAATGGTGGATGTGAGGCCATTCAGGGCGAGAGTCGGTGCAGTGAGTCCGATTTTGTTCAAAAATGGTGAAGGATGTGGGGCCTGTTATAAAGTGAAGTGTTTGGACCGTTCCATTTGTTCTAGAAGAGCAGCGACGGTCATTATTACCGATGAATGTCCCGGCGGTTACTGCTCCGGCGGCCGAGTTCATTTTGATCTTAGTGGCGCCGCCTTTGGACACATGGCTGTTTCAGGTTACGGCGGTAGCCTCCGTGACCGTGGTGTAATCTCCGTCATCTACCGCCGGTGAGTTATTGAAAAAAAACTTTTTAATCTTTGTTTGTTCTTTTATGTAACGGTCCTTTTTTTTTTTGTTTGGTCAATCAGTGTTTAGTGGTTTGTTAATTAATTGGAGAAGTACTGTATATTATTGTCGGTCCCATAATACTTGTCACATTTCTTAACTAGTAATTTAAGATGGAATATATTTTTTTATATATTAATACAAGAAGAATTATAATTTTCAAGGTGGATTAAATTGCCTTTTCAAAAATAAATTGTATAAGTACTTTGGTACGGTGGGAGTATGTCATAAAGTTTTTGACAAGCATCACCAAAGGATGTGGTAGATGAAACTGCTACTCTTTTTGACCAGAGATGTTGGGTTCGAGTGCTGAGAATAAAAAAATCCTTGATAGGGAGTGTTTCTCCTCAAATGAGACTTTATGTGATATGAACTCGAATATAGTCGAACTTCAATGTGAACAACGAACACAAGTGGGAACCCAAAAAAACGAAAAAAGTTTTTGACAAGGGAGTGTGTTATTTTTGTTGACAGTGACACCCTCAGTTCAGTGACTATGTTGGGGTTATTTCAGTCAATATATTTGTCATTTGGTGATGATAGAAGTACAATTTAGTAATTATGATTAAATATTGCTTTGATATTTGCACATATTCACAGTTTCACACACAGGAAAAAGTGAATTTCTTCCTGTTTTCTGGTGTAATTTTTTTTACTTATTTTTATCCTTTTTGGTCAAAAACTTCACTGCTACTTCCTTGGTTTGCATGACTTTAAGTCTGACTGCTGACCCCATTTTTCCTCTGACCATATTTATTTCTCCAATTTTGTAGTTACAGAGAATTTTATTTTCTGCTAGCTTGCTCGCACCATGATTAATCCAAAAAGAACTTATTATTTCTCACGATGAATTTCTTTTAGTGTTATCATAGCACTTGTGATTCTCAATCACTTCATTGACCATTAGATCACACTCATATCGTCATTTTTTTGTTACTTTAACATTTTTTGGAAATGATGGGGTACTCAGATTCTTGAATTTATGGTTTGTAGAACTCCATGTAAGTACCCTGGGAAGAACATAGCCTTCCATGTAAATGAAGGCTCAACACCTTACTGGCTCTCTCTTCTTGTGGAATTTGAAGATGGAGATGGTGATGTTGGATCCATGCATATCAGAGAGGTACTAACCTTTTATTTACTGAATTTACTCTCCGCGTACTGACAATATAAAGATTTTTTTACACCGCCATATCAATATTAACATGATATCTCTGTTATAACCGAAATGTTGCTTAGATCCTTCGAAAATGTTGCCGTACCATTATCAAATCATCCAACAATGCATCACTTTTGAAAGATCTGACACGGACCTAGCAATATCTTTTAAAGATTCCTTATGGTCACTCTATACAATATAAAAAAAAAAGACTTCTCAAATTCTTTTAAGACTAAAAACCTCTGCTTTAGAAGACTCTTTACAATTTACAAGACATGAAAACTTATTATTATTACTAAAACAAATCCGAATATCTTGGAGCCTTTAACAATCACGTGGTGCCACCAGACAAAGGCTAAATCTTTGTTTGACATTATGAAAGATTCATTTGACCTACTTTGATATTCTCTTTGCCACAATCACCCCATTGTTTTGCCAAAGAATATATTGTGTATCTTCTTCTTTTTTGGGTATGAAAAGTTTATCTCCATCTTGGCTTGTTTGTCCAAAGTATGTTATGTCACTTTATATCACTTTTGTGTTACATGCTTTTTCTTTTTATCACTATTGTTCAATAGTTGTAAAAGGCAATGTATGCAAAAATTTGCCTAAACAAGTACAATCAACAGGGTGTATTTTTAATTCATTTTTCTATTAAGGGTGTGTTTTGTGACTTGTAAGTAGTCTTTTTCACATTTGGTTGGTCAAAATGTTGAGACGAGGGTTCCAAGAAACAACCTCCCCACCTCTATAAGGTAGTGCTAAGGTTTACATATATTTTACCTTCCTCGGACCCCACTTATGAGATTGCACTGGGTATGTTGTTGTTTGTCAAAAATGTTTTGGACAACATTTTCTTTTGGAAACATAAGTTCTTTATAAATCAAGAAAATATTTTTTCTGGTGGGAGTTGGAAAACTTAGTTCCATAATTAGTATTTCAAGTTCATTGTCTCCTCCCCATCCCCAACGCCCTCAACTCCGCCACCCATTGGCCAACCCACCATGGACACCTTGTGACCACTCTCACCCCACCCCTAAGAGTTTTTTTTTCTAGATTTTATATATTCCTGAGACGATATCTTCTTGCTTACTTACTGAGCATCAGAAGTAAGAAAATTACAGAAAACATTTTCCAATAGGTTCTTTTCCCTGTACCAGACAGACAGACAGATAAAAATTACTGCAGAGATTCTTAACAATTGCTAAATATTTCAGGCAAGGTCTAATGAATGGATAGAGATGACACATTTATGGGGAGCAAATTGGGCCATAATTGGAGGGCCATTGCAAGGACCCTTTTCAGTGAAGTTAACAACACTCTCAACTGGAAGAGCCCTTTCAGCAAGAGATGTTATTCCAGGCAATTGGTCTCCTAAAGCTACTTACACCTCTCGCCTTAACTTCTTCTAATCTATCGATAGCCCTTTAATTTGTGTGGGCACAATCTTTTCTACCTTTTTTTTTTCGCAAGGAAAAGTAGCCGTTTGGATCAGCATAAATATAGTATCCAAGGCTCTTTCTTGGTTGTCAGCCTTTTTTTTCTGTTAGCTAGTTAACAAGGTTGTCAATGGTAGCCTTCTCCAAAGGAGAGTGAGCTCTTTTGCCTTGTGTTTTTTCTTGTGTGTGTAATAAGTTTGATTTTGGTTGGTTTGTACGGTTTAGGGGGTACTTTTACCTTTGTGTGTGTGTGTGTGTTATAACTGAGGATATATGGGACCAAATGAATGCACATGTAATGTAATGTTGAAACATGAATGAATTAATTTGGGGGACCTCTCTGCTCTTAGGGGTTGTTTGGTTCTGTTTCTCATTTAATATGTTTGTCACTATTCAACAGTACTTATATGATTGCACCATGAGAAATTTGATATGGTTAGCAAAATGTATATGGTTAAATCCATCGATTCAAATTGGTTCCTGTGTTTTGTGCCGACGGTCCAACAAAGAGGCCAAGTAATGGTATCTTTCTTTCCATTATGAACGACACACTTCACCTATTCCCTCTTCTTGTGTCCACTAGCGCTCCTATTTAGAGCGAAGAAGGCGAAAAAGTGTCGCTAAAGCAGCACAGATAGGCTTCTATTGCTACGTAACAATAAAGCAAGATAGCATTTTACACCCGTCCTCTATATATCCACGACTCAGTAGATAAACTAAAAGTTGAGATGAGTATGACTCTAATATCTTGATAAAAAATGAATTTTGCACCTATTTCAACTTTAAAACTAACTTTAAAGACGAGAATCGTTGAAAATCATATGAATAGAATAATTGGTTCCCAATCAATATGGGAACTTAACACCCCACTAAAGCTCTACACATGCGTTGTGACCATTTTTTTTTTCTAAAAAGAGAAGTCATTTTCTTTCATAGACGTAACAATAAAATGGAAGACAAAAAAAGATTATGACCTTACTATTAGGGGAATGTGGTGGGGTTTGATTTTGAAAGAAACACACCTCTACGTGGTCTCTTTTTTTTTAATATGCATTTGTGTGTTATTATGATTGTGTTATTAGTGTTATTTGATTAGCCTCCTAATTTTGTTACTTTTTTCTTAAAAAATTGACATTACTCTTCGTTTTAGCTGAGATTTTATATATATATATTATTATTTCCTTCTTTTGGAGCAGATACATTTGAACTTAGGATTTTTCAGAACCATTCTCTCTATCTCCATAAGGTAGTAATAACGTTTGCGTACATTCTGCCCTCCCCAGACTCTACTTCGTAGAATTTCACTGTGTATGTATTTGTTGTATTAGAAAGTACCAAAAAAGTATTATTTCCTTCATTCCAATTTAAATATCTTAATTAGTATAATTTTTTTTTGAATTTTATGATATTAAATTAAAATGAATAGTCTGTTACGTTTAGTGCATCTCATATTATAGAATGTTGAAATGAGAAAACTCACTAAATTAGAACGAAGAGAATAAAAATTTTGAAAGCGTTTGGTACATTGTGTAAACTCTATTTCCGTAATTGCATATTTTTATATTTGCAAAGCTTAATCATGTTTTGTTACCTTTATTTACCAAAAGAGTTTATTTTTTAATGATCTCCAAATGTGTATAATAATAGTTGTCACTTAAGAGGATGAATTTATTTGTGACACACACCTCTATCACATGCAATGAGTGAAGAATTTAGTTTTAGAGTGTTGAAAACAATGATAATGTTTGTCCACACGTGCAAGCGGTCCCAATAACTAATTAAATACTTGTAACTTCATAAATCCTATGCATGTGCCCAAATCCTCCAAAGATAATGGAGAATCCACGCTATACGTAAATTTTGAAGTTGAAACTTAAAAAGTTAAATTTATTTTATGTATAATCAAATTATGTTCAGTTTTTGAATGCATCATCAAATATATTTTATTGTATAATACATACATAAGTAATCTATATTATACTTTTTATGACTTTCGACAAGTTATATTATATAATCATGTATATTTTGTATGTAAATAAAATAAGACAATATTTATTATAAGTGATCAAAGCCCTCTCCAAAGAAAAGTAAGGGTAAGTTTAGTGGGGTCCTTTGAATTCACAAGTTATGTAATGGTGAAACAAGACTGAATGATGTGGGGACATTTCTGTCCTTTGGGTAATTTGGTCCTCATTTCAATTTATTTCTCATTTTCTTTTTTAATTTTTTTTTTAAAAAAATTCTAACTTTGTATAACATACAATTCTCATCTTGTCTCTTTGGAATCAAATGAATGCAAATGCAATCCTCATTGTTATTACCTATTTCAAGGTTTATTCAAATGTGTGCTAACAATATATTCAGTAAAATTTTATAAGTGAAATAAATAATAATGAGTATTTCTCCATGTTCATGTATAAGAAGCATATTTATAAAAGATGATTAAAAAAAAAGCGAATTCAAAATTTTTATCTTTAAATTGGTAAGTGTAGTATGTAGTTTCTCTCAACATCAAGGCTCTGCCTATGCTTGTTAGAGTCACACATTGGTATAGAATGGACTATTTTCTTTATGTGATTTCAAATAATTATTACCTTATGGGTTAATTTTTGAGCAGTGATGGAGTCAAAATTTTTATAAGACGATTTAAAATATAAAGTAGTCAAAGAGAATTGGACATCTATTATATTATGTTATATATAGATAAAAAAAATTTTACTCATACATAAATTAATAGTATAATTTTTTATTGAAGGAATTTGGACAAACCCTTTCGGTCCTATCTGGTAAGGGTGTTCACTAGTTGATTTGGGTCGGTATTGGTCAAAATCAAAACCAAATCAATTTAATCGATTTTGAAATTCTCAAAATCAAATCAAATCAATTACAATATGCATTTATCGGTTTGGTTGCTATCGATTTCGATTTGGTTTGGTCCGGTTATCCTGTAATTAATCATAAACAAAATTAAAAACAATGATACATTCAAAATAAAGAAAAAGTGACAATAATCCATTCACTACGAAAATAGTTAGAACGATTGATATTATTATAGAACTTTCAATCATTAAATTTACAATGAACAAAGTTTTAAAATTCACCATTTTGGCCTAGAAAGAAGAAATAGTGACATTTTTAGTCTCACCAAGAATAGTCATAAACATTCATATACATGAGATCAATAAGATAAACGTTCTCTTTTTGAGCATTTATGTTTTCATAAACAGATTAAAAAATAAAATTTGATCGAAAACGTATATAAGATCTTTAATATTGCTTTTACAAATAATGTATTATGTATATATAATTACAACA
>JAABOM020000101.1:22032313-22056212 GCA_011800125.2 Solanum clarkiae
AAAAAGAGACTAGTAGGAAGAACTAACTTACAGTCTTACATCAACAATTGACTCTAGCCTATGAAGCCTCTATCACTATCAAGGGGTGCCAATGACAGACTCATGGCTACCTCAATCAAAATAAAGCTAGTCACCCTAACTCTAAGGCAAGATGGGAATAAATATAAGGGATTCCTCCGATGTAAGGGAGGCTCACCAAATCAGCTGAATGTCTCCAATCTTTAACGGTGCGCCTGTTGATGATCTCCAAATCATGTATCTACATCATGAAACAATGCAGTCCTAGAGGGGCACATCAGTACGTGGAATGTACTGGTATGTAAAATAGCTGAGTGAAACTGGAAACAGATAGAATAATATAATAATAACAATCAACTCAATATGAAAAGCAGTCAATATGTCAAATGTCTATCTAAAGAAAGAGTAAAGAGTAGACAAACGATCCATCACATCCATCACCCTATACCATTACCTCTACATCAGCGTACTATCAAGAGGGAATCCTAAATGGGAGTTTCTATAACTAACAATCAACCCATATGAGCCAGAAGTGATACAACGTAGAGATGTCATTGCCACATTTGTCCAGTACCTTGCCGGGGTAAAGGACGAGTCTGTCAGTGGATCAAAAAGTCTGTCAAGTCCTCTTTTGGGACAAAAAAACATCTGCATTCACGGTCCAATCCTCTCCTACGTTGGCCACGTAGTTAATGAGTTCAAGAGGGACTCACTCTTACCCATTTCGGTGCTAATACTCCTCCCATGGCTCAAGAAAGCTCATAGTATGTCAAGGCCGGGCTGTTACACAGCCAACACCCCTCTCAAGCAGGGTCATCATCCCATCTATCATTCTATTAACTCAAAGAGTAGAATTATTCTTTAAGCTAAGGTTCAATCCCCGTTTAATCCAAATAACACTAATTCCATCTACTTCAGTCATCAATACGCTCATCTCAGGACTTATAAACTAAGACACATCGTGTTACTTTATTTATGGAGACTCAAGAGACTATCAAGTTCTATAAATATAACATCGTTCTCACATTCACAATCACCATCTCTATCAACTTTCTTAATCAAGGCTCTAGACTCAATCCCTAACTTCATTCATGCAATCTTTAATAAAATAATAGGTAGGGTTTATACAATAATTCATGTAAAACATTCAATTCAAGAAAATAAGTTTATGGTGATCATCAACATGTAAAAGTACGTACATTTAATATATTTTCAAGAATATAATCAAGAAAATCATTCATATAGACTCAAGAAACTTCAATCAACCATCTAAGACCTCCTATGGGGGCACATGAGAGAACAATTTCATGTTTTCGTTTAGCCTTACATACCTGGGGTTTGAAGAATCCTCAATTTTCCTGCATGAATTGGCCCTGGACTCGAAACCCTCCTCTCTTCTTCTTCTTCTTCGGAATGTAGTTTAGACCTAAGAAAAATAGGGTTATAAAACCCTTTTGAAGGTATATAGGCTTAAATACTCATTTTGGGACTTAAGAATATATTGGGAAGGAAAAAAATACCCTCCTCTAAGTAAAAAATGAAAAATCAAATTCTTGATCACTGGTGCGAGTCGCGCACCAGTTCATTAGGACTGGTTTTTGCAAAATCAATTTCCGTCGAGAATTTGGAGAAAAACTTCAAGTGTGGTTCCGCATCCCAGGCGTGTCGCGGGAAACTTCACTATTTTGGCTTCCTTTGGGAAAAATAATTCATATTTTTTCGCGTTAAAGTCCAGTTGAGACCATTTTCTGACTCGATTTTTCGCGCTAATCGCAAATTCGGTCTCGAATTTCCCATCGGAACTTTGGAAGACGCGCTACGCACACGATATATTTTAGGGGCATTTTAGTAAATTCTCATAGAATATTACATCATCTCCCGCTTGGGATCATTCATCCTCGAATGATAAGAAAAGGTAGAATAGGCACGAGTAAACTCGGAACTCATCTTACTCCTCAGTCGGAACCCCTCAAACTCTCGTCTATTCATCACTTTCTACATCTCTATCTTAGACTCGGGAGTGGAATTGAATTAGTATCTCAACTCAAGGAAGGAACTTCTATAGCGTTAAGGATAGGATATTTATCTTCAACATCATCATCTCTCGATATGAATAGGCTCAAAACTCCCTCAACGTTCACAGATATCCATCGATCTGTCGATTCTATCTCAATCGACAATCAACTCTACTCGGAACCAAGGATAGACAAGTGACTCAAGAAAAGACAATCAGTTTAGTAAAAGGAAAGGGAATCTCCAATAACATTTTTATTGCCAAGCACGAATAACAATCAAGACTCGTTCCAATACTCAATCAATCAATCTTGGCAGTCCCATGTCACTCTGGATAGACAATCGATTTAGATTAAGAGTAGAGATACTCTTTTAGAATTTCCACCATCAAGCGCGAATAGAGCATCACAACTCAGTCAATTCGAATCGTATGAGTACCTCGACAATCAACATTTTCAAACTCGGGAAGGAAGCCATCAACTCTAATGGGGAATGGGGATTATCGGTACATAAGTCTCTATATACAACTCTTCAACTCTCAGGCTCAGTACCTCGTCTCAATGGTACTCCCTTCTCATAGCACTCTACCCTGTCAATCTTAAGCTTATAGTTCTTACTCTAATTTCTATCTATCCACCTCCTCCTCTTTCATTCGAACATACTTCTAAGCCTCAAGGTGTTATTCACAAGATGATCACATACCTACAAAGCTAATCTTCAATACTCAGCTCTAAACTTCAGGGGGGCTTACCTCGAAAGATCACTAGTCATATTCACTACCTCACTACTTTTCCTCAAAGCCTTATTATGAAGTCTTCACTAGTCTATCATCAATATTTACATAATAACAACCATGCATTCAGGCGTGTCACTCTAACCACTTCAATTTTGTCTTAGAATCTTCAAGCCTACTTAACATCTCTACCTCCACCATTCAATGAACTCTCACTCAAGGTCACACCCACATACTCTCACCTTATCTACTGCACATCATAAGGTTTTACTTCTCTCCTCCTTCCTATCTCTATCCCTAGATAATACAAGTTTAACACCAACACCATAATAAGGATACACTCACTCCTCCTCATTTATCCTTATCCTCAATCTACTACTCCCAACATCACAATCTGAATCTGGAGGAACTCATTACTTCCCTCTTTTTGCAAAACCTCAAACTACTATTCTTTATGCAAAAATAAGCAAGATCATACCTCTGAAACTCGATACTCTACATCCTATCATCAATAATGGCATAACAAGCTAAAGGTCAGTCCATGCGTAAGGTGACATCAGAACCAAGAACTCTCACTCTCTGTCATCAACCCTCACCCCTCTACTATCATCCACACTTCTATCAAGGCTGGAAAGATGGATTACTCAAAGAGCTTGGAACGAAAGATCATTAACACAATTCAATCGAGAAATCTTATCTGAGAACTTTCCTAGATTACAATCTCTCGTTTATCAAGTCTCATCCTGTGTTAACAGAACTATACGTAGTGTAAAACTCAGGTCATATCTCCTTCAACATAGGACTGGAAACTCTTGGATTCATGGGGGTAAGATGAAGATTAAGAATTGAATTTATTGCTCCTCATCCTCAAAACTCAGAATGATCGGGAAGCAGCATGATGTGCATGGGACTAGGCCTTAGTAAGACAGTCATACACCCGAAGAGGATGGAATATTACTTCAACTGAGGTATAAGGACTATATGATATGGAAAAGAATTGATATCTCATCTTGATCAGCCTATCACAATCCAAAAACTCAACATTTATTTCGAATTCTCACATCGGCATCTCCTCCTTAGCTCTCAAGGTCCTCTCTCTCAAAATTTGTGAATCAATTTCCTCTACTAGACTATAAACATATACCTCTACATGGTCAAAGAATCGCTATCCCCCAAGAATATGCATCTTAAACCCTTCTGTCATCCTATAGTCACATACATATCACTAGCTACTCAGACTCCTTTCAACAATATCACTCTTAGCTTCCTCCTGTCCCTACGGAACCCCCTCTCTCTCTCTATTTGTTGCTCTTAATGGTGTACATAATCATATCCAACACCTCTTACAATCTAACCTCTTCTTTTGCCCGCTAACACTCAATTTCTGTGCTCTCCTAAACTCACCATTCGTATAAGACTTAAACTATTAGGGAAAACTCCTCATCACTTATCCATAAACTCCAATCAACTTAGTTGCTCGGGATGACACAAAATGCCCACCTCAACTCATTTCCCATTGGACTCAAGGATATTGTCTAGACTCTCATAGCAACCATAATTTAGTGCTTCACACATCCTTACACAATCATGAATACCCATCTCACGTCTCTTCTTATCTATTGAGCTATCCTTGTTTCACTAATCTCACCTAAGGGCACTTGTACCCTACCCCTAGCATCACTCTCCTTACCATTTACCATCTTCATACACTGGGACAAGTTTCTTAGAGAAAAATTTCCAACTAAGATTATCACTCTCGTGATACTATCTCCTCTTTCATACTACTCCTCAAACTCAAGATTAGGGTCTATTACTAACATATGCATCCATCACTCACTTCTATATCACTAACTTGCTCCACTAGTCAATTATGTAGGGAACATGATCTTGCTAAAATCTCATAGTGAGGGATCAATCATCACATCCCCTCTTCACCACTCATGTACCACTCACCGCTTCACTATACCTCCTCATCTAGCTAAACTCATAGCTCCATGGGTCTCATGAACTCTCACATACAATCATAAGCCAAACTTAGATCTATTCCATCATATTAAAAGCACTCTTTCCCTCTATTCAAGATCTACGCTTCACCCTCAATAGTATGAATACTACAACACACCAACATGCACTTCTTTCTAGTTTGAACATCTTTTATCATATTCTGACACTACCTCTCTCCCTCTCTATACCTCATCTCATCATGGAAATCATAGAGTACTTATCACCTTTCCATCAATCCTATGGCCATCGACTCCTCCCTTCACCAGTTACATAAATGGCTGCCTATCTCTAACTAAAAACCTCAATCAATCATCACTCTTGCCATCTCGTCCCTTTCCTTCTATTATCATCCTTCTAACACTGGAATGGTTAAATTCTGCTCAGGACTTATAAGACCTTACATCTCACTATTAGGTGTTAGTACGTAACTCTTTGGAGATATAAGTTTCTCTCTCTTATAAGAAACAGCGGGAGCAGTTTTTTTAATAAGAGGGTCTGGGTACCTCTAAAGTTAACTCAAGTGCGTGATTCGTATGAGAAGTAGTGCACTCTTTCTAGTCAATAAACTTAGCGCACTAGTTGGCTTTTCTCAAACTTATTGCAGTTTCTCTACCATCCGGGTTACTTATTCTGGGGATCTCATCGATATGAGTTTGAACATCACCGTCTCTGTCACCTCATGAATGAGGCATAGTCGAAAGGTTTAGAGTAGCACACGAATTAGACGAGAGCTTTCATAGAGTTTAACTCTATCGCTAGAATTTGGAATAAGAAGGAAGTGATACAATTCATAATGTCCTATAGTCTCTGTATTATAGATGTGGCGCACTTCATATCAATAATAAAGACTTTACTAGACACGGCTTCATAGACTCCCTAGAACACTTGAACTCGTGCTCTGGTACCAAGTTTGTCACGCCCCCAGGAGAGTACCCTAGACGTAACTGGCACTCAGAGACTATTGCTAGTCCCTAAGTGAACCACTTGGCCTAATCACATCCATTCATTCATACAATCTACTATCAGCGAAAGACATCAAGGGATATATGGGCATAATGAGTTCTAATATATATATTATAAAAAGAGACTACTAGGAAGAACTAGCTCACAGTCTTGCATCAACAATCGACTCTAGCCTATGAAGCCTCTATCACTATTAAGGGATGCCAATTACAGACCCATGGCTACCTCAATCAAAATAAGCTAGTCACCCTAACTCTAAGGCAAGATGAGAATAAACATAAGGGATTCCTCCGAGGTTAGGGAGGCTCACCAAATCAGCTAAACGTCTCCAATCCTCAACGGTGCGCCTGTTGATGATCTCTAAATCATGTACCTATATCATGAAATGATGCAGTCCCAAAGGGGGACGTCAGTACGTGGAATATACTAGTATGTAAAATAGCTGAGTAAAACTGGAAACAGGTAGAATAATATAACAATAACAATTAACTCAATATTGAAAGAAGCCAACATGCCAAATGTCTAACTAAAGAAAGAATAAAGAGTAGGCAAACGATCCATCACATCCATCACCCTATACCATTACCTCAACATCAGAGTACTATCAAGAGGAAATCCCAAATGGGAGTTTCTATAATCGACAATCACCCCCTATGAGCCAGAAGTGATACAACAAAGAGATTTTATTGCCACATCCATCCAATACCTTGCCGGAGTAAAGGACTAGTCTGTTAGTGGATCCAAAAGTCTGTCAAGTCCTCTTTTGGGACAAAGAAAACATCCGCCTTCACGATCTGATCCTTTCCTACACTGGCCACATAGTTAATGAGTTCGAGTGGGACTCACTCTTACCCATTTCGATGCTAATACTCCTCCCATGACTCAAGAAAACTCATAGTCTATCAAGGTCGGGCTATTATACAGCCAAGCCTCCCTCTCAAGCGGGGTCATCATCTCATCATCATTTTATCAACTCAAAGAGTAGAATTATTCTTCAAGTTAAGGTTCAATCCTTGTTTAATCCAAATAACACTAATTCCATCTACTTCAGTCATTAATATGCTCATCTCAGGACTTAGAAACTATTATTAGGGAACAATTGAATAGACACATTGTGTGAGCTTATTTATGGAGACTCAAGAGACTATTAAGTTCTATAAATCTAGCATCATTCTGACATTCACAATCACCATCTCTATCAACTTTCTCAATCAAGGCTCTAGACTCAATCCCTAACTTCATTCATGCAACATTTAATAAAATAATAGGTAGGATTTATGCAATAATTCATGTAAAACATTCAATTCAAGAAAATAAGTTTATGATGATCATCAACATGTGAAAGTAGGTACATTTAATATAGTTTCAAGAATATAATGAAGAAAATCATTCATATAGACTCGAGAAACTTCAATCAACCATCTAGGACCTCTTATTGGGCACATGGGAGGACAATCTCATGTTTTCGTTTAGCCTTACATACTTGGGGTTTGAAGAATCCTCAATTTTCCTACATGAATTGGCCCTAGACTCGAAACCCTCCTCTTTTCTTCTTCTCCTCCTCTCAGCATGTAGTTTAGGCCTAAGAAAAATGGGGTTATAAAATCCTTTCGAACGTGTATAGGCTTAAATACTCATTTTGGGATTTCAAAATATATTAGGAAGGACAAAAATACCCTTCCCAAAGTAAAAAGCGAAAAATCAAACGTAAATAGTCACTGGTGCGCGTCGCGCACCAGCTCATTAGGACTGGTTTTCACAAAATCTATTTCTTTCGAGAATTTGGAGAAAAACTTCAAGTGTGGTTCAGCGTCCTAGACGCGTTGCAGCCTGGACGTGGAAACCTCACTGTTTTAGCTTCCTTTGTGAAAAATAATTCACGTTTTTTCATGTTAAAGTTGAGTCGAGACCATTTTCCAATTTGATTTTTCGCATTGATTGCAAATTCGGTCTCGAATTTTTCATCAAATCTTTGAAAGACGCGTTACACGCATGATATATTTTAGGGGTGTTTCGATAAATTTTCATGGGGTGTTACAGAGAGGAAGAAAGAGACTGATGGGATTATTACCTTTGTGCTATTTTGGGTAAAAAAAATATATAGTTACTTTTAGCAAAATCAAAACATGTGTTAAAATTAGTAATTAATGTTATACAATATATTATTTGTGTAAATGATCCAAATATGTCTTTATACATATAGAGATCAAAAGCCAGAATCCGTGGGCGGACACCCACAGAAAACTGTCGAAATCGTCTGTTTTTCTGTTCCTTGGCTAATAAAATCCTACCAGGCGCCTACCGCTGCCGCCGGGCCACTTGGGCCTCTGTCCGGGCTCGTTGCGGACTCACTCGTATGATTTTTCGAGAAAGTTGTACCGGAGCTCCCTGCAACGCCAGAATCTGTGGGCTAACACCCATAGAAAACTGTTGAAATTATCTTTTTCCTATTTCTTGGCCCATAAAATTCTACTAGGCATCCACCGCCACCGCCGAGCCACTTGGGCCTCTTCCCGGGCTCGTTGTGGACCCACTCGTATGATTTTTTGGGAAAGTGTGTGCCGGAGCTCCCTGCAGCGCCAGAATCCATGGGCTAACACCCATAGAAAACTGTCGAAATCGCCTACTTCCTGTTCCTTGGCCCATAAAATCCTACAAGCCATCCCTGCCGCCACTGGGCCACCTGGGCCTCTTCCCGGGTTCGTTTAGGACCCACTAATATGATTTTTCGAGAAAGTTGCATCGGAATCCCGTGCAGCACCAGAATCTGTGGGCTAACACCCACAGTAAACTGTTGAAATCCCCTAGCTCATGTTCCTTGGCCCATTAAATCCTACAAGGCATCCCCCGCCGCCGTCGGCCCCCCGAACCTCTTCCTGGGCTTGTTGCGGACCCACTCGTATGATTTTCGAGAAAGTTACGTTGGAGCCCCCTGCAGCGCCAGAATTCGTGGACTAACATCCACAAAAAATAGTCAAAATCGCCTGTTTCATGTTCCTTGCCCATAAATCCTACAATGCGTCCCTCGCCGCTGTGGGCCACCTAGGTCTCTTCTCAGGCTCGTTGCAGACCCACTCGTATGATATTTTAGAAAAATAGCATCAAAACCCCCTACAGCGCCAGAATCCGTAGGCTAACAGCCACAGAAAACTACTGAATTCTCATGTTTCCTGTTCCTTGACCTATAAAATCCTACAAGGCGTCCCCAGCCGCCGCCGGGCTACCAAAGCCTCTTCCTCGGTGCGTTGCGGACCCACTCATATGATTTTTCGAGAAATTTGAAATAGAGTCCCCTGCAGCTCCAGAATCCGTGGGCTAACACATATAGAAAACTATTGAAATTACTTGTTTCCTGTTCTTTGTCCCATAAAATCCTACCAAGCGTTCTCCAGCGCCGCCGGACCACCTGGGCCTCTTCCCGGGCTTGTTGCAGACCCACTCGTATGAATTTTTGGAAAATTTACGTCGGAACCCTTGTGCCAGAATTTATTGGCTAAGACCCAAAGAAAACTGCCGAAATCGCCTGTTTCCTGTTCCTTGGCCTATAAAATCCTACCAGGCGTCTCCCGCCGCCGGCAGGGCACCTAGGCCTCTTCTCCAACTCGTTGCGGACCTACTCGTATGATTTTTTGAGAAAGTTGCGTCGGATCCCCCTGCAGTGCTAGAATCCGTAAGCTAAAACCGACAAAAAATTGCCGAGATCGCTTGTTTCATGTTCCTTGGCCTATAAAATCCTACCAGGCGTCCCCCGCCGTCGCCGGGGCACCTGGGCCTCTTCTCCAACTCATTGCAGACCCACTTGTATGATTTTTTTGGGAAAGTTACGCCGGAGCCCCCTGCAGTGCCAGAATCCGTGGGCTAAAACCCACAGAAAATTGCCGAAATCGCTTATTTCATGTTCCTTGTCCCATAAAATCCTATTAGGCGTCCCCCACCGTCGCCGGTCCACCTGGGCCTCTTCAAGGGCTTATTGGGGACCCACTCGTATAATTTTTTGGGAAAGTTGCACCGGAGCCCCCTGCAGCGCCAGAATCCATAGGCTAACACACCCACAAAAAACTTTCAAAATCACCTATTTCGTGTTCCTTGGCCCATTAAATCCTACCAGGTGTCCATCGTTGCTGCCGGGCCACCTGAACCTCTTTTCGGATTCGTTGCAGACCCACTCGTGTGATTTTTTGGGGATGATACGCCTGAACCCCCTATAGTGCCAAAATTTGTGGGCTAACACCACAGAAAACAGCCGAAATTGTCAGTTTCCTTTTACTTGGCCCATAATATCCTACTTGGCGTCCCGCGCCTGTCGCCAGGCCACCTGGACCTCTTCCTAAGCTCGTTGTGGACCCACTCATATGATTTTTCAGGAAAGTTGCACCCGAGCCCCCTGTTGCGCTAGAATCTTTGGGCTAACACCTAAAGAAAACTGCCGAAATTGGATGTCTCCTATTCCTTGGCCCATAAAATCCTACCAGGCGTCTCCCGTCGCCATCGGAACACCTAGGCTCGTTGCAGACCCACTCGTATGATTTTTTGAGAAAGTTGCATTGGGGCCCCCTACAACGCCAGAATCTGTGGGCTAACACCCATAGAAAATTGCTGAAATCGCATGTTTCCTATTTCTTGGCCCATAAAATCCTACCAAGAGTACCCTACCACCATCGGGCCACCTAGGATTCTGCACAGGCACATTGCAAACCCACTCATATGATTTTTCAAAAAAGTTGCACCAGAGCTTGCTGCAGCGCGAGAATCCATGGGTTAACACCTATAGAAAACTGTCGAAATCGGTTGTTTCCTATTCCTTGGCCCATAAAATCCTACCAGGCGTCCCGCGCCGCCGACGGGCCACTTGGGCCTCTTCTCGATCTCGTTGCAGACCCACTCGTATGATTTTTTAGAAAAGTTGTATCGGCGCCTCGTGCAGCGCCAGAATCCGTGGACTAACACCCATAGAAAACTGTCGAAATCATCTGTTTCTTGTTCCGTGACCTATAAAATCCTACCAGGCATCCCCCGCCACCGCTTGGCCACCTGGGCATCTTCCTGGGCTCTTTATGGACCCACTCGTATGATTTTTTGAGAAGGTTGGGCCGGAGCCCCCTGCAGCAATCGAATCCGTGGGCTAACATCCATAGAAAGCTGCCGAAATCGCATATTTTCAATTCCTTGGACCATAAAATCCTACCAGGTGTTCCCCGTCACTCGCGGGCCACCAGGGCTATACGTATTAAATAACTAATCATTTTCGAGTTATTTTATAACTCCAAGGACGACATAGTACAAACCTATTGGAATTTATGTACATTGTCATATCATATCGATCATTATATCCTAATGTATAATAATGTATTATTAAAAGGGGTTGCAGTTTTGAACCTCCCCCCCCCCCCAATGCTTTCTCAGTCTAGCTCATCACGCGAGGTTTATCTAGTATAGTTTACATTTCCTATGTGATTTACGAGCGACTGCACAATAAGGGATTTACCCAAAATGAACAAAGTATTCACCATAGTATGCTCACTAAAAGGGTATATAGAGCCTATGGTAGAGGTGGTAGCGACTGCGGATTTTTCTAGGATTCCACTAGGATTGATTTTCCTAAAATTTAAATTCATTTTTTTTTTAGAATTGATTCATCCTCCACTAACAAGAGAAATGTATCATTTATGTTAACCTATAAAAATACCCGTTTAATATTTGTTCTTTCCACCTTTCAATAATAATTACAAATTCATGTAATCGCTCTTTTTAACTTCTTTAAAAGTAAGAATTTCAGGAGTTTCCATAGATATTAGTATAAATATCTCATGTTTCCTTTTTCTTCCACTAATTAGTCATTTTATCTCAATTAAAATTTTTATTTCTCTTATTTAACTTCATTGTTTTTTGTTTTTTTTTTTTGCAATATAATCTTCTAAACCTCTTTTTTTTCCAATCATCTTCAGTTTTAGATACTTATCGCATAACAGTCAGCAACTTATTGTTTTTACATATTTAATATTTTTCATATGAGATATCATATATTTTTTATACTTGCAATTATTACTATCATACAATCATCTCCCAAGAGATCTCGGGTTCGAGTTTCATTGGGTATAGAGTCGCCTTTGTTAGGGAGCGCTTTACCCCCAATGTGGGACTTTCCGGCGCGAATACGGATTAGTCGGGCTCCAATGCAGGTTCCGAGTGGGAAACCAAAAAAATAATAATCTCACTTTGTTGTAACTTCTTTATGTTTTAAAATATTCATGTATTTAAGTCGAAACAAGACTCATATAACGTCAATTGCATTGGGTTGATCATATGCTGGTATTCAATATCATCTGTGGGATAATCAATGCAAGAAATATAAGTTTAATAGTTAATTTTAGGAGATAAATATTTTTAAAAATAATTATACCAAGTATTTAGGAATAAACAAACCACGCGCGTTGCCAAATACTAGTAAACAAACAGCTTCGAAGCACACAAATAGCAAACTGAAATTCCTGCAACAATAGCTGCTTCAAACTGTATAATGGAAAAGGTAATAACAAATTTATCGTGTGACTAAGCAAAAAGAAGCCTAAACACATCAGGAAGAAAGCCCCTGGCTGTAGATCTTATGTCCTCGAAAGTCCAATCCCTCTTATTTGTAACTAGAAAGAGAGCAACAAGGTTAAAAGAATGAATAAATGATAATGAACTCTAGAAAAGCGGAATAAGAACAAATTAGGCTAGAAGAGAAAATGCATTATTGGAATTAACTTATGCAGTTGAGGCAGAATCACTTTCTGCTACTTTTCCGCCTTCGACTGATGTTGGTGTATCCTCCTTTGATCCTTTTGGAGAACCAACAATAGCAGCAGCATCCTTGACTGGTGAAACAAGCTTGTCAATAGCAGCAGTTGGAGATCCTTGTGGTGCAGCATCCTTGATTGATGAAACAGCCTCGTCAATAGCAGCAGCTGGAGATGCGATATTTTCCTCATTCTTGGCATCATTAGCTGCTTTTGCTTTGGGACTTTTGTCATCCTTAGATGCCTTTGGTGTTGCAATTTTCTCATTTTTGCCATCCTTATCCTTCTTCGGTGTGGAACTCTTTTCATATTTGGCATCCTTTCCTTCCTTCGTATCCTTGGCGTCCTTTCCTTCCTTCGAATCCTTTCCATCCTTTTCTTTCTCAGGAGGAGGTAGCATATGTGGTGGAGGATTCTGCTTCAGCTTGAGAAAAAGCTGGCGCATTCTAGACAGGTCAGTGGGTTTCCCAGGCTTTGGGCCGTGGATGACTGCAACTATAGGCTTCTTCTCCTCCTCCTTCTTGCCTCGCCTCTTCTCGATATTAGGGACCTCACGGGGTATAATCTCTGCAATTGCTTTAAAGTATTGTTTGTGAGCTTCTTTGTGAAATTTCTCTTGGGTGGCCAGGTACAACTGCACAAAAGCACATGAATGGTCATATCCTATCAATTACTGTTTTCACATAAAAGAGGTTTGAGTGCAAGCAGTTACTTTCTCCTTTTCTCGGTTAATAGCTTTTGTGGACTCACAATTGAGCTTCCGTTTTTCATAAAATGCTTTTATATACTCCTCAGCTTCAGCGATAATCTGATTCCTCATTTCCTTTTCCTTCTTCTCCTTCTCCTCAAGATAAATCGCATTTTGGCTGCAGAAAATAGTCAGGAAGACACTATTATATAACAAACAAGCTGGCTCGGCAAGCATTATATGCATGTTAAAGCACTGAGCATCAGTATGCATCTGACAGTGTATATCAATTAACATCTACAACAAGTCTCAGAATGATTCTGTGTATTTAACCTCGGAACTGAAAGGAGTTGGCACAAATCAAACTGCTCTTGATGCCTCCTTCTAATTTATCTATAGAACGCCACTACTTATTTTTAACAGTTTGTAATATCTAACCAGATCAACAACATACCCAGAGTAAGATGTAGTTAGACCTTATATCTACCTTTGGAGGGCACAGAGGCTGTTTTCAATAGATGAGTTTTATACACAAAACAGCACATTCTGCGGTCTGAACTTTGAAATGACAAAGTCAAATAATTACTTGTGCAATTTTCTCATATATCCAACAAAAAAAACACAAGCATCATTTCAAGTTGTTATCTTTGGAATACATCAGCATAAAATTTCTCTAGTGTTTGAGATTTTGAACAAATGTGACTCAAAAATGAAAAAAGGAAGAAAGCATTTCAACCCATAGATTCAATTGGTCGATTAACTATAGATGTGTCTCATATCAATATAATAATTCGAACCTACAAAGACGGAGAACAAACTTAATAATTGATTGCAGCATTTTGTTATCTGGAATCTCTTAAGATCTAAGGCATGGTTGAGGATTATTCACTACCAAGAAACATCATCAAACAGCAATGCTCTTCTGAAGGCCAAGTGAAATGGCTTACTCAGATAATTCTCAAGTATAAGAATTTAAACTGCACTTAAAACCTATTGCATTATTAATTACCTAGTCTAGTTCCTCTGAATGCAGAAAATTAAATAAATTATCATCCTATGCATCTTCAAGGATGATATAGCTCCTTAGCGAATAATAGATGAGTGCTCACTATACTGCACCAGAATAAAATACAAAGTCCATCCACCATATTTTTTGTGTAATGTACTAGCAAACTTGAGCTAGTGGTGATCCTGGCGCATATCAAAAGTGAGGGCAGTTGCAGTTTAATCCAATTCACCAGTTATCAACTGAGAACTGTACTTCCATATGAAGGATGAAAAGGGCTAACTATCCATATGCAGTTAGAGCATACTGGCATACGGTTGCATTATCCAAATTCTACATGATAGCATGTTCCAGAGTAAGTGCAGCTAATCAAAGGGGCCGTAGCTGTGTTCTTTTACGACACTTAGGGGTCATTTCATTGGGAACATGTTATCCTGATATTAATTATCCTAGTATAAGTTATTCCACTATATATATGGGATAACTTATCCTATCACTAAGGTATAAATGGTAGGATAAATAATCCAAAGACTACTAATACTTCCAACTAAAGATGGGACAAAATAATTCTACATTTTTATCCTGAGATTATTATACCTTTTGGCGTGACAGCATCTTCTAGGAGAATCACGTGCAGATAGGCGGCTGGACCTTTTGTTCTAGAATACATGTACATTTAAGTTACTTACACTGATGGTGTAATGAAATTTTTTACTCCATTAATGTAATTTAACCTGTTATATCGGGTTGTTTACCATTCTTCCTGGGATAACAATCAACGTTATTAAATAGACTTATCTATAATTACCTTGTATTGTGTAAATACCTTTTAACTTAATTAAACTCTTCTCAATATACGTGTCCCTACTCAAATGTTGGATCCGCCTCTTTCTGTGCATAAACTACGAGGCCATTCAACTCATTGATTTATTACTTAGGTCATAAATGAGTCAGCAAAAGGCATATTACAAATCCAAAAATAATTCAGCTATATGATAGGAGTACTAATTAAGCATACACATTGTCATGGGCTTATGACGTATATCATCAAAGGATCAAAATTAAATTACAATTTTGAAAACCTACCGACGCCATTCGCGAAAAGCAGCACCTTCCTCACGCATCTCGGTAGGATCAGGAAGCAACGGTCCATCATTACCGGATGCGAAAATGCCATCGGCATCCTCTCCGAGATCATACGGCTTGGATTGCACATCAGATCCTTGATTACCCTCATGAAAAGGTGAACCCTGATACTCACGGTTAGGAGATGAAGCAAATCCACTTTTCTCCGGCGAGTTCATGTTATCATTGTAGTAATGCTGCTGGTGTTGTTCACCGGCGGAGAAATCGTCTATATCAGACGGAGGAACACCGCCGGCGTCATCGGGGAAGTCATAACTCTGGGAATGATCGAAGCCGCCGTAGTTGTGATCGTGGAAAGGACTTGCCGTCGACGGGATCTCTTCAGTTTGTTGGAAATCGTCCATATTTGGTGCAAAGTGTTTGAAAAGGTCCCAAGTGAAAATGTGGGTCTATTTGTATATGAAAATGGAAAATGCATGGTTCTAACGAACAGAGCGGTGCACTGTGGAAAAAGTCTCCCCTTTCTGTCCACTTGTACCTCTGCTATATTTCTCTTTAACCCAAAATTATATTTTTCTATCGCATTTCTATATTTTGCTCTACAATTCGCATATAATATTTGTAAAGTTCACTATATAATTTGATTTGTTTATATACTTTGCTATGCAAATCGCATAATATTGGTATAATTTGCTATACTAATTTTTGTATAGCGTTTATATATTTTACTATACAATTCGTGCGTAGCGTTCATATAATTCACTATATAATTTGTAGTGTTTGTATATTTTACTATACAATTCGCGCAACGTTTGTATAGTTCGCTATACAATTTGCCGTAAAAATTCAAACTATAATTATACAAAAATGTTAATTACGAGCCCTAATTATTTCAAACTATAATTATATTAGCTAATTAACTAGTATATATTTATTTATATGTGTAATTTTTCCTAATTATTTAAATAACTAATCTTTAAATTTTAAAATAGTAAATTAATTTAATCTAATTTAATTTCAAAAGTTAATTTAATTGATTCTCAAAAAGCATAAAATGACAATCATAAAATATAACAAGGGAGTATTAAGTTTTGATTTCTTTCTTCTTTTTTCTATAATCCGTTTAGAAGATTTGGCATCGAGATAAGTCCTTTGAAGCACAGCTACAAATGATGCAGCAATAGTGGTCTTTAAATATGATAATTTTTAATTTTATCTACGTGTTTTGTTTAATAAAAATTTTGTGGATTAAAATACGCTTATTTATAATTTGATTCGCTTGACATAAATTTAGAGAACTTTTATCTTGTTCACATAAGTTTACATGGTTCTGAAACTGAAGTTTTGTCTTGCTGAGCATAAATTCCAAAGAAATTGGCTCTTTGCACGACGGGTGGTGCCTTACCGCACTGCAAACAGACGTAAGATGGCGTTTGTGTTGGTGCTTCAACATTTCAATGTACTGCGCCAAGATCAAATGAGTTTGTCGGTAGACCACTATTGCCACATTCATGAGTGAGTTAGAGCACATGCATCTTGTCCACTGAACTAGCTAAAAGCTATCGCTTCGACCATGAAATACGACAAGATTCTCTTATATAACAAAGAAGCCAAGGGAAGGACCAACTCATGTATTGTATTCAAGTTATAGGGAAGGACCAAATTAGAACAAAGATGAGATAGATAAACAAACAAACAATAACATATTTAGTGAAATCCCACAAGTGGGGAGTCGGGGAGGGTAACATGTACGTAAATCTTACCATATATTCGCTGCTGCTTCATCTCGCATTGTAATAACTACTGTTAGGCCATGGGACAATAGTTGCTGACCATTTCAAAAATGGAAAATATATTACATAAAGAGTTCCATTGGAAATACAAATGGAAGATATTATATTGTTGAACATCTCTTAAAGGCATATCCCAGCAATATTCCAGGAATCATAATTCCCAAAAAACTGGGAGAACAGAACTAAATTATTGGAAAATGGAATTTTTGGATTTTACCAGTCTTGACCACATAAAAATAGAAACTCAGACCAAACTATCAGGAGAAAAGGCAAGCAGCAACTTCAAATACAAATGACCCTTATTTCAGATAGATAACCAAGAACTTAGAATAAAAGAAATCAAAAAGACCATAGAAAGTGCAAATTAACCAGTTCACGTATATGGTGATGAAGAAGCCAACCACAGCCAACTTTAATCTGTCAATTTTCTAATTTCAGGAAGCACACTGCACCACAGAGACCATACGAAGAAGAGGAGTAAGGACTGAGGATCTTGGAGACGTTTTGGAGCACTTAGAAGGTTCAGAAATAGATTTTGTAAAGAGTGCCAGAATCGGTAACATGCGTACAAGCTAAACTCATAAGTAGGAACTTGACATGCCAGACAGCCATGGCAGTGAAACAAGCTGTTCAAACAGCTCTACTATGGCTTTTTATATAAGAGAAATTGCAGATGAACATCCCAAGACTGGAAGTCATTTGGTTAGGAACAAGTTATCCCGGAATAATCTAGGACAAGTTATCCTAGGATAAGTTATTGGATAAGTTATTCCACCATGTATATGGGATAACTTATGCCATCACTAAGGTAAAAATGGTGGGATAAATAATCCAAAGACTACCTAATACCTCCAACCAAACATGGGACTACATTTTATCCTGAGACTATTATACCTTATTACTCCCACCAAACGACTCTTCAAAGATGGAAAGTCTAGAAAACATGGATATTTGAAGATATAAAAACTCTAATTCTCAAAACCATATATTAGCAAATACGTTTTCTGATAGCTCATTGAATCGTGACAATACATTTAAGAGTTAGGTCTTCCCCCTATTGGGCCAAATTCTTTCACAAAAACAAAAAATCCACAAGGAAAAGGGACAGGGGTGAAACTTCAAACATGGTAAAATTACATAAAAACTCCGCTGCTAATATGTAACCAACTCAATCTTCATGCAGCAGTAACTAACCTTATACTTACAGGCTGTCAAGATTTTATATCAACATGTTTGATACCAAGAAATCACACACCTTTGGATTTTCTTTCCAAATTTCTGAAATGTTCCGAGTATTTGGACACAACCAGGTCAGAATTCATTCTTCCACATGTTTGCAGTTAATTGCAACTGCTCCGAACCAACCAATGATGATTGAAACCTGCTAGCGATGCAACATCGTGTTCAATCAAGAAATTATCATTTAGATTAACCTGCTAGCAGTGTGACCAACAACCCTTCGCATTGACCAATAAATACAAAATTGGCATGAGCAACCTTGATCTCAAACAAGATTTCACAACTCTTCAATACTAAAAAGACCTGTACGCAACTTAAAAAGTGGCTCCCTCTTTTCATTGATGTTTACAGTATATTAACACAAGAAGATTAATACATCAGTCCAATCAAGCATATAATATGCTTTCATATTTGCTGCTTGAGTTTTCACCACATTGATTGCCTGATACTGATATAACTAAATTCAAGTGTAAAGATTTAGATACTTTTGCTTTGACAATCCTGATCAAGGTGATATTGTTTATTCTATTTCCTTGAAACATTACCTCAAAATACATCTTGAGAGAATTGGGAAAGGAACATCTCTGAAATTCGGTCTAATCGTATTATGTTAATGTTGTAATTTCAAAGGAAAACTATTTTGAGAAGTTTGTCTGACAACACGGAGCATAAATTTGGTGACAATAGGCAAATCCCTTGATAAGTTTTTCAACAACAACAACATACCCAGTGAAGTCCCACAAGTAGGGTGGGGAGGATAAAATATATGCAGACCTCACCACTATCTCATAGAAATAGAGAGGCTGTTTCCGGAAGACCCACGAGTCATATTTATCAGCCCCAAAAGCAGACCCTCAATAAGTTTTTCAATGTCCCAAAAATCTAAAACTGGCTCTGCTTATTTGGACAAGAAAACACAAGCTAGTCGCGGTCTTCTGTTACGTATAGTGAAAGAGCTTATCTCATTCAAGATGTAGATTCAAAAAGTTCCAGTAATCCCTAAGGTCCGGATATCAAGTTTCTGATGCTTTATTATTATATTCTGAAATTCAAGATACAAAATTTTGCCAAAGCAAGTTACAAAGAAAAAATGAAGCACAAAGAAACAACCTTTTCAAGAAGATTTGATGGAATCCACAAAGCCACTGCTAAGAAGCCTCTCAACATACTTTCCCAATATATCCACCTCAAGATTAACCTTCTGCCCCACTTTCTTCATTGCAATCACCACTTTCTGCTGCGTGTAAGCCACCAACATGAAGTTAAAACAGTCTTCTTCCTCAAACACATCAACAACAGTCAAACTAGTCCCATCCACAGCAATGAATCCTTTAGGCACAATGTACTTCAAAATTTCTTTGGCAGTCTTCACCTTCACCCATAAAGAATCCCCTTCAGGTTTGAGCTCAACAATCTCACCAGTTCCATCAACATGTCCCTGTATAATGTGACCCCCCATTCTAGAAGTAGGCGTCAAAGCCCTCTCCAAATTGACCAAAGACCCTTGTTCCAATTCGATCAAAGATGTCTTCCTCAGTGTCTCCGGAGCCAACCCAACACTGAATTCCGACTTCTGGGTATCAAATTCAGCTACAGTCAGACAAGTTCCATTGACGGAAATGCTATCGCCGAGGTTGACGTCTTCAAGAACGACTTTTGCTTGGATTTTCATGGTGAAACTGTCGGGTTTATCGTAACCCAGTTGCTTAATTTGACCCATTTCTTCAACTATGCCGGTAAAAAGGGAAGTGATTGGAGTGGAAGAGGTACGACATTGTTGGGTTTTTAGAGGCCTGTTGATAGATAGATGAGGTATCGAAGGAGATTTGAGAAAGAGGGCTCTTTTGAGCTGGCGATTCCCTGGAGTGGGTAGTAGATTGAAGATGGTAGGGTTTTGGGGAGCGATCGAAGGGTTTAAGGTCTTGGAAGGAGAAGCAATGGAGAATGAAATTGTCGCCATCGGCTTCTGGTTCTCTGCTAAGTTTTCTGAACTTCAATGGGGTTGACCTTTTTCAGATTTTATTACAGCCTCCTGTTAAATCTTCCATAATTAGACATTTATGTGACATAATTTAATTGAAATTCAATTATTTTTAATTTTAATAATTTAATATTTTTTTGTACGAATTAAAGAAGAAAAGAATGCCAAGCTTATTTTTAAAATTAAAATTATCGAACCAAAAATATTTTCTTTATATGGAATATAATAAAAATAACTCAGTAAAATCTTATTAAATGGAGTTTGGAGAGAATAGAGTACACTCTATTTTAATATGTGAACTTTACTTCTTTATATTTAAAGTCATATCCTCGATGAAATAATATTGTTCCATATCTTGTCTAATTATTCTACCTCTATTCTTTCACATACCCAAATCAACCTCTTGCACCTCCTCATTGGATTGTCGGCACATTTCTTCTTCGACTTCACATGTCCTTATCATCTCAATCTTGCTTTCTTCATTTTATCTGTCTTAATGTTACTCTCATCTTCTCTCAAATAACCTCTTTCCTAACTTTTTGCTTCTGGTATGCCTACACATTCATCTCAACATTTTGCATTTCTGCAACATGCATCTTTTTAAGATATGAGTTCTTGACTGATCAATACTCCTTACAATAGGAATGGTCCAACCAGACTCTAAAGGGAAGCCTCTATTTTATACATATCGTTGCAATACGATGCACAATATCATCACTGTTCCTATTATACTAGACTATGAACCTAAAATTTTTGCAGAAGATAAAAATTTTAAATCATAATTTTTTACAATTTTCACTTATATATAAACTTTTGAATAGAATATAATACAAAAAATATTATTTTTTGATTCGTTAAAAATGACAAATATATATAAAAATCAAATTAAAAAGTTCCTTTTGATAAGTAAATTCGAATCAAGGAAGTATGCGTAAAAGCTCATTTGGAATTGTCAGTACAAAGCTGCTTATTTGAGAAGCACTTTCATAAAATAGTATTTCTAGAAAAGTGCTTTTAAACAAAATAATAAGGTGTGTTTGGTAGACTCATTGGAAAAGTGCTTTTGATTAAAAAAAATTGTGTTTCGATAATCGTTTTGAAAACAATTTTTTTGTGCTAAATGACCAAAATGAACATATATCAATAGACTTTTATCTGTATTTATCTGTGAAGGAGAAGGTGTCACACCTCGGGAGGGTATCCTTGGCGTGGTAGGTACTGAAAGACTATTGTTAACCCCCGTGCGAACCACTTGGCTTCATCGGCACATTATACTCAACAGTGAAAGAATAGTACTCAATAAAAAGAGACTTCATGTGAAGATAAAACGCATAACTGTAATATCTTATAGTTTTCAAAATAGAAATAGGTTTAGATATATCAACTCCATACTTTATACTCGTAGTCTACGAAGTCTCTATTCAGTAGCTTAGATCGTGCATGACAGGCCATAAACACCCCAATCAAAGAAATACAATACTCAATACTAATAAGAAGATAGAAGGCTCCTTCGGAGAATAAGGAGGGCTTACCAACTCTAGGAGTGTGCTGAACTGGATCTCAACGATGCGCGAACTAAAGTCCCTTATCTGCTGTATCTGCAATATAAAATGATATAGGCTCAAAATGGACATCAGTACATGAAATATACTGGTATGTAAAATAGCTCAAGAACTCATGCTCATGCTCAACTCACTCACCTCGACTCAACAACTCATGCTCAAAATAATTTATGCAAGTTTAAAGTAAATCATGCTTTGAAAATATAATCAGTAGAATAATCAATAGTGATAAACTCGGTTTGAAAATATCATGCTCAATCAAGGTTTCTTGGAAGTTTCTCTAACCGACATACTCTCCACCCCACTATTATTTCATGGTGATATACAACGAACTCAACGTCGTTGCCACGTCCGCCCTTAATATGCCACAGAAAATGACGATTAACTCTACCTCATGGATCCATAGTAAGTGTCCACTTGGGGGACAAAAGTCGCCAGTATTATGCTGAAATGACTATCCTGCATTGGCGAACGTAATTCTCTGAGATTGAGTAGGTATATAAATGCTCGCTCACCGATTTATATACATACACTCGCTCCCGACTTGGTGCTCAACACTCCTCCTAAGACTAAAATATGCTCAACTCATCAATCAAATCATTATCAACTAATAGCTCAATGCTCATTCAAAGAACTCAAACATAACCCTTTTGGGGTATCTCATTTCATCTCAATTACTCAGCAACTCAATAATCAATGCAATCAATTGATTCAACTCAAACTCAAACGGTCATTTAGACTCACTCGATCAACTCATTATGTAGTGCAAGGCAAGACATTCATGTACGGGAATATATGTAACTCAAATGCAACATGCTCCTCATGCCCAGTCATGCTCAGATTTCTCAACTCAACATGCTCAATTTACTCAACTCAATGTGCCCAACTTTCTCAACTCAATATGCTCAATGTATGCATAAAATTCCATGAAAAACATACCATTTACGGTTCATGCTATCATGTATAAAATTTTAACTCAACATTATATAGAAATCATGTAATGTAACGAAGTACCTCATATCTCATTAAGAAAACTCATAGTAGATACAAGCATTTAGTATTAGAGTAGTTAAATTTCTCAAATCTCATCTCATTCCAACTCTTTGACCCAAATAAGAGAAGGGGCATGTGAAAGGACAAGATTCCATGGTTAATAAGCCTTACATACCTAGGAATTGAAGAAACAATCAATTCTTGCTCATAGATGAAAACCCTAGCTCCTTCCTCCTCCCCCACTGCTCTTAAACTCTTTAAGTTGTGGAATAAAGAATGTGTGGCCTTAGGGTTTATTCCAAGGCTTTATACAAGGCCTAAAAAGTGTGGGTTTCAATTAAAAGGAACTGAAAAAGACAAAATTGTCCCTCTTAAAATTTGCCGATAGGGTCTACGAGACCTCGACTACGACTCGTAGACCTATCTACGAGTTGTAACTAACTCTCGTAGGTGAAGGGTCTGAAAATCCTAAATCTCTAGAAAATGACACGAGACCCCATGTTCGAGTTGTAGTTCCTCTTACGAATCGTAATTGTCTCTCGTAAATAGTATGATTAGAAGTTGATCTTCACTAAAACTTGCCACGAAACTCCCTCGTATGAGTCGTAGTATGCACTACGAGTGTAACTGGCCTATCGTAGCTGGAGAGGCCTTGCAACATGCAATACTTGAATCCAATAGGAAACCCAGTCTACGAGTTGTAAGTCTCTCTAAGAACTCATAACCCTTCTCGTAACCGGCCATCTGCAATTTTTCTCAGATTCTTCTATACACATCCGTCCAAATCAGATAGAAAATTTTAGAAGGTGTTTACAGAAGGTGTGCAGTACAATAAACTTGTTAAATGAACAGAAGATCTGAAGAAAAGGTCAAAAAAATTAAAATTAGATTCTTTTTGTTTTTATTATCTTATTTTTTGAATCTGTTCTCTTTTCTTTTTTGTTTTTTTTTTTTTTTGCCATATCTAGTTTATTCTATTTATGAATTTATGAGACGAGGGTTCTCAAGAAATAACCTCTCTACTTCTATGAGATAGTGGTA
>JAABOM020000101.1:22056312-22080632 GCA_011800125.2 Solanum clarkiae
TTTCTTTTTTGTTTTTTTTTTTTTTTTGCCATATCTAGTTTATTCTATTTATGAATTTATGAGCCGAGGGTTCTTAAGAAAAAACCTCTCTACTTCTATGAGATAGTGGTAAGATCTGCATACATTCTACCCTTCCCAAACCCTATTTGAGGGATTTTACTATTTGTTGAATACATTTCACTATGTCAAAATTTACTAAAAGCAAGAAAATACTATATTCATGCACTACACATTTTAAAGTTATTTAAGGAAAATGCGTGAAAATAAAATTAACAAAATATAAATTATAAAAAATTATGATGTAAATATGAAATGTACAACAACAACATGCTAGTGGAATCCCATAGGTCGGATTTGGGGAGGGTAGAATATACGCAGATCTTACCACTACCTCATAGAGGTAGAGAAATTGTTTCAAAGGAATCCCCGTCTCAAAAGAGACTGTTTCATGGGAATTCTCATCTCAAAAACCCATAAGCAGAATAAACCAGATATGAGAGACAAGGAAGAAAAAAAAAGAGAACAGAAAGAGCGACTAATAGCTAAAAACACATGATGGTATGCAAATATGATAAAATTAACATATATACGACAGATAACAGTATACAAGATATAAAGGCACGACTAAGCCTACTACCCTACTATATCCCACAGCCAGATATCAACCTAACTCTACTAGCCTATTAACATGTTACTCTAATTTGCGACCTCCACTCCTTTCTATCTAAGGTCATGTCCTCGATGATATCAAGTTTCATCATATCTTGTCTGATCACCTCCCCCAATACTTCTTCAGTCTACCTCTACCCCTTCGTATAACTCTTAAATCCAACCTCTAGCACCTTCTAACATTAGCATCGACACTTCTTCTCTGCACATATCCAAATCATCGCAAACTCGCTTCCCTCATCTGTATATATATTATTAAAAAAAAAAAATTCGCTTCTGCTTTTCTTTTTTTCAAAATACTCTCTTGGTTCATTTTTACCCATTACTATTTTATATCGAGATCAAACTATATGAACTTTGACTAATATTTTAAGATGTATTTTTCATCATATTAATGTGAATTACAACTTATAATATTTTTTTTATAATTTTTAATCATATAAAATTAAAATTTCAAATATTAAATTTAACTATTTTAATTTAACTTTCAAATGATGACAAATCGAAAAGTGAAGTGATAAAAGTAGGGAGTGAGTGTTTATTTTGAAAAATAAGAGATCTCAAATAGGTCTGCAATTTGCACCGACCTAACTGATCCAAACGCATAAATCTTTCCAAAAGAGATAGCAAGAAGGAAATTGCTCTGTTTTTCTCAACAACAAACAGTCATGGTGTTCATCAATCTTCCGAATCACAAAACCCTAACCCTAAACATTGATCCTTCTCTTACTTCTCTTCAAACCCTAACCCTAGAAATCCGTGAGAAATATCATATCCCAATCGCTCAACAACGACTCTATTTATCCTGCCGGCGTCTCCTCAATGCGGAAGCACTGTTATCCGATCTAGGGATTTCCTCTACTTCGACTCTTACCCTGCACGTTCCACTTCTCGGAGGTATGCAAGCTCCCGGGGCACCGAAAGCCCGGCTCGAATTCCTTAACACGAGACCGCCTCCGAATTATGTTGCTGGGCTGGGTCGTGGTGCTACCGGTTTCACGACCCGTTCTGATATTGGTCCGGCCCGTGCTGCTCCTGACCTCCCTGATCGTTCAGCAGTTGGTGGTGCACCGGCAACTGGTGTGGGGCGTGGACGTGGAAAGGGTGCAGGGGAGGAAGATGAAGAGGATGAAAACGAGGAGAAGGGGTATGATGAGAATCAGAAATTCGACGAATTTGAAGGAAATGATGTGGGGTTATTTGCGTCTGCTGAGTATGATGAAGATGATAAAGAAGCTGATGCTATCTGGGAGTCTATTGATCAGAGGATGGATTCTAGGAGGAAAGATCGGAGAGAAGCTAGGTTAAAGCAAGAAATCGAGAAGTATCGAGCTTCAAATCCGAAAATTACGGAGCAGTTTGCTGATTTGAAGAGGAAATTGTATACATTGTCGAGTGATGAGTGGGACAGTATACCTGAAATTGGGGATTATTCATTACGAAACAAGAAGAAGAGGTTTGAGAGTTTTGTGCCTGTTCCTGATACCCTTTTGGAGAAGGCTAGGCAGGAGAAAGAGCATGTAACTGCATTGGATCCGAGGAGCAGAATAGTTGGTGGCATGGAGACACCTTCTTCTCAGACGCCAGTTGCTGATTTGACAGCAGTGGGTGAAGGGAGAGGAACTGTGTTGTCAGTGAGGTTGGATAGGATTTTGGATTCCGTTACTGGGCAAACCGTAGTGGATCCTAAGGGATACTTGACTGATTTGAAGAGCATGAAGATTACTAGCGATGCTGAGATTTCTGATATAAAGAAGGCTAGATTGTTGCTTAAGTCGGTCACTCAGACGAATCCAAAGCATCCTCCTGGTTGGATAGCAGCTGCAAGACTGGAGGAGGTTGCAGGGAAGATGCAGGTAGCAAGACAGTTGATAAAGAAAGGTTGTGAAGAGTGTCCTAAGAATGAGGATGTTTGGTTGGAGGCATGCCGTTTGGCTAGCCCCCTTGAGGCCAAGGCTGTGATTGCTCAAGGTGTTAAAGCAAATCCTAATTCAGTAAAGTTGTGGATGCAGGCTTCAAAATTGGAGGATGATACAGTAAACAAAAGCCGAGTGTTGAGGAAAGGTCTGGAGCATATCCCTGATTCAGTGAGGTTGTGGAAAGCTGTTGTAGAGTTGGCCAATGAAGAAGATGCTAGACTTCTGCTCCAGAGGGCTGTGGAATGCTGTCCGTTGCATGTGGAGCTGTGGCTTGCTCTTGCTAAGTTGGAAACTTATGAAAATGCTAAGAAGGTACTTAACAAGGCTAGAGAAAAGCTGCCGAAAGAGCCTGCCATCTGGATCACTGCAGCTAGGCTTGAAGAAGCTGATGGGAATAATGCTTCAGTTGGAAAAATTATTGAAAGGGCAATCAGGGCTCTGCAGAGAGAAGGTTTGGAGATTGATAGGGAGGCTTGGATGAAGGAGGCTGAAGCATGTGAAAGAGCCGGTTCTCTTGGGACTTGCCAAGCTATAATAAATAACACTGTTGGGATTGGGGTTGAGGAAGAAGATAGGAAGAGGACCTGGGTTGCTGATGCTGAGGAGTGCAAGAAAAGAGGTTCTATTGAAACAGCAAAATACATTTATGCACATGCTCTTACTGTATTTAGAACAAAGAAAAGCATCTGGCTAAAAGCTGCACAACTCGAGAAAAGTCATGGCACCAGGGAATCGCTTGATGCACTGCTTCGAAAAGCTGTTACCTACATTCCAAAGGCTGAGGTTCTCTGGTTGATGGGTGCCAAGGAGAAGTGGCTTGCTGGTGATGTTCCTGCAGCTCGAGCAATTCTGGAGGAAGCATTTGCTGCAATTCCTGATTCTGAGGAGATATGGCTTGCTGCTTTCAAGCTCGAGTTTGAGAACCGTGAGACAGAGAGGGCAAGGAAGCTTCTTGCTAAGGCACGTGAAAGGGGAGGATTGGAACGGGTCTGGATGAAGTCGGTCATTGTGGAGAGAGAGCTTGGAAATGTGGATGAGGAAAGGAGATTACTGGATGAAGCATTGATGCGCTTCCCCGCATTTTTCAAGCTTTGGTTGATGTTGGGGCAGTTGGAAGAAAGACTTGGTAATTTTAATAAGGCGAAGGATGCATTTGAAGCTGGCATTAAGAATTGCCCCAATTGTATACCCCTTTGGCTTTCCCTTGCATCTCTAGAGGAGAAGATGAATGGGCTAAGCAAAACTCGAGCAGTTCTTACCATGGCCAGGAAGAGAAACCCTCAAAACCCTGAGCTATGGCTTGCAGCTGTGCGGGCTGAAGCTAGGCATGGCTACAAAAGGGAAGCTGATGTTCTGATGGCTAAAGCATTGCAGGAGTGCCCCAACAGTGGCATTCTATGGGCTGCTTCAATTGAGATGGCTCCTCGGCCTCAAAGAAAAACCAAGAGCTCTGACGCTTTAAAGAAGTGTGATCATGATCCTCATGTTATTGCTGCTGTGGCTAAGCTGTTTTGGCAGGAGAGAAAAGTAGACAAAGCAAGAAATTGGTTCAACAGGGCAGTGACCCTTGCACCAGATATTGGTGATTTCTGGGCATTGTATTTCAAATTTGAACAGCAGCATGGAACAGAGGAGCAGAGGAGCGATGTGCTGAAGAGATGTGTTGCTGCAGAGCCAAAGCATGGTGAAAAATGGCAAGCCACAGCAAAGGCCGTAGAGAACTCTCATGAACCAACTGAAAGCATATTGAAGAAGGTGGTAGCCACACTAAAGAAGGAGGAGAATTTGGCTGAAAATAACCACAACTAATCTGCTGTAGTGTATGTACATGATAATCTCGAGAGATTTATAGGTTAGGAGACAGTAGTTAAAACATCCTTGTTTGAATTTTACTTCATATGGTTGGATGTTTTTTATTGGTCACCTTATGTGAGCTCAATGTTGCACTTCTCCAATTCTCATATCATTATGAAATCTGAATGGATATTTCTCATATTGTTCTCATTGTTATGTTTCTTCTTGTTTTTTTTAAAAGACTGAGTGCTGTGATTCCTATTAATGTTCTTGTTTGGTAACTAAAATTCACTGTGCGCCTGCTGCTTTTTCTGATACAATGTAACTTCCAGGGTAAAATAAAAGACAACAAAAGAAACAAAACACAAAGATGGAAAAAAGATTAGCAATCAAGAGCCTGGTCTCCTTTCTAATGGGTTGAGTCAGTAGGCTCTTCAAAAGAGAAGATAAATCAGCTGGTACCCAACTCCTCGTATGGTGAAGAATATCTTAGAGCTAGATACTATAGAAGAAATGCTTATGAAGTATCCTTTAATCACCTAATATTCTTTTACTTCTTCCTTTTCGTGAAAGAATGCACGAGGTACATTGTCATGGCTATGATGTTGCAAAATGGAAGATTCAAGTCTGAAACTGATGAAGTTTCTGCATTTTTGTGCTTGTTATCTCATTGTGTATAACCTTTTTTCTCATGTGCCTTCTTAGTTTTATCATTTCATATGCCTTCCCTCTCTAACTTTTTTCACTAAACTAGTGAAATTTGAGTTAGTGAAGTTCATTGCAAATTTTAAAAGTGTGTGTGGATCTGGACGTACCTATTATATTGACATATGCAGTACAGAGCTGAATAGAGACATCTTGTCTCATGACAAAACACTAGGATCTCTTCTTTTAGTTCGACCATTAAATTGCCCACTGTAATCTTACTTCTGACTGTCACATTTTCATATTTTTATCCTTAATATTCTCATTTGGTAATGTCAAGCATGCATGAACTCATTTTAGTCTCTGGTAAGAAGTCCTTTTGAATTTCTGCACATGCTCTGTGTCAGTTCATAGTTCGACTTTGGATTCACAAGATTCATTAACTGATTTTCTATATTGTTTTGAACATTTTATGAATCGGTTTTGTATGTAGCGATAAGAAAGTGCCACAGGTGCAATGGTGCTGCTTGTGCTTTTGCACAAACGAGAACTAGATTATGCAGCAGACAACTCAGCCATCTATCTCCATCAGTTTAAATATTTTCGCAGAATTTATGCCCTTCCACTCAGTTCATAGGTTTGTGACACACCGAAAGCTTTGTTGATGGCTATGGCATGCATGATAATTCTATAAACATGCCTAATTAGCACAATGCAGTGACTGACAAGTCCATGGACCTCACAATGACATGGTTTTTGTCAGGAAGGTTGTCAAAGAAGATAACAAGCATGCGACAAGATTAGTTAAAGAGCCGTATTTGAGTTAAGTAGCACCTTAGCATCAGAAGAAGCCACTTTCAAATCTCTCTCTACCCTATTTGAGACCTCTCTCTTCTTTGGTAGCTAAGTCTAAGAGACCAATAGGATTAATAAATTGCTAGCGAAATCAGCATCTGACATAATAGACTTTATTATTTTCTGTTACTTATGAATGTTTCGTGCACTGTCAAAGAGAACCAATCAAGGCAGTTTTTTCGGACTTAGTAGGTGCTGGCCATCATGAAAAAGATGTAATGTTAGTTGAAATTGAATCATTTTCCTCAGAACAAGACATTTATGAAGCAACTGGTATTTATCAATGAGACGGTTGGGCAGGTCAAAAGATGATCTCTTAATTGATTCAGGAAAATACAAGACTGTTTTGCCACTGGTGATGGCATTAGCTTTGATATCTAAGAACTGAAACTTATTCAGTTTTGAGTCTTTAGTTCGGTCAGTAGTTTTAGAAAACAACTAACAGTCGTTTAGCGAACTACAATTTCGTGTTAGTTAAACTAAGCTGCTGCACCCTTACTGCTGGGGTGGGGTAATGCCTCTGATCTGTACTTGCCCTTGAAATAACATTAGTGCATCGCAAATCAATCATTGTTTTTTTTAACACTTTGATCGAATATGGAAGCTGCTATGATGACTCTTTCTGAACATACTTATCTGACCCAATGGAGGCAAATTAACTCCAGAATTTGCAACGTACTGGAGAACTTCCTCAGCAAATGCTTAAAACTTGCCCAGGTAAGAGTCAGTGTGGCATAATTTATAGCTGAAGCGCAAGAATGGAGTATTTATTTTCAGCTATAAAGGTTAAGGTTGTGGCTTTGTCTCTGTGTGTTGATTTCCTTCATGGCTGTTATCTTGGGGACCTTACTGGGGAAGGGCCACAAACTTGTCTTAGGTGGAACTGAAAAATCACTTGGCTTTCCTGAAGCAAAAGAGCGACATAATCTAAAAGCTTGCGGCCCTTAAGGACTAGGGTGAGAGATGGCAAATTTTGCAAAACAGCTTAGGCAACGGAAGTTATTGCACTGAACTCTGTTCATTGGATGAGATATTATATTGAGGTGTGTTATGCTTTATCAGCGAAGCTAGTCTACGCATGATTGTTAAGGCTTGGCCTTGGAAAGGGTACTGATGATACTAGTGTTGAATAATCTGGAAGCTGCAGGTGTTGCAGGTAAGACCACTCACAACACCTCAATTTTCATTTAAAGAAAACTGAACATGAGCAAGTTCAATGGTTTTATCAGAAGGTTTACTCTGCGTTTGTTTTTGACATCTCTTACCTCTCATCCCTCATCCCATCCTCCTCTATTCTTGTTTCTTATTTTTGGGTCAAAACTTGGTCTTTTCCCGCTCTTTCCTTTCTTCACAGTACCAAAATTTTGTAACTCCTTGTGACTGAATAATTCACATATCAGGACTAGTCTTTCCTTCAACTTTCCAGCCGTTACATCTCTCCTTACAATGAGTGGATCTTGGGAAGATAGGTTAGATTCTCTCTGCATTTATCTTTTTCTCGCCTTCAAAGTTCAATTGATTCTGAAGCCCTATCTTTTTTTGATATGGCTCGTATACCCTGTGCATAGCTTCCTCAATTTCTCTCTTCGAAAAAACAAATCATATTGTCCTAATTTTATTTGATAAAATAGTTATAGTATCTCTCTTTGCTTATACATGTCCTTTTTACATTAGAAGCTTTTTTGTTCATTTCCTTTAACTTGTAGGGTATCAAATTTTGATTGGTACAGATCTCATATTCTGGCAGAAATAGGATGGATTAGCATTTTTATCATGTTCCAATGAGAAAAATACTTCAGCAATTTGCTTTACTACATTTTAACCGAATCCTGAGTTTCTCATGTAAATATGATTTTCAGTACAACCTATGTACTGTTTGATGGATAATAGAAACAATTACCATTTAAAAAAAGGGTTAACAGAACCCAACAAACAACAACAACATACCTAGTGGAATCCCGCAAGTGGGGTCTGGGGAGTGTAGAATGTATGCAAACCTTACCACTACCTCATAGAGGTTTCCTGGGAACCCTCGTCCCAAAAACCCATAAACAGAACCCAACAAAGAAGACTGCAATCGAGTCATCCTGAACTTTTTCCATGCTGAGGGATGACAGCTGTTTTCTGCGATAAGACTTTCTGAGATGCTGCATGATGTTTTAAATTTCAGAAAACCATAAAAGATGCAATTGGTATTATGTGGAAGGTAGCAGTGGACATCATATTTTGCACTTCTCTTGGCTAAAACTTCAGCTGCTGGTAAATAAATGCTGTCCTGTTCAGGTTTTGGCGAAGGAGCAACAGTGCTAGGTTAATTTGTAAGTTGAAAGGATTTGTCTTTTTCCAGCTTCTTCTTTCATTTGGTTACTGTATTATACTTTTAGCAACTTGTTGATTTTTATCCACCTCGTTCATTGCACTTCTAACAGCTCGATGTTTACCCTGCAAAACTCCGAATAAAAAATCTATTTGCACGAAGTACTGGTTGCTAATTTATCTATATGCTTACTACAGTGAAAATTTGTGTCTTGATCTTGGAAGTATCTAATGTTGTTTCCTTTTTGCTGCTTTTATAACCAAGGTGAAGATGTTATCTTCTGACTGATTGATATTTATATGCATGCTTACTGTCAGTGAAATTTTGCCTCTATCCTCAACGTATATAGTGGTAATTTTCTGCTGCTTATATCAGAACACAGTGAATATGTTAGTTCTCTATGAGTCGATGTTTTCTTTAAATGGAGTTATTTATTCACTGATGTGCTGCTTTCATTTATCATCAACTTCTTCCCAAAGTTTGGTTTCTGGAAATTAATCTCATGGATTCTAGTCATGCCTAGAAATGGGTGCGACAAACCTACAAATGCAAGAGCCATTAACTGGTTAGAAGAAATTTAAAGGCTGTTTTGGGAAGAGAATAAAGGATGTGGTTGCGTGGGCTCTGCCTGTGAAGTAATTGCAATGTAAGTTTCTATTCCTCAAAAAGACTTGGTACGTAATGTTTTCTGTTAAGTAATTGCAATGTAAGTTTCTATTCCTCAACAAGAGTGAATACTTTATGTTTTCATATTAGGAGATGACTAGTATCTTGAGGGTTTCATTCAATTGTTTACCAGTGCAGGTTGGCCTTGGGAATTGATGATACTTTTAACTATGATAAGGGAATCACATTGTATGTGGTACCATTTGGTTTATTGCTTGGAAATCTTCTCATGCTCTTCGTATCACATCACTGACTGACATTTCATAGTTTGTGTGAATTCTTAGCGTATTTTTGTACCTAATTTACTTCTCTATTGATTTATTCATTTGTAGTGCTACAGTCATATAATATAGCAAAATTTCCAAATCTGAGAAAATAAAAAGGATGCGAATGAAAATCTGAATGGTAAAAAATAGTGAATCTAGCTTTTAATGGATATCTAGAAGTACAAGTTTTCTTATCTTAATTTGGCAAATAGCATGATTTTCTGGTCCCTCCTGTTCTAGAGTTGCTGGAACAACACTAGAGAATTTTATGCATACAGTCTGAGAATTGAAATGTTCATATCATTACAAGAACCTGTTCCCTACCTATCTGAAAACTCTATGTTGGTGAAATCAATCGACAACAAATACCAAAAGTATTTTGATAAAGAACTCTGGTGATCTCATATATACATCTCTTAACTTGGATGGGAAAATAAGCCATTTAAGCCAGTCCAACGAGCTTCTCACTGACCTCCCATAGCTTGCGTGCCTTCTCTGCATCACTGGCTTCTTTTGACAGCTGGTTTTCAAACGAGGAGGAGGCACTGTTCCAACTCCAGTAGACACCAGATTTTGAAAGACTTGGATCACGCACGACCTGAATTTAGCACAGATGATTCAGTGGTACTCTTCATACACTAGTTGATGATTCAATCTACGAAAATGATAGGGATAAATGTGTCCAAGTTTTGCAAATTTTGACTAACCTGTGCAAGTCTTTTTCCTGCTTCGTCTTCAGATACATAGCCTTTGGTAATGTACTTTTGAAATGGTGGGAAGAGAGCCCTGAACAAGGGAATGTGATTCCTAAATAAACCAGTTTCAGCAATGCAGCCGGGATAGAGGGAAGCAAAGGTAATGCCAGTCTCCTCATGGAAACGCCTATGGAACTCTTGCATGGTAAGCATGTTACATACTTTGCTGTCTTTGTAGGCTTTGGCACCATCAAATTCTCCCCCATCAATCATGGGTGAGCAGTTTATACTATTCAACCCTCCTGAGAGTCCCCGTAGATCTCCAAGATTAGCCTTTGGTGGCACATTTCCCGCCAAAGTATTTGTGTTTCCTGATTCAGAAAAACTATAGTATTAGATTTCAATCATCTTAGGTTTTCTTTAATAATATGATGATTCACAAAGAGAAGCTGTATATGATGTTCCAGCATTTTTTTAAGAAGGTGCCGTACTAAAATAGAAGCTAAGAAAGTGCTACAAAAGTATGTACTTCAGAAGCCCAAAGAACAAAATAGCGTTTCTTCCCCCAAGATATGCTGTCCTGCATTTTAGTTGATGTATCATGCATGACATGTAATTTCTCCATTCGCTGTCTTGTACATATGTTAGTGTGCTTAATTATTTATAAGTGAAAAACATCTACATGCTAATTTGTAGAACTCTAGCTGGACAGCTTTGATAATTTGTCCTAGCTTACATCAGGTGACATGAAATTAAGTTGCTCAATGAAATCGAGTGTGCTGGAGATGAGAGCATAAGCTTTGAGTTTCAGACCAGTACCTGTAATGGAGCCAACAATTATAAGGCGCTTTTGTGGGTAATCTGATTGCTTGAGGTCATCTAGCAGTAACCGTGAAAGTAGGAAATGTCCGAGATGGTTGGTGCCCACACTAAGCTCAAAACCGTCAGCAGTAAAAGTTGGCTCTTTAGCTGTTGGCAAGTACACAGCCGCATTGCAGACTAGCGCATCAAGTGGCCTCCCTGAACGTCGGAAAGTATCTACAAATTGGCGGACACTTTCAAGGGAAGCGAGATCCAGATGCATGACAGTGTAGTTTTCCTTTGGAATGCCCACTGATTTTGCTGCTTTCTCAGCCTTGAGGAAGTCTCTACAAGCCATTATAACGTGCCACTCTCCTGATTCACCTATAGCCTTTGCTGTAGCTAGTCCTAAACCAGAGGAGGCTCCAGTAATTATCACATTGCCTTTCCTGAGTGTTTTCTTCTGTCCTGAAGTAGACTGGGTGACTGCAGGAGTGGTAGCAGCTGTCTGTGCTCTAATAGGTACAATTGCTAATTTCCTTGTCAATTCCTATTACATGATAGGCAATATGTTACCTCACACTATAAAAGGAATGAAGCACCAAATGGTGAATGATAAAAGTTTATTTCAGTCTCCATAAAGGAATTAAGCAGTACATTTCAAGTGAGAAAGCAGCAAACTAAGGTTGGCGTAAAAAATTGGCCTCTATTCATTTAGTACATTTAATAACTTGCACACTGAAGGACCAGTTTGGACATACAATTTTCAACTTCTTTTTCTTCCAAAGAAGTGTTTGGTTGTACAGTGTAGTCTGTTTTCCACTGCAACTTGAATTGGAGTTTCCCCTCACAAAACTTCAATTTCCAAACACACTTTTTCAGCCCCCCCCCCCCCTTCCCCCAAATATCATCAAATTCATGTCTAAATACAAAGATTGAACATAAAGGCTGTCTTTTTATGATACCTTGTTTCCTGCAGGAGGAGTGAACTTAGATTTCAGATTGCAAGATAATGCAACTCCAAAGAAGCTACTGTCCTTGAGATTGGCAGTTGATGATTTACCCTGGCAGCCACAATTGAGCCTCAGAAAATCTTTATTCCAATTTTAAGGTCAGTAATTAAGTAACTTAGTTGAAAGTTTGTAGCTTTACCTCTCTGTGGAGAGAAAAACCAGATGGAAGCAAACATGCTGCTTGAAGAGCCATTTTGTCACTGATTTTTTCACTCGACTCTTGTTACAACTCTTGGCTTAAGAAGATGTGGTTGGGGATAGGGTGTGGGGGTTGGGGGTGGGGTGGGGTTCTAGAATGATTTGGAATTATGTGGGATTTTGTTAAGGAAGATCAGATTACAAAAGATCTTGGATTTGGGGGGCAAGGATAAGATGGTAATCTGGAGATGCCATGTCAGCTTCCTCTAGCCAATCATTGCTCCAGTCTGGATTCTCTTTGATATTTTAGTATTTACTAAAGAATTGGGCTGGGCCTAAAATATTGAAAAGGCCTACATTTGTAATAGAAAGGGGCTAACTAAGACTCGAAAACTATAAACAATCATTGAATTAATTATTGGGAAAATTGTGCAAATAAGCGAACATTTACTAGTTTATTAGCTATATAGCTATAGTTTGAATTAATTATGGCACGCGGTAAACATCTAGCTTTAATTACTGTTTCAGTTTTTTATAATTCATGCAATTTATACAAATATTATAGAAAAGTTGTGTGTGAATCAAATTGTATAGCGAAATATCCAAACGCTGTGAATTGTATAGCGAATTATACAAATGCTATACACAGATTGTATTTTGAAATATACAAATGTTGTATGAACCCTGTGAATTGTATAGCGAGTTATACAAATGCTGTTATAATTATAGTTACGAAATGTAATTTCCTAGAGAAGGACATTTTTGGGTGGTTTACATGAAAATTCCTCTTAATTATACTTTTTTTTCTGTGTGTGGGTTATATTGGAACACTAACTTTCTTTCTTCCAAATGAATACGAACTTTCGTTTTCTTGAAAAATAGTCATATTTTAGATGGCTCAAGTTTTATGTATAAAATGAGATGGAGGAAATACGGAAATAACATTTCGTGGTCTCTACTTTACTAGGCATGAGGTATGTGACAGTTTTTTAGTAGCGAATTGTTATTTTGTGTCTTACATAATTGACATCGTTTATGTAAAGTTTCTTGTTATCGTAGGAGTTGGTGGACAAAAACATTAACTTTTGGATTTATTAACTTGGTCCATAGAGCCTAATTAAGCTTCGTAGATAGCAATGGCATTGCCACATATAGTTCATTGTGTTCGTCAAACATTCTGTCAGAAATTATATGATGTACATAAAGATTGTATGAAATGTATTGGTAAGAAATTATTTTTCATATATATAAAAATTACATTTTGAACACTCTTAAATATATCATATAAAAATTAAGTGGGAAAAGAAAAACTCAAGTATAAGTGTATAACCATAGAATTAAATTTAATAATTAAGGGGACATTACCGATTTAATACGAAAAAGGACCTCACTGGTGAACCTCTCAGTCCTTTATGTAATAGCCTAATTTTTTTTTTCTAATATAAGCTTTGAATTTTCCCTTCCATTTATTGTAATTTTCACTCTTCATTCTTTTGGCTTTGGTGTATGATGGAATAAAACAAAATAACTTTTAAATTATCTGCGCTTCTTTCAATTGTGGAGTAGCAGTTAGTCAATGCAACTTTCAACGCTTATCATGGGTCATTCGGAAACAGTCACGCTATGTTTTTAAATATAGGGGTCTGCGTACATCCGATCCCCCTTACCCCGCAATGGACGGAAGCCTTTGAGGCATTGGGATAATGTTGTTGTTGACTCTTCATTCTTTTTTCGTGTTTTATATTGGTCTTAACTTACGTATTTTTTGGAGTTATTTTAGGATTTGACTTCTCTGATGACACATCATTCCCTTTCAAAAACAAGTTCTTTGAACATATTTTTCTATCACAATATTTTGGAATTTGAATGTTCCTTAATTTGTTCCACTTGACGTTTTTCTTGTCAAATGCAATAATTGTTTTTTTCTTAAAAAAAAAAAAAAAAACTACGAAAACCTTAGTCAAACATCTTAATAAATATAGTCCTATCACCCATGTTTATGGACGATTGATTTGCTGAATAAACAAGAAGCTTGTTAATAAGAAAATTATATTGCCGTGTCCTAATTTGATTTTGTTTTTCAATCATTGCTCATTGATACACCATCTTATGTTAACATCTATGTCTATATATTATTCAGAATTTTATTTTATTTTTTATAAATTGATAGCATACACAATCTTATGTTAACAACTACGTGTATATATTATTCAGAGTTTATTTTGATTGTTTAATGAAATGATGTTGAGTTTCCTTATCGCTAGTTGATGAGTTATTTGATCTCTCGTAAGGTAATTTTGGATACTTTATAAGTTTTTTGCGGTTAAGTTATATCTGCGTTCATCAAATGATAAAAAAGAAGATTCAAAATTTGAAGTTTATAGATTTTGACGACAATCTCAAGTTCATATCATAATAGCAATTAGATTCACGGCCCCATAATATAAGTATTTTTTAGTAGATTTTTTTAACACTTTGTTTGGATAGTTATTACTTATTTTTTCATAATGTATTGTATTGTTTCAATGAATACACTGTTTGGATTGATTGTACTATTATCTGTCGTTACATAATGGCACAAATTAATAATTTGAATGATAAACCTACAAGAAACTGTAGGGTATATGGTAGAGCTACCATGAAAAGATAGGTTAAATGATAAAATAAAATATTAAATAATAAATAAAGTAAACAATGAGAAGAAGATATTAAAGTACCAAATCGATTGTATCTAACGATGGATCTAAACGATACGATACAAAGAAATTTAAGTAACAATCAAAACAAACATTATATTTAAACTAACAATACAATACCATACAACAGGTAACAATCATCCGAATAAGGGGTAAGAGCGTCGCTTCAGTCTGCATATGACCTTATATATCCGCCCCTAATTGACGATACATTAAGATAACACCAATAATTATTTACTTTATTGTCGATGTATACAAGTTAAATTCGTATTCTAAAGTATATACTAAAAGGATATATAATATGCCATGCTTGATGTTCATTAATAAATTAGAGTGGAATTAATATAAAATTAGTTGGAGATAATAGGGGCTGCAGCCGCTCCATGACATCAAATATTTGGCATGCTTTAATTCTAAGCTAATTAAGAACCACTTAACGTAATCCATAGCTATCAAATCCAACCAAAACATTTTAGATATTTGTATCCTTTTATTTAAATATTATTATTTGTTGACAATTTTAAAACATATCATTTTCTCATCTCATGTTGTCCTAATTAAGATGATTTCATGGGACGGCCATTGGGGCCCCCCTTTCAATGGATTAACAACATAATTAAGGACTAAAAAGCATGCTAATGACTTATTATCAAATGGATTGACTTTTTTTTAGGGTTAATCCAAAAATTTTGTTGCTTTTTAGATTCCTAAGTGATGTTTTTACCAAAGGAGTCGGATTAAATTATTTTGAAATTATAATTGTTGGACTAATTTATTCAATCTGGAGGTGGAACAAAATAATCTCAAATTGATATTGGGATAAATATATAAAGTCAGTCAAACATAATATAAATCGAATTGTTAATTTAATCTTGAGATATTCCATCTTATCGGACTTATTAAACTACCCCTTGGTGAAGTGGATGCACTTCCTAATATATTCATATATTTTTGTAAAAAATATTTATGGGTATCCTATTTGAATATCACTATCCAACTTTGAAATTTTTGCTATCCATTTCGAGAAATACTTCAAACGCATGGTATCTAAAAATTAGGCTTGACAAATTGCAAAGAGTTACTTAACAAAAGTTTCATGTAACTAAAGTTCAGATAATCTATACGAAGCTCATGCAAAAATAGTTGAAATTCAACCAAAGGCAAAAATGACGAACTTTAGCCAATGTACCTGTGAAACTTCAGAAAGTAGGCTTTTTCAAGACACCACATTGTCTGTAGTTATTTCAGTCGATATAAATTCTTTGCTTAGCAGAGAGATCATGGGTTCACGTGCACCACCATTTTTAGTGTAAATTTGTCTCTGCATTCATCACAATTTTTGGTGCATTTTATGTAACAGGCTTGTATGATCCCAAAAATCAAGATATAAAATGAGAATCGTCTCCATAAGATTTTGCATACTAATGATATTGGTCCTGGAAAAACATGGTGGGCAAAACTTGCTTACCATATTTAATGTTTGTTTCTATCACCATCATTATTTAGAAAGGAAACAAAACACAAAAAGGGAATGTTTCTTTGCTAATGCCATCTTTGAATGTTGAGCAGACCTTTTGCAGGCTTTGTAGTCATGCTTGTTACAAACTACTTTTTCTTGAACACCAGATTCCAAACAAGGACAAACATATCAATCAAAGAAAGGAAAGAAAAGTTGAACTAATATTTTCAATAGAAACAACAACAACAACAAACAAATCACGACATATAGATATGAAATGAAGATCATTACATAAATAGATACTATAACTTCCTCCATCCTCGCGAATAAAAAATGAGCTCGTGATGGAGGGACTATCAAGAGTAGATCATAAAACTATCTCCCTCGACGTCTATGCTAAGGTAATTTAACTAATGCAAATGTGAAAAATATAAGGACAACATAACTACTAGCATATGGTCTCACTAATAAGATACATATGTATGAAATACTAGTAAACAAGTAAAGATTGCCACTTGCAAGAAAAGGCTTTAAATATGCAGCCATTTTGCAGATATGACAAAGTATGGTGGATCAAATGGAAGAAGGTTCAAGGATGGCATAGAAAAAGAGTTGAGAAAGGGTTCTCTCCTATTGAGAAAAAGAGATGAACGAAGAAGGTGTATGAACTCACATGCCTGACCAGAAAGACTCATCCGATGGATGAATCCGCGGAGATTATCTAAAAGAATCTCCTTTGAACAAAGGGGGTTATGAATCTTGAAATGGTATAAAGGGTAGCCTGGTGTACGTGCAGGGTCCAGGAAAGGCCTGAACCATAAGGGTCTATTCAGTGTTGTACGCAGTCATACAACTACATCCTAACGGAACGAATGTCTGAGAAAAGTTGAACCTAAAAGAAAGGCCTCATGGGACATGAAGGTGAAGATGGATCTGTATTAGTATCATGATGTTGATGAGGATCAGAATTATGAGGTTCTTGCTGACAGAAACTCCCAAAATGAAGATTAGGTGGAAACATGAGGTTATTATTTGTGTCCAAATCATCCCAAACTGGACTACCTGGACCCCAACCAGCTGGTATTGCATTGAACCATTCTTCAGCCATATCACCCCATACTAATTCAGATGACTGTGAATTTGAATTAGTAGTAACCTTGCTCGATCCAACTCCTGAGTCCTCGTCGTGTTTATCATCTTCCGGAGGTGGCGGTAATGGAGGCACCTGCTCATTATCTACAGGTTGTAACTGAATGCTGCTTTCTGAATTTTGTTCTGGCAGTGAAGATTCATGAGGAGTACTAATTGGAGATGAATTCTGTGCGGTGGAAGTTTCTCCTCTGTCTTTACCAATAAAAAGTTCGGGGAAATTGAGCTTAGCATTGTCTCCTCTTAGCTTATATGCCTCTCGGTCATAAGCCAAAGCAGCATCTTCAGCAGTGTCAAAAGTACCAAGCCAAAGACGAGTTCTATTACGAGGAAGACGAATTTCAGCTACCCATTTCCCCCAATGTCTCTGTCTCACTCCTCTGTACAGCTTCGTCGCGGAAATTGGCTGTACTTGTACCTGCTGAGGCCTAAGAAATCCCCTGCTTTCCTGTCCCATTCTGCTCATCATCATCATTCTTCCCCTCGGACTTAAATTCAGCGTTTCGTTCCAATACTGAAACAACTGCTGCTGATTCTGTGATGGTCCTAACTCCCCTGCAAAATACGGAGGGTAAAGAAATTGCTGAGGGGAAAATGAGATCATTTGCTGCTGATTTTGCTGTTGTTGATGAAACAGAGTCATCGCGTTCGGTCCCAATTGGGATGAACTTTCCATGGACTGCTGTGTTCCGTCATAGGCAAAAGGGAAAACGAGCTTCGACGATGACGGAGGAGGAGGAAATGCCATGGATGTGGGATTATTATAAGGAACAGGGGAATTTAACGGCGCTTGCTGAACAGAGAATTGAGCATATCCTTGTCGTTCTGGACTTTTGATTTTCTTGAAACGTCTGTTAGACATGGAAGCTTCTTCAAAAACTGGCCTCCTTTGTTGTCTTTCAAAGGTATTATCATCAAAATCCATTTGCTCTTCTGCCATTGCCGCCATCCTTGATTTCCCACGTTCCTCTGGTGCAGCCATTGCCACTCACGATTTTGCCGCTCGCTCTCTTGAGCTCAGAGTAAATAAAGAACTCAATTCTTGAATTAATCGGAAATGGTTTGCCAAATCAAACGAGAACCCAGTTCATAAAAAAAGTGTCTGATCAAACCGCAGATCTTAATTTGGTCTAAAAACACCAAAAATTAATCAACTGGAACAACAAGAGAAAACAGAGGAACAACCATTTCCAAATGTATCCAAGAGATATTCGTTTTCGGAGAGAAGGAGAGCGAGCGGCGTGGAGTAAAGAGAGGAGAGAAATGCAAATTTGGTAAGTAATTGTATGGATTTTGTCGTGTGAGTTTGAAGAATGAAGATGGAGAAGAAGAAGAAGAAGTAGTTGATTGTAGATATGAGAGAAAGGGAGAGGGAGTCGGGGAAAATGAGAGTAAATATAATTGACAAATGAAATTTATTTGGACCCACGCGGCTTCTTTTTTATCAATTTCCCTTGCTTTCACTCTAACCTTCTTCAACTCTGTTCCCTCCACTATAAATCCCCCTTTTTCTTCTTGCTTTTGTCTAGGTGGTAATTCAAATTGTGTCACGTAAATTAAATTGAATAAAAATTTATTAGCAATTTTGAACTGTACATGTGAAGGGAAACTTTGGAGCAATTAGTGAAGTTGTTTCCGTGTAATCAGGAGGTCACGGGTTATGTTTCCGTGAAATCAGGAGGTCACGGGTTCAGGTGTTGGAAACAGTCTTTGATAGAAATATTAAGTAAGACTGCATACAATAGATCCTTGTGGTCGGGCCTTTCCCCATGCGCATAGCGAGAGCTTTTAGTGCACCAAACTTGCCCACATGTGTTTATATTAGGTGACTCAAAATGGGCAGGTCATTATTGTCGCTGGACGAGTTTCCAAGTTTGCTTAATTCAAAAGGTCCTATTCAGTATTGAAGGATGTGGTATAGCAAATGAGATTTATCTCTCAATTAAAGGTTTTAAATTCGAGCTTTAGGTACAAAAAAAATCATTCGTTTGGAATGTTTTTTTCCTAATGAAACACTACATAATGCTAATTTAGATTAGTCAGACTTCAATATAGATACCGAACACAAGATGATTTTCTTTTAAAAGCTCCTACTAGTTCCGTTTTCTAAAGAAGATAAGGATTAGGATGAAATCATTTGATATAAATTAAAATCTGTAATAAGCCTTTGTATGGTTGGTAGTTGCTATTTGTTATTCATAAGATATATTTCTTCTAATATACTTATATATCGTTCGTTTTGCAACTCATCAATGATCAAAGGAAGATATTATTAGCTTTAGAGTGAAAATTGGAGGGCGCAAAGAAACTACAAAGAGAAAAATACAACTTTCTTTCTAATTGCAATCGGTGTCCGACCCAGGTAGGGATAGTCCATTCAAATTTCTTTTGGTAGAAACTAAAATTATTTTTTTATACATATAATCTCTCTATTTAAAAAAGAATGACCTGGTTTAACTTGGCATGCTCGTCTTAAATTAAAGTTATGTCAAATGTAGCAAAATATCCTTTAATCTTATGATTTTAAGCATATCACGTGGAAAGTTGAAATTAAAATTTTGTCACAAAAAGAAACGAACCATTCTAACATACCAAAAATAAAAAGAGATCATTCTTTTCTAAACGCGAGAATAATAGATATTGAACACGTTTTGATTTTCTTTTTTACATGTTTATATGATCATATTTTGAATCCTTTAATAAAAATTCTGACTCTTCCACTATTGATTGCAATTTATAAAAATGATGCTCTTGAATTCGCTGGATACACATAAAACAGAGGAAAATAGTGATTTAGGTAACTTAAGAAATAAGATATATATAGACTTTGTTTATAGGTTTAATATCTTAGCCTTAATTACTTATTTTTCAAATTATTTTTCAGGACTTAGTACTATATATCAACTAATATTTATTATTAAATTCTATTATTAATCATTATATTTCTTAATGAGCGTTGAAAGTCTAAAGTTGACGTAGAAAAAATGAACCGGAAAAGTATAATCAAAATTAAAATGTAGTCCATTAAAATTGAATTATGTGAGCTAAGTCTTCAAATTTCGTGTAATACATAAACGTGTAATCTAATTTGGAATTATTTTGATATCTATGAACTTCAATTTTGAATGTACACAAAAAGACCCTTAAACTTCTATAGAATTGAACAAGTAGACACACAAAATCTACTTGACCTTTTACGTGGTAATTCGCATCTCACTCGACATCTCAAGTCATATGTGACATTCTACGTGAAGTTCTATATATATTATGTCAGTTGCAACATAAAATATGCTTGTTTCCTATTTCAATTTTATTTACATTTAAGTGTTTATTTATACACACTCATGGGTTCGAGTCAAAGATGGATATTATGCGAAAGGAAAAAAAAGTGGGGTGGTTGGAAGTGCTCCAATATGAATAGACCAAAGAGAGAGCGCCACGTATGTAGCAGTGCAAACAGTTAATCCGTACAATGAGGTGGCAAGTTACAGTTGGTTGTTAAAAATGGACAAAAATATCTCAAAGTTCCCAAGGTGATCAAATCCAAATTTCTTTGTTCCATAATAATGTTCGACTCTCCAATAGATACTATATGTTTTTTTTTTCTTTTCTTATATTGGGATGGTGAACGTAGAGATATTAAATATGCTGATCAAACTAGATTTAATTTATAAACGAATAGGTTATTAATCTATTTAAATATCTTTTTGATAACTTTATGAGTTGATATGGTGGTTATATTTCAAATTTGTTCCATTTTTATTAGAGTTGTTAATACGGGTTGGGTCATCCCATTCGGGCTAGCTCTTACAAGTTTTGAAGTTTGACAAGTCAGGTCGAGCTAGCCTCTTTCTTTTATGGGCTAGAGAATAGCTAGCCCAACCCATTTTTACATCGGCCGTGAGCTTTGGCCTGTCCCCACATTTTTATTCTTATTTTTTTATATAAATTTCAAAATTAAATTATAATTTAAAAATATTATAATAAATAGCACACGACAATATTACATAGTATTAGTATTATTATTGCTTCCTTGTTCATCATTGCTTGTCCACTATACTATTTTGGGATGTCCAACAATATTTGTCCACTTTATAAATCAAAAGATAATTTCAAACTTAATTTTAGTTTACCCTTACCTTTAATGAAATGATTCTCAGCCACACAAATATTTAAGAATGATTTTACACCACAAGTTTTAAATATCTTCTTTTTTTATTAAAGATTGTGTCAAGTCAAAAGGTGTAACATAAAATGGGACGGAGGGAGTATTTATTTTGTTGTTACATTTTTCAAGACATTGTAATTGTTATATTCAAAATTTGATTTAGTAAAATTACCCATATTTTTACTGCTTCTTAATCCTCGTACCAAATCAATAAGGGACAAGTAAAGATGGATGTAGAGAGTACATATTATAAAAATATAATTTGTATCTAAGTTTTAGTATTTAAAAATTTTAGATGAACTTTGAGTTTTGACTCTTATTATTTTTAATACTCTATTTTATTTTTATTTTTTAATTCAGCTCACGGGCCGGCCCAACTCATGTTGCAAAAGCTCCACAAATTAGTAGGCTTATTCAGGCCGGGCTAAAAACTCTCATTTTTTTAAATGGGTTCCAAAAATCATAACCCACCCCTGCTAAATCACAGATTAGGTCAGATCGATCCAACGAGCCTAACCCATATTGACGGCTCTAATTTTTATTAAGTTTTTTGTATAGATATGTTCAGAATTTGCATTTTATGAGCTTAATTTAAAAATTTTAGTAGAATATTAAATCTATCATACTTTGAAATTATAAATTCATATTTATTATTTATATTTTTTTATATAAAAATTAATATTTCACAAAAAATATTGAGTTCAGATAATTCGATATCAATTTGCGATCACTCCTTTATTGTCAAACTTCCTTGTTTTTGTTGGCCCCATTATTGAGGGTTTGCAATTTGATAAGATACTTTCTTCGTTTTAGAATACGTATTATCGAAACAAAATAAGTTTGTTTCTACATAAATGTTATCTTAAATATTCAAGATAAATTAATATTTTTAGCAATTATATTCCTATATTCTATCTTCCTGATAATGCTTAATTTTCAAAAGATATTTATTAAATAATGATATTTAGTAAAATTACATATTATATTTATTAAACTTTTAATAAATATAATTTTTACTAAGATAACATTTATTTTGAATCCGAGGGAAATATTGTTTATTCTACATTATAAAAAGGACCTTCCAACTTTAAGAATATCCTAGGCCAACTTAGTTCCATAATCCATTGGTCCAATAGACTCTGTTAATTATATCATGTATAATAATTTACATATAATTAACAAAAATTAAAATGTTGCTTTATTAATTTAGTTGTTTTGTTTGTCATTGTTTATGCATATTCACTTCTCTCATTGGTGCCGTACAAACAAATTCATTAATAGTTAACGTGCCTAATTAATTAAATCTTATCTCATAACCGACTAAATAGGGCCGTTTTTCATTCATTTATTTTTTAAAAAAATGTAAAAGACAGTCCCTATATTATTCTAAGGGCTCTCACTTGACTAATTTAATAAATTAAATTGAAGATGACCACCTAAGCATTATTTATTATTTATATTTGGAGATATTTTATTTTTGTTTGTCAATTGAAAATTAAAGAATCTGCGTATTATTCTTTTGTTTGGTTATACTCCATTTTGCATATTAAAACACGTGTTAATACAAAAAGGGCTAACAAAAAGTGGAGAATTTTTTAATGCAAGTTTTTATTTTTAATGCAAGTTTTTATTTATGAATTTATGAATAAGAAACACACAACATGGAGAAATTAAAATACCAACAAAATTAAATTCATTTTCGTGGAGAGATACGAGGTTTGCTTGATGAGATGATAATTTTTTTTTAATTTTAGATAAAAATATTTCATAAATTTAATAGCATGTCCTATAATTGTATAAGCCTGAATAAGTTCACTAGTTTTTAATAATACAAAAGCCAGTATAGTAATGTTAAATGGAAATTTTGTAACAACCCATCTTGGGAGGAGATGTCTCACATCGGTCGAAACACGGGATAGATGCTGGTTATATAAAGTAATGGACTAGTTTATATATTGTCAGACGCCTTTTGGGTGAGCCCAAAGGGACAAATCTGTGATGGGCTAGGCCGAAGAGCGGATGATACTTCACAGTGTTGGGCTAGGTTATTATAAATTTTCTGTATTATAAAACATTTGTTCAGTTAGGAGGTGCGAAAGGCTGAAGTTAGGGATTACACGTAGAGGTAGAAATAGACCGAAGAAGTACTGGGGGAGAGGACATGTTCTTAGACAGAAAGGAGTGGATGTCGCATAATAAGATAGCAGACGAATAGGCTAGTACGGGTAGATTGATGTCTGACCGTGTGTTATAATAGGCCAGTTGGTAGGAGTAGTCATGTTTATATATTTTATGTTGTCATTATCCGTCTTATATTTGTTACCTTTTCATATTTACATACTTTTACTTATCATTATTAGTGGTTCTTCTTTTCCCCTTTTATTCCATATCTAATATATGTTCTACTTATAGAGCTTGATTCTTGAGATGAGAGTTTTTCGAAAATAACTTTTCTATCTCTATGAGATAGTAACAAGATTTGCGTACATTTTACTCTTCTTAGACCCCACTTGTTGAATTTCACTGGATATGTTGTTATAGTATAAAACTTGTGTTCAATTCTAATTGTTCTTCATTTCTGAACCCTAAATTTACCAGATAGAATTCTTTTTTTTAGAAGAGTTAAATTTTAAATTACAAGAAAAGTTCCAAACATTATGAAAAAACAAATTAACAAGAAGTAAATCCCTTTCTAGACAACAAAAGAAAATGCTTTTCGAAAGATGAGATATTTCAATTACTCCTTTCTTTTCTTAATAAGTCTTAGTTTAATTAAACATAAGAGTTTTTTTTTTTTAAAAAAAAGAGAGAAATTGTTGAATTTTGTGATATTAAACGAAAAACATGCTTATTATTGAATTTTGTGATTTATAATATGATATATGAGATCAATATTGAAATTTAAAGGATTACTTCCTTCGAACCAATCTATGTAATATTCTGTTCGTTTTAGTTTGTCTCAGAAAAATAAATTACCTTTCTAAAAGTAAAGTTAATTAACTTTTTTTTTAAAAAATTATCCTTAAATAAATAAATTATAATAATATAAATATCTAACATTATTTTAAAC
>JAABOM020000101.1:22105819-22117174 GCA_011800125.2 Solanum clarkiae
TTTGTAACTTTTATGTTTTTCTTCATAAATATAAAAAAATCCTATAATTTGTGAAAATTTATTAAAACTTCTTAATACAATTTAATTAAATGATCAAACAATTATGGTTCATAAATAAGCATCCTAAAGTACTATTGCATAATAAATAGCGTGTCTCCATGATTTTTTTATAAATAACACGTAATTTTATGAAAATCCGCTAATCCACAATATCTTTATCCCACAAAAGGTTTGTGTTCATCTCAACCCCCCTCCCCCCCCCCTTTTATATTTTGCTTGTGAAATTACACGTGTGTTGTTAATTCATTATCAAATCAGTTTGAATAATCTAAAATTATTTTTCCTAGATACTCTCGAATATTCGTTTCCTCTATTTTATACAACAAGATATACAAAGTATATGAAACATTGACCGATTAGGTCGTTGCTTAAGACTTAAATTATTTATTTAGGGGAAAAAAAAGGGATTATTTCTTGCATCTTTCTTGGATTGTTACTCTTGAAAGTTTTGGTTTAAAAAACTAATTCAATTACCTAAACGACTCAACCTCATTTAAGTACTATAGTAAATTTGATGTGTCGAATTAATCATCGATATATAAAAAAGAATGGAGTGAGTGATATTTCTTTTTATATCTATTTTATCTTTGTTTATTAAATAATATTCAATTTACAATATTTACCTGACTTATATTTAACAAGAGTAATTTGATAATGCTTCTTAGTCTTTGTGCAACGTCAATTGTCGACAAGACAACAACTATTGTTGAATAGAGATAATATTGTTTTCTCAAATTATTTTTACAATTAAATAACTATATAAAACAATATTAATCAAATTTAATGTTTCAAAATATCATTAATGAAATTTATTAAATAGAATATACTTTTAATAAAAATATTCTTAAAAAGATATGTTAAGTCAACTGAGATCAAATAATATGAAACGAAGGAACAGAATAGCTCCATATTTCTACCATCCCAATGTGTATGAATCAATACTTCACAGAGTTCAACCCTGGTTCATCACTCCCACACTCTTTCATGTGAGCTCTTTTTTGTTATAATTAATCATACTATAGCCTGTGACTTGCTTCAATTCTAACATCCTCTAGAATAGTAGTTATATTAATATATATTTCATTCAACGTAATGTGTCTGCATATGTTGTAATTAGGGGTGGAGCTACACTCATCTAAGGGTGGTCAGATGAACACCCTTCGTCAAAAAACTTTTTCAAATATATAGGTTAAATATAGATATTTTATTATATATCTATTGTTGAACACCCTTGATACAAAAATCACTCATCCATGTCCTAAAAGTATGAACATCCTTAACAAAATTGTTGGCTCCGTCACTAGTACTTGTAACTGACACAATAGAGATACATTTATGTGTCTACATATGTTGATTATGTTGGGTATTTGCTCTAAGTTTCTTATCATGATTGAATTTTTCTTTTCTTAAAAGAAAAACACAAAGTCTTCATACTAGCTTGTCCTTTTTCTTTTCTTTTATAAATAGTGGTTTAGTCTTTAGTTTTGTGTAGAGATAGAAATAGTCAGACATAATTGTTATGTTAACACTTGTGTAAACTCTTTTTTTGTTCTGAATGAATTAGTGAGGTCATTTATCCCAGAATTGTGTACTCTCTTTTATATAGTGAATTACTCATTTTCTCTTGTGGATTCAGATCGGTTGATTGAATCACATTAAACGTTTTTGTATCTTTTGGTATATCTCTCATTTTGTCTTCTTACATCATAATTAGTCGAGGTTTTATTTGCTAGCTTCCGCATGACACCTGATCATTTAGATTATCCCAACAGATTAGTTGCCAGTTAGTACCTATCCTGCTTTGCTAAAATTCTGCCCCCAAAAGATCTTCATCTTGTCATTCTATTGATCAAGAAGTTCCTTTAAAAATTGAACTATTTCAAATTTTTTAGGCCCATTTTATTTTAGGATCATAGAGCCCAATCCTATATCCAAATTCAAATTTCTTAGCAATTTCTAATGGATCGATTCAACAGAGACCAAGAGGGCCCATATACATATTTTATGGTATAATTATATTTCTTTATTTATCATATTTTTTATTAGGAAAAATTATAGAAATGCACAACTTATGTTTACATAATTTCATATAATCTCGACTTTTTTAAAAAATTATAACAAAACTGAAACACTTATTGATACAAATTACAATCCCTACTTCTCCATGTATCATAGTTAAATCTCTTAATGTTCCTATCTTTTTGATATATAACACTTGTTTCGTTTTTTGTACCAAAAAGAAAGCGATTTTTGGTAATTTTGAAAAAAAATTGGTATTAGTTGGAATTAGCTCCAAAAAGTATGGAATTTGTGTAAAATTCCCTTTTTATCATTCCCACCATTTTTAAAAATCCATTCTTTTCATCCGAATACATTAATGCAATAATCTGGATACATTAATTCTGATCCTTAAATTATTTATATATTCAAATGTATCATGCTTTAAATGTTACCTGCTAATACCTAATTTTTGTATCCGGAACTGAATTAACGTATCCAAATTGCCATATTTTTAAGGAATTAAAAAAGAATAGAAAAAAATGAAAATTAACCCTTTACACTATATGATTTATGTGAACTCTCCGTATTTTATCCCAGTAAAGTAAGAGGTGGTTAGGTCATTGGAATGAATACTCTTATTTTGGGGTGGTCTTTAAAATTCATCTCTACAAATTAGTGGTCTTTAAAAAGTGGCCAAAAATACTCATGACATCCGTAAAACAAAATAAAATTTAAAATACAAAAATCTATGTTTCGTGTCATAATATAACACAAATTGTATCTTACAAGGCATAATAAATTATGCAACATAATTCGAACAAAATTTATGTTGTTAGAAGTATAAGTTTAATTCATCATCCATAAGCTATATCTTATATCAATATATTTATTTCTGTGCAACTTTTGTCGGACAAGTCAAAAAGTTCTATGCCTTGGGAGATCAAGTCATAATTAAGAATACTTTGAATCATAAATTTTTCATTAAATAAGCAATTGGGAAAAATTAAAAACCATCAATTTTGAAAGGCAAAAATCACCTCCCCACCACCCAAACCCCTCTGCAAAAAGAGTCAAATCTTGGAGGTGGTCCTTAACTTTTGTCCCTATTTACATTTTTGTTTTCCATCTACCATCACACATAAGTTCTCGTTATAATGAGCACATATATACGTTAATGGAAAAATTACAGAAATACATAATTTATGTTTATATAATTTCATATAATTCTGATTTTTTAAAAAATTATAAATACCTTAAATGATATAAAATTACAATACTTATTGATACAAATTACAATTCCTACTTCTCCATGTATCATAGTTAAAATTTCATAATGCTCCTATTTTTTAGACATGTATCATTGGTTTCTTTTTTGTATCAAAAAAATTAATAATTTTGAAAAAAATGATATTAATTAAAATTAACTCCAAAAAGTATGAAATTTGTTTATGTTATACTAAATTAATTCTGCTTATGAAATAGAAGTTTTGAGACAATTAATCTATTTGTTTGAATATTCACTTTTTAGTCATAAGAAAAATCAAAATATCTTGTGAGTATGATAACATCGTATTTAATTGCTAAAAACATGTCACTTGAATATTTCATCACCCTTTAATTTAACATGGCACGAAATGTCACCTAACACATTATACAAAATTAAATACATTAAATTGTAATCCCACCAAACTTTCAATCTCTCTCCTAATCGAAACCATCCTTATTAAAAATAACGATAACATACTCAGTATGATTTTATAAATATAAAAGCAACAGGATAAAATATATATGGACCATAATTCTCCCTTATGGAGATAGAATGAATATTTTCAACAAATCTTCAATTTAAATAATCGAAAAACACTTTTTTTGAAGTAACCATTAGATTTTTGACAAAACTATCAAAATTTTAGCCAATGTTCTAATGCTGTGGAAACTTTAAAGGAGTAAATGATGATGATCAACCATAGCCCACAAGCATAGCAAAGTTCATGATTGTGGTGCCACAACTCAAAGTCTTATGTTCCCATTGAAACCACAAGCCTAAATGAGTTTTGACATTATTGCCAAGAAAAGATCACTATCTTAACATGGCCTAGATAATCAATTAATTTGGTTGAGACCAATATTTTGTGATAAAAATAAATATTCAAATATTTATACAAAAAGTATTATAGATAAGGTAAAACATACGTCTTAACAGTGGTGGAGTCAACATTTTCGTTAAGGGTGTTCATACTTCTAGAACATCAATGGAAAATTTTTGCATCAAGAGTTCAACAATTAATCTATATCAAAATATCTATATTAAACTTATATATTCGAAAAGGTTTTTCGACGAAGGGTGTTCATCTGACCACCCTTTGGTGAACGTAGCTCCGCCTCTGGTCTTAAAGTGTTGGCCAGGATTCATATAATTTGACTTTCAAAAAGCAAAACATGACAATTGTTTTGAAATTTGAGAGAGTAGGTGATTTCTTCTCATGTGTTTATGTTTTGATAGTCTGAATTATCTGATATCTATATTGGAGTGAGGTAGCAGATATTCTGTGAAATTAGTCGAGTTGCAAGAGGCAAGTTGGCATGGACATTAATTACAACTATTACAAAATTGATTATCTCTAAGTTTGAGCTTGTCCAATCATCAAGCACTAAATAGAACAAATCCTACCACAAATAATAGATTGGATCATCATGATCCCATATATATACAAGAAAAAGCTAACACACCTTAATGTATTCATTTCATTGGTTCCCAAAGTGGATCATACAATTCATTTATTCCTTAGTTGTTTGTTGCACAACATGAGTTGAATTTGAACAAATGCCATACCATATACCTCCAATGTGGGCATGACTTCTTGACTTAATTGACTTATAAAAATAAGTAAAATGCCCCATTTATAGCTAGGAGTTGTCTGTTGGTTGTTGCACTCAAAATTTTCTCTTATTGTCATATGGTTAGTGGTTGTATTTTTAGATCAACAAAATGCATTACTCCTAAATAAGACAATGAAATCATTATCCTGCCCTTTTAATTTTTAATTTTTTTACTCCTATTGGACCATTTCTAAAGTTGATGACAAGTTGGCCCCTTTACCTTGTAAAAAAGAAAAGGTCAAATTTAGCTAGCTGTTTAATTATAGTGCTTGAAGCCATTGTGGAGTTAGAATAGAAAAACTCATATTGTTTTATTCAATATTCGATGGGATCTAATTAAATTTGCATTCGCACATTACAAAATATTTATGAGGATTACGATCCTAATTGAACTTTTTTTTTCCTATTTTTAGGGATCGCTTGAACTTGAAAGGGTGATGACATTCTTGTTTGCTATATATTTTAAAGTGATAGAAAATAAATTGCAATCACAAATAAATATAAACATAATTTTATTCATAAACAATATAGGTACAAATCTGTTCATTCTCCGTGATTCAAGGACCATTAGTGGTGTATTTTTTGATCTAGGATGATTTGGACTTGATCTCCATGAAAGGATTTTTGTAAATCTTCTTGGAGTATTTGATTATCAAGAAGAGTCTCTAGTTTGATATATTTTCATCTCTTTATGAATATCCCAAAAGTTTATGAGATTTCTAAGATGACTCTTTAAGAGATCGAATATAATATCATTTATATAAAAATAAACTAGAATTTAAGATAGAATAGTCTCTAAATAATAATGTCTGAAATAGGACGACTCATGTGACAGATTCCTACAAAATTTCAATTTTGAAGGATTCTAATCATATACCACCATAATGAATATTGGTTGAACTACTTGTACTCATTGTTAATAACATAGAATGGGACCATTTATAAGCAATTTATTAATACTTTATTCAATGTGATCTAGAGAAATTAGCTAAGTTAATCTAATCTTTAGATAAAATGAAGTACAATATAATGGGACGTGGAAAATTGAATGACCTACTTGTTAATGATGAAGGATGTTATACAATAGTAAGAAATATTAGCATTTTATGGGACACGTGTTAGAAATTGCGGTTTATCCATTTCCCCTTATATATTTTTTGTCTTTTTGCCAACCCCATTGTCAAATATTAAATTATTATTTTTATAATCAATTTGTTCTAATTCACTGTTCACTTTTAGTTGTGCACCATGAATATTAGTATTTTTGTAAAATTTGGGAATGAATTGATTAATTTTAAAAGTTAAAATTAAGTGAACTGTTAGAAAATTTTTTATGTTTCATGAATTGTTCACTTGAATTTTCAAGGAGGGATGTGTTGATCCTTTATTAATTAAGTTTCTAAGGCCGAGTTTTGTATGAGAAATAAATGATAAATTAAATGAATGTGTGGAGTTTGAAAAGGGTAAAAATGAAAAAACATGATTAAATTTTGTCTTTATTTTTTTCTTAATATGTATGAAATGATCCAACAATTCAAAACTAAGAAAGTAATAAAAGTGAAAATTTATTTTTACCAAATCAGAGTCTCGGCAGGAATTAATTTTGTATAGTTATTTTTAATAACAAAACGAAAATTAAATTGGACCGGGGAGATATTTGTTATATCATAAGTGCTTTTTTAATAAAAGATTTTTATTTTTATATACGAAAAAATTGAAAAGACTTTAAAGTGTAAAAGGACAAGACATCTCATTTTTTCTCACAAATTATCTTCTTCTTTTTTTTTAACTTTTTGTTATCTTTCTTCTTTCTTTTTTTTTAAGTTATTGTTATCTTTAGGAAAAAAAACTAAATTCATAAGGTTAATGTATAATGGATAGGGCTCTATTGGACCTTTAGACTTATTAACTTTGGGCATATGGGTAAGGCTAAGACAGGATTAACTTTCTCTATTGATTTATAAATCATAAATTAAAAATCAGATTTTTAATTTATTTATATCATTTTTGCTTCAAATTAAATGCTTATAAGTAATATTATTAGAAATCAAACAATTCAAAAAACTAAAAAATTATACTAGCTTTAAACTAAAAAATCAACTCAAGCAAAGCTCTAAAAATAAGGTATAAGTATCAAATCCAAAAAAAAAAAAAAAAAAAAAAAAGACAAGTTCAGTGCGCTAAACCTCTCATTATAAGCAGAATCAAGAAAAAAAACAAAAATCTATTATACACAATCTTACTCGTTCCACTCCTAAATATTATAAAAGGAAACAGCCAAACCAAAAAATAAATGGGGAAAAACGAAAGAGTGTCACAGAGAAAGTCCATTAAACAGTGCCAACAAATTAATTGCTGATTTCCCATATCATAATAGCAATGTCATGATGGCAACACTACTGCTGTGGCTTTTTCTGCAACAAAAAAGACCCCACAACTCTGCTCATGTTTTAGACTTTCTCAAAACCACTTCATAAAAATCATAAAACCAAACCTCATCCACTATAACAAACATTAAGTACTATAAGTTATAAAGATCCAATGTGAACACAAAAAGAACTAGGAACAACAATACATCAGTGAATTCCAGGCCGGAGAGGGTAAAATATATGCAAACCTTACCACTATCTCATAGAGATAGAAAGATTTCTTTCCAGAAGAAGCTCAGCTCAGAAGTGTCAGTCCCACAAACAGAAGATACTAGATATGAAAGTGAAATAACTAAAACGAACACAAATGAACCAGGAGAACTACTTTTTTTTGCCATTTAGCTTTACTATTCAAAGATGAAGAATTTACATGGAACATATTACAAGGAAAAAAGCACAAATGGAACAACAAAAAAGGCACTTTCAGATTTTATACAAAAGATGGAACAAAGGATTGCTCACAAAGTGCTAGGGGGTCATCATAAGAGTCATGTAAAGATGATGTCCTACACAATTAGTCCTCTCCCTATACAAAAACAAGTTACAGATACCTCAACAAGCTAAGGATTCACAGAACGACGAGTAAAATACTAATGCCTTTATACAGGAGTTGTAAGGCTGTTCATGCTACCGAAAGCATTAAACCAGAAACACCTCATAGAACCTATGTTAAGAAAAAGGAACTCCAGTACTCAGCCCCGTTTGGTGGGTTTTAAAGTGCGAATTCGTTCACTTGACATGGTCAGCCACGACGAATACCCATGAAATAGTTAAAGTCGTGGTGCTGGACACCCAACTGCTTTAGCCAAGAATCTGCTGCACTTAAAAGTGATGAGAGCTTCTCTTGGTCCTTCCCACTCCTGTCTGAAAGCCACACATCGCCTTGCATTTTGTAAGTGCCCAAGCCGAAAGGAGGAAGGGGGATGCTTTCTCCTTCCTTTCGTTTTCGTTTACCATTCTCCAAGTCATCATCAAGGTCCATATCTGCACCATTAGACCAAAAAATCGATTGTATGTCATCACTCATAAGACAAGAGAACTTGAAGTTCAAAGAATCAAAAGAGAGATAGAATAATACCTTGAAAAGAAGAAGAAAGGGTGTGAAATGTGAGAAAGCATGCTGACAAGTCTTTAATGGTTCTTCCCATAGGAATGTGATATATCGGATACCTGCCATTCAATTCGAAAAGAATTAGTGTAAAAAGACCATCTTTTTTTCCCGCTTGCTAAACAAGCAAATCAGCAAATACCAAAAGGATACCGGATCAACTTATGCACTAACAAGGAAAACAAGTTCCAATTGAACACTCAACAAGTAAACAACCTTTACGACATATCTCAATATAACGACAACTTTACGCATACAAGTTTCACTAACTTGACAAAATCTACTATCAACAAACCATCAGGTCCATGATCATAAATGAAAGAGTTGCATACCAAGCAACAGACATCCAACTAGCTGGTGAAAGATCTACACTTCTCAATGACATTAATCCAGGGTATCTTTCAGCGAAACCACTAATCTGCAAACAAAACAAGCCAAAAATTCAAGCCACATGCTTCACATGGAATCCTTGCACCAATTCAAATAAAGAAAGAACAAAGACTTCTTTTTTTTTTTAATGAGTTGATTAAGTCACACATAATCCACAGATTACGCTACACTTCGAAACAGGATAAAGAACATTTGAAGCATAAATGATTGTAGATAAATGTTTACAAATCACAAGTATAAATACATAAACATATCCCAGAAAGCCCTTTCCTTCTAATCTGAAGCACATAAAACATACATTTCCTTATAGCAGCAACTACAAAACAAACTTTGTATCGAAAGAAGACTTTCCATAGCAGCTAAAGAGAACAAAAGGGCACGTAAAAAGAGGGATACCTTGTCCATCAAAGGGACTCTTCCATATGGAGTTGATCTCTCAAAGTACTGAAAATAAAGATAACCCCATCTATCATTCATGTGCCAAAGACTATCACCTTCTTCAGATGAACAACCATCCCATCTTGAAAGCTTTTCACTTTCACTCTCATCACTAAACGAATCACTGAACAATGAATCCCTCGATTCCGTCTCATCCCTATCAAAAAATGTAGTAATTAACATTTAAACAAGCTTAAAATGACCCTTCCACGGACCCCCATGTGAACACAAGATGCTTAATGCACCGAATTCCATGAAAATTGAGATACCCATAAGAGGAATTTACCTCAGAAAATTAACAGAAGGTCTGCTAATAAAGATTTGAATAGCAGAAAGATAAGGAACATAATATTGCACTAATGTTTCTGCTGAATCTGTTTTAATAGGAACTCCAGCACCATAAGCACTCCATTCATCATAACAATTCCAAAGATCACCCAAAGTAAAGTATTCAACTTTTTCTCTTTCCCATGGATGCCACAGCCTATTTAGATTCCTAATTTCACTCTGCACATTTAACAAAATCACATTCATCAAAAATCAAATTGGGGGTTAACCCAAAAAAGGAAGAACAAAAACAAAGACAAACCTGAGGTAGAAACTGTGAAGGGACTAATGGTGTTGTGCATTCCAAGAAACAATCAAGGTTTGATTGCAATGACCCCTTCATGATTATTCAAGAAAAAAAAAACACAAAACACGCACACACACACACACACAGAGAGAGAGAGAGAGAGAGATTAGGAACAGTTTCTCTCTCTAGAAACCCAAAGAAACAGAGGGGAAAGAGAAAGAAAAACAGAGTAGAAATGGGGGAAAAGAGAGAGAGAAAGAAAGAGAGAAAATGACGGGATTTGTATTATACAAAATGTGAATGAAAGGCGAATATTACTCGGTCTATATACAAGAAGAAGAAAAACTAAATTTTTGACGTTTGGACAATTAATTATTAAAATACCGATAATTAATTATTAAAATACCGAAAAAAAAAAGAGAAAAACAGAAAAGTCTTGAGCTTTTTCCGGTCACCGCAAACCCCAACAATTCCGGCGTAATTTTATCTCTGTTAACAGTCAAAACCCAGGAACAGTATAAACCCCTCTTCTACTCATTCGATTAATCTTAAAGAAAACACAACCCCAAGTTAAAAAAGAGACTTGTCTTGAAAAACAAATGAAAATAAAAAAGGAAAAACAAACAAACAAATTGCTGGTTTGAGGAAAATGACGTGCTCCGTAAAAAGCAAAACAGAATCGCAGAAGAGAGAAACAAAAGAAAGAAGCAGCGAGTTTTGGGTAATGTATGAGAGAGAGATGGAAGATGAGGAGAAAAGTTATAGTAAAGACGTTTATATCACGCGAAGAAATGAAACAAGGAAGCAAGCAAGCGTCTTTCTTTCAATTTGTGCTGTTACAAGAAGTTAGATAAGTGAAGAAGAAGAACAAGCTTTTTTATAAACAACAGAAAATGATGGGCTTTAGCTAAGCTTTGTTCACATTTATTACTCCATTTTAGTATTTGCTCCAAAGACACTGCTATCCTCCTCCCATTTTATATAGTACTTCTTAATATAATGGATAAATATTTTTATATATTTATGTAGTTAAAAATTATTTTATTAAAAAATAAAAATAAAATTATCTTTAATTAAAATATGATGATATCTCATGAAATAGGAGAGAGAATCTTATTTTATTTTTAATATTTTCCAAAATGGATGTCAGACTACTATATATATAGGAATTAGTTAATTTTAAAGTTTATTTTTATTTTTATTAAATGGATCTTATCTAAGAGTTGTTTTAGATCATAAATTATTTTTTAAATATAATTAAAGTTATTACATAAAATGAGATGAAGAAAAAAATAAATATTTATCTTATTTTACTTTATTTGACACTATCTGACTTGTCATAATAATTTTTTTAAAAAAAATGAAATTTATGATAAATTATTTTTAAATATTTGTATAAATATACAACAACAACAACATACCCCAGTGCCTCAAAAGGCTCCCGCTCATTGCGGGGTGAGGGGGGGTCGGATGTA
>JAABOM020000101.1:22117274-22138228 GCA_011800125.2 Solanum clarkiae
ACTGTTAACTACCTGTTAACTACACTTAACCATCTAACTATTTCATAACTAATTTCTAACTATACTTATTCTCAACACGAATAGAAGAAATTAAAATATAGTAACATATAGTATAATTATTGTTACAACTTACAACCCCTATACATTTGGAGGATTGACAGTTGAAATGAAGAATCTTTATCTTCAAGTGGATGCAATTATTGTGAAATTTGGACCCATATTTTGGCATACATTTAAGAATCCTTCATTTGTTACTGATACTTCAAGTGCTAAATTAGGAATTTTAATAAATTATAGATAAATGCACTGCATATATTCTCTTTTTAAAAGAACAAAAATAAAAAATGACCTGGCATGGGAATTGGAATCATTTATTAATAATTAATTTTCCATGTTTTTTGGGGAAGATACGAATCCTTGACTGCAAATTCACTACATTTAACGGAATTAGATTCCACGATACCGCAATGATAAAATATCATATATTCTTTTGACCACTTTCTTGATTTTTCCTATCATAAAGTAATTTTTTTTTAAAAAATATGCGTACATCTTATCTCTATAAGCAGCTTATTAATATGTTATCTAACAACTCTTGCTCCTATCAAAATTTAATTGATGATTGTAGGCACCTATTAACTAATTCAAGAAGGACGTCAATCAAACATATTTTCAGAGAAGCTAATGGGGTTAGCAAGGTACAGAATGTATCGTCAAATATTCAATATGATTCCACAAAAACCTTGATCAATAGACCTACTGCTGTTGCTCACGATTTCGATAGCCATACCAGTGATTATTACTATATTTATATAGACAGGATGGGCACTATATTGCCTAGACTCGTTTCTTTTTGTAATGACTCTTAATTAAATTATACCTTGCGGGTAAAGTTCCATTCCCAACTTTTAATCTCCTCTTTATTATCCTCTTCCCCCAGCAATTTTTTTTTAAAAAAAATCCTTTTATGGAATTAGGAAACAAAATGACTGAATTCAATAGAGCCTTTCTGGGCCATAACCAAACTGGATTGGGCCTTGTATGGATTAGATTGGGCTTCTTATAATCTCTATCACTTTACATTTGCAGATGAAAGATGGATCACCTCAACAGTTGGAGAGGCCCATTAAAACTAATCTTCATAATCGCGGATCGTGGGCCTTAACTGGTGGCATCCCGCAAATGAGTTATATTCAAAAATGCCGGGTTTGATATTTTGTCTCTCATAAAAAATGTCTTTAAAAAATATTGCCCATAAGAGATGTAGTTTGATTCAATTTAAAATAAAAAAATAATATTTTTGTAAGACTTTTCGTATGAAGGGCAAAAGATCAACACAACTACATTTGGTGGGTATTCTATGTAATTTTTGCGCGCAAACACGAGGCTAAGTTGGTGCTTGTGCGATGCCAATTAAGGCCCAGGGAGAAGCAAACACTATTTTTACCTAAAAAATTATTTGATTGAGTGTTTTTAAAAAAATAATATCAATTTTAATCATAATTTTTATTTATTACTCTTTTTGTTCCATTTTGTATGACACTTTTTCCTTTTTGATCAGTCAAAAAAAGAATGTCATCTTACTCTAATTGGATAAAATTTAACTTTAAAATTTTGTTTTTACCTTTAATGAAATTATTCTCAACCACACAAATATTTAAGAATGATTTTAGAGCACAAGTTTCAAAAGTTTTTCTTTTTTTATTAAATACCATGCTAAATCAAAGGATGCCACATAAAATGAGACATAGAGAGTACTATTTAAGCAATACGTAGTAATGTTTTAAGAAATTTGCACCTGTATTAAAAGTGAATTGTACATGCAATATAAATGTATTATAAGTATTTAAAAATATCTTGTGCTTATTTGGTAAGAAATTGACAAAATGAATTTTAAAGTGTATGAAATATACTGTACATCAATAAGTTATAAATAGTTCTATGTAATATCTATTAAACCAGTATTATAAATATTAGCAAAATTCTTTATAATTGCTATAAAACGATCGATATTTTCTTAATATAATATATCTAGTTATGTTTCCATCTTTATTCATATCTTAAAAAAGATGTGTTTGCTTCTCCTAGATCTCTCCTTCTCGCTACTGCTTCTATAATTGCTATTCTCCCGGATTCAAAAGTAATGATTGATTTTTCTTTTTAGTTTGTTTTAAAAAAATAATTTTTTTTATAATAATTTAATTTTATTTTTTTACGTGGCGTATTTAAGATCATAAATTTAAAAGATATTTCTGTACATTTAACATAACTTAATTTAAAATTTTCTAAATACTATCACAAATTTTTTACTATTTGAGAATTTGAGAATTTTTCAAATATATTTACCAAATTTTATCACTAACCACCACTTCTCAAATTTTTTCTAAATTTTTCTCAAGTTTTTCCCAAAATTTTTTGGGACCAAACAACACCATAATAATTGACTTTAGGGGACAACAAATCAAACTTCGGGATATAACATCCCTAAAGTCATCAAAGTAAAAAATGTTCAAGTTTGAATGGCAAAGATAGAATTTAAGGGTGTCAAAATGAGTTCAAAAATAAGTAACTCATCTAATTCGTTCAAAATTTTATGTGTTGGGCTTAAAATAATTTGAATTGGATTCGATCTTAACCTGTCCAAGTCCCGTAAAAGAATTTTCAATTGAACCCAATTTAATCTCCTATTTCAACATGTTTTAAGGTTTTTTACTTGCATTAATGTAATGTATGTTTTTTATATATTTTATACTTTCTACAATTTATCTTAAATTGAAATTGAAACTGAAACTATAATTATAAAAAGTAAACACTAATATGTTAAAATTATGTGAAAATTACATAATTGAGCAAACATTTACTAATAAATAACAGAACTCATCTATAATTTTCTAATATTACTTTTAAGAACTAATGTTTAATAAATTTGAATATTTTACAGGACCCACATACTTTTTTGTATAAGTATCTTCATCTTCCAATATTATTCTCGCTAACCTTGAATACAAAAAATTGATTTCTCTTACCACGAAATATCCCTAATTTTCTTTCTTATAATTGCTCAACCATTTCATCGTCTTCCTAAGTAATTGATTTCAATTTTCTTTTAAACTCCCTTCAAGATCTTGTATCCTCAATTTCAAATTTATTGCACTTGCATTCTCACCCACAAAACTTCTAATTATATACATATACAATAACTCAACTATAAAAAAATTTCACATCTACACCAATTATACAACATTTATATATACAATCTACAAAAAAAAAACATACCTACACACAAACACAAACACAAATTATAGAAATAATTATACAAAACAAAGCCAAGGTCAAACTATAGAAGAAAAATTATTTTTTTCAATTATACATCGGCACATATATATATAAATAAGCGAAAAATACAAACAAAATATTATATACAATCACAATAAAAACTAACCGATGTATACAAATACAAATACAAGAACAAAACAATAAATCATCTTTATTCAACACGTACTGCATTTCTGCATCAATACATGTTCGTATGTAGTTGTTTTTGTACAAACATTACATGTGATATTGTCGATTCAAACATCCATAAATTTTAGTTTATTGCATCATTAAGCAAGCGTATAAAAAAATAAATCAACAAAATAGAGACGATCGAAGATGTATAACGACTCAAGAAAATAAAGAATTAATTCCATCGGATTAATTATAAGAGAATGACACACCAAATTTTTGCAAATACAAAAAAAAAAAAGAACTATATAAATCAAAATCAACATGTTAACTTTTGTAATCCAATTCAAAACAAATTGATGTTGTCCCGAGAAAAATCACAAATTCTCACCATATTTTCTGTAAAATTTGTGAGAAAAATGCATCTTTTTTGTGAATTTTTGACAGCCATAAAAAAAAAAAAAAGAAGAAGAAGGCATATTGGAGTTGACATAGTCATTTTAGGAAAGGGTGTTTAATTAGATTCAGCATCCATAATTAAGGAATATTATCCTTATTAAGAATCATAAATTTAGCATTTTCATTAGTTAATTATAAAAAGACTTTGTATAATCGGTTAACATTTAGTCAACTTATGCAAAAGGAAGTTTCATGACTATAGTTATGAAACGTAATTTTAAAAACTATAGCCATTTTGCAAGATTGAATGGGTCAAATTGGCGGGTCATGACCCAACCTGAATTTTAGCCCATTTGAGTCCAACTCTTTTGAATCCAAAGTAAATTTGGACAGGTCATAACTCAATCTGATTTTTATTTCAACTCATTTTTCAATTTAACCCGCTCGTTTGATACTCTTAATAGAACTCAAAGAATACAATGTACTCAAGTTTTGGACCAGAAAAAAAAATTAGAATTTATGTCTAGTCTAATTTGAGAAAGTAAAGAAGAAAAATAATAATAAGTCCGCTTTTTTATTTCTAGCTAAATAAATATTAAATAATATGTAAGCGCTAGCTAAAAACTAAATACTCCAGTTCTTCTAAAGGTTGTTGTTAGCATAATTTCAAAAAAAAAGGCCCAAATAAAATTTGAAAATAACCATTTTTCAGTTATTGTGATTGAAAAATACGGTGATTGGGCTAAGAAAAATGTTTTAAAATTTATTTTTCAAACAATCACTTTCTTTTTATTTGGTATAGTGATACTTTAATTTTTAACTTTTAACCAATACTAATAGCTTGTTTCGATTTTTCTCAACATAAAATGTTTTGTCTATGTGACAAATTTAATTAAAAGAGAGAGTTATATTTCTCAAATTAATGTGTGATAGTATATGTATGAAAATAAAAAAAAGTAAAAAATAGTTTATTAATGATTTAGAAAAAACTTGATGCATTTTATTTTTATTTTTTTACGATATTCATACATGAACTATGAAGTATTTGTATCTATTATGTGAACTATCACCAACTATAAATTATTTTTTTCTTTTAATTAATAATCTCAAATCTTTTCAAATGTCTTTCACTTTTTGATATACCTATAGCAGACCACAACTTTGAAAGTCTTTGGGTGGATTAAAAGAATAATTTGCCACCATATTTATAGTTGCAAAGACTTGGTTGACTTGCAGAAGTCTTTGGCTTATCAGAGGAATTTGTATTTTTGATTGATTTGGTGGTATCAGTATTGATATGATAGAATGAATAATTGGAAGTAATTTATTTTTTAAAAAAAATAAAATCATGGAGATGATATTTCTATCTAAAGGCTCAAAATCACATGTTACTAGTCATAACATTTTTCTATTAACATTTGTAGTTATGAAGAAAACTTTCACTTCTTTTCTCTCAATAGTACTCTTGTTGCTTTGCTATTTTATGGCTAGCTCAGTCCTGGCCCATACCGATATTACAATTGATAAATTAGTTCTTTTTGCAGGGACCGCGCGTGTCCACATCCCAACTCCGCATTAGTATGATATCCGTTTTGGACCAAGCCCTCATGGATTTATTTTTGGGAATATTCCAAAAGGAATCATAGTACTCGGATTGTGTTCAACCTTATAATTTGGTTGTTTGCTCTTTCCACAACTGGTGTGGGAGGAGTTTGCATCCCAACAAACCTCCCCTCAAACTCTGACCACACAATCTCATGACCTCTCCTCCAACGATTATCGATTTCGGATCTGCCACCATCTTATACCACCGCAACTACCCGGGGGACACGCCACCCGACTATCTGTTCTTGTCAGGAAGACTTTCGACACAAGACATTACCGCATCCACATTGCTAGGTTACACTATCTGATCTGCCAAATCATCTTGCATCGTCGTTATCACCTGATAGAACACGCCGTCTGTACCACTACTTGATAGGAAGACTTTCGATACAAGGCACCCTTGCAGATCTTTGGTCTTGTCACACACTGAGAATTTCACACGCGTTGGTCCATCACTTCTGCCCTCCAAACCTGAGCTCTAATACCACTTGTAAGGACCGCGCGTACACACATCTTAACCCCACATTAGTATGATATTGTCCGTTTTGGGCCAAATCCTCACAGATTTATTTTTGAAAATATTTCAAAAGGCCTCATACTAATGAGGTTGTGTTCAACTTTATAATTTGGTCGTTTGCTCTTTTCACAACCAGTGTGGGAGGAGTTTGCATCCCAACACTTCTCTCTTTGAAATCTCAAATCATTTCAGACCCTTTTTGCTTCTTGAATGCGAGTGGTCTCTCATTATTTTTTTTGTCGTTGGGTTGGAGTCACTTGTGATTCTCGTCACCAATGAATGAAGTTCTTGAATCTTTCTAATATGGCTCTTATAGACAGGATCCCTCGTGATTTTGGAAATCTCACATTTCTTGTTTCTCTTGACTTGAGAAACAACAATTTTCATGGAAATTTGCCTCAAGAAATGGCGCACTTGCATCGGCTTAAGTTTCTTCATTTAAATTTCAACAACTTCAGAGGGGAAATTCCTTCTTAGTTTGGGTTCTTACCCCAACTTCAAGTTCTAAAACTTAGGAATAACAATTTCACAGGTTCCATTCCTCTGTCACTCTCGGATGCCTCAAAGTTGGAAACTTTAGAAATATCTGTCAATTTACTTCAAGGAAACATCCCGAAAGAGATTGGCAATCTTCAAAATCTGAACTTGTTGTCCATACAAGATAATCAACTTATGAGTTCTATATCATTCACAATTTTCAATATTTCTAGTATCGAATTCATTGCATTCACAGACAATAGCTTATCGGGAAATCTTCCCAATGATTTATGCAATGATCTCCCAATACTCAAAGGGCTTTATCTATCCGGAAACAAGTTTAATGGTCATATGCCTTTAAGCTTGTCAAATTATTCACAACTTCACATATTGTCTTTATCAATGAATGAGTTTGATGGACCAATACATAGTGAATAGGAAGGTTGAGTAACTTGCAGTTGTTGTATCTTGGATCCAACCATTTCACGGGTACGTTTTATCTTATAATGCTTGTACTCAAATCTTCTTGTTTTAATTGTTACACATTAAATGCAGGGGTAATTTCACAGGTACTTTATGTTACTAGTTTCTAGACATGTATGTTGCACATGTATTCCATGTTAAAAAATTTAGATTCGTTAAAATGATTAAAATTCTATAAAAACATCCATGTAATGAGTAATAAAATACAATAATTACAACTAAATCTTCAAAAATTTTAACATAAAACACCAAATGAGGGGGAGTATTTTAATGTTTAAAAGTGAATTCCTTTAAACAACAAATTGTAGTCCATAAACTTGAATTCCAATCAAATCATACATGACTAATTTAAGCCCAAATAAAAATGTTGACTTACGATAATTAGAATCATAGACAAATAAATTAAAGAGTCTAATAGAGAGAAATACAAAAGAAATAAACAGAAAAAAATGTAACATACACATCTTTTTTATCTTTAATCATAAACATATAGATGAAATAAAAAAATATATAAGTAGTACATATTTTTCAAGAGTGTTCTTTATTGAGTAAAATATAAATATAAATATTTATGAAACACATAAAACACACACACAAAAGAATCCCACTTGAACACGCAGAAAAGAAATCTTACTTAATCTGCAACGGAACTATCAAATAATATACAAGGAGCGAAGAAGAATAGCTATCATCAAAGCTAAGACAATATATATTAGTATATCATGACATTGTCTATAGAGAAAAGTCATTGAAGCACACAAGATATTTATAAGTCAAAAAAATATGTTTAACATGATCTATCGTGAAAAATAAAGATATTTTGAAATATCATAAATTAGTTTTTAGAATAGTCTAGTACAATATTTATGATAAATATCTTATAGAAATATTTAGATATTCTAGGGTGGAAGATAAAGTTACTTGAAATATGCGTGTGATCAAAGCGTGTAACTCATTTGATAACAAACATTACAGAGAAAAATTACATTTAATTATAAAAAAATAAATAATTCACTAATTTTGATAAATTATTTATTTATAAACGTACTATATATAGAGATTCAATCACTATTTAGAACTCACAGTAAATTAGAATTTTTTTTAGCGATTGTAGGGTATTTTCTTGATTCAAATAGGGAAGAAGCAGAAGTCTATCAAATAAGGAAGATTTAGGAGTCTTTCCATGGCTAGAGGTCCTTATTTTATCACTTCTTTCCATATATTTTAAAAGTCAATATTATAAATATAACTAAAGAATAATTTAAAGGAAAATGGTGAAAAGACGATTTTATCTAAAGAAGAGATTTTTAATGAAGGACAAAAACTTCAAACAATATTTCTAAGGGTCTTCACACTTTTAATATAGTATAGATGATATGATATATTATACTTATACTTATTATTATTATCATTATTATTACACTTATATTATATATTTATATTTATATGATATGATATATGATATGGTGAATGTTGGGATACTATTGTATCTAATTACCAAAGATTTTGAAAATTTTACTACACATTAAATGCAGGAATTATTCCACCAGAAATAAAAAATCTTGTTAATTTGTTGAAGTTAGACATGCAGATAAATCAGATAACCGATTGTATCCCAATTTTCCTATTCAATATCTCCTCATTGCAAGTTGTTTCACTAGGGAGGAACAATCTCAAGGGATTCCTACCACGGGAGATTGACAATTTAACCAAGATGCAATTTCTATATCTTCATGAAAATAGGTTTATTGGTGTGTATCCAAAGTGATAGCAAAAAGTAGTTAAACTTGAACTAACTTGTTTAACTCACTAATTAGTTTCTTTATGTGTTGCTAGGTGAAATATCCAAAGAGATAAGAAATCTCGTTGAGTTGGAGGGAGTTCTTCTGCAGTTAAATAGTTTTTGTGGTTCACTTGATTTGGAGATCTTCAACATATCACGATTGAGAACAATTGATCTTTCTGACAACAATCTATCGGGAACTCCACCATCAAACATAGATTCTATCTTATCCAACATTGAAGAGCTTTATTTGGCTGGCTTAACCAATCTTGTTGGAATTATTCCTCATTCTATCTTCAATTGTTCCAAACTTACTATGTTAGAGATTTCGCAAGATAAATTCACTGGCTTAATTACCAATTCTCTTGGATATTTGACTCATCTTCAGTTACTAAACTTAGCGGAAAGCAATTTAACCAGCGACTCCTCGTTAAGCTTCCTGACCTCCTTAACCAATTGCAGAAATTTAACATATCTTTATATATATTCCAACCCTCTAAAATGACATGATTCCGGCATCTGTAGGGAATCTTTCCATATCTCTTATGATATTTTATTTCTACAGTTGCAATATCAAAGGACAAATTCTAAATGAAATTGGAAACTTAACTGGCTTAATAGAGCTTTATCCGGATGGAAACAGGTTGACTGGATCGATTCCAACATCAATTGGCAAATTGAAAAGCATTCAGCGCTTGCACTTGGGAACAAAAAGACTTACAGGATTTATTGGAGATCATATATGTAAATTGCAGAATTTGGGTGAAATCAATTTGGGATAAAATCAACTTTCAGAATCTCTTCCTAATTGTTTAGGGAACATCACTTCCCTTAGGGAATATACCTTGGTTCCAATAAATTAAGTTCCAATATACCAATAAGCTTAGCAAATCTTAAAGATATAATGAAGCTTGACTTGTCCTCAAACTACATGGTTGGATCTTTACCTCAGGAAATCGGAAATCTAAAGGTTGCAATATATATGGATCTATCCATGAATTAATTCATCAATGGAACTCCTACAAAAATTGGAGAATTGCAGGAACTGACGCACCTTTCTTTGAGACACAACAAGTTGCAAGGATCTATACCTGACTCGATGAGTAACATGGTAGGCTTGGAAGATCTAGATATTTCTCATAATAATATATCGGGAACCATCCCTATGTCTTTGAAGAAACTTCAGTACCTCAAGTATTTCAATGTTTCTAACAACAAGTTGTATGGTGAAATTCCCTCAGGGGTTTCTTTCAAGAACCTCTCGAGTCAATTTTTTATCGACATTGAAGCATTGTGTGGTGCTTCAAGGTTTAGGTCCCGCCATGCCCCACATCATCGAAGCACAGATCAAATAGGAAAAAATACTTATTTTATTTCTTATATTAGGAATTGCACTTGTATTTGTTTCGATCTCCTTTTTGTTCCTATGGATAAGGTATAAAAAGGGTAAGAGTGCTCCTTAACGAGCTGATTCATTGCCTACATTAACAAGAGAAAGAATCTCATACTATGAACTGCTCCAAGAAACTTATTCTCTCTGTGAGAGTAATCTGATTGGTTCTGGAAGTTTTGGCTCTATTTACAAAGGCATTCTTCGAAATGGAACTTACATTGCAGTTAAAGTGTTTAACCTGTAACTGGAAGTGACATTTAAGAGTTTTGATATAGAATGTGAAGTTTTGTGCAGTCTTCGCCATAGGATATCGTAAAAGTCATCACTAGTTGTTTCAACCTCGATTTTAAGGCTTTAGTGCTTGAGTTTATGCCAAATGGAAGTCTTGAGAAGTATTTGTATTTGCACAACTACTTCTTGGACATTAGGCAGAGACTAAGCATTATGATAGACGTGGCATGTGCGTTAGAATATCTACATCATGGATGCTCATTATCCGTGATTCACCGTGATCTGAAGCCTAGTAACGTCTTGCTAGATGAGGATATGGTTGCCCACCTAAGTGATTTTGGTATTTCAAAAATGCTTGGTGAAGATGAGCATGATTTATATACTAAAACCTTAGCAACATTTGGCTATATTGCACCGGGTAAGTCTTTTTGTTTTTGCTAATTTGTACATTAATTTTTTCTCTTTTTTTTTCCCCACCAAAATATTTATTTATGGATTGGATGGGTTAGTGTCAATAAAACGCGATATCTATGGTTACGGAATTATGCTGTTGGAAACATTTACTAGGAGAAAGCCTAATGAGTTTGAGGGAGATGTTAGCTTGAAGCGGTGGGTGAGTTCTTCACTCCTAGAGACAGTAATGAATTTTGTAGATGCCAACTTGATAACGCTAAGCAATCGCTTACAGAAAGAGTTAGACATTGTGGCATCAATCATGAAAGTCGCATTAGATTGTTGTGTTGAATCTCTGACAAGAAGGACAAACATGAAAGATGTTGTAGGGATGTTGCAGAAGATCAAGATTCAACTTCTTGCATGCTGAGCATGTTCTTGGAATCTCTTATCCGAATCACTTGTTTGTTGCAAATATTTGCTAAATTATTGAATTCATGTAAAAATTATTTGTTTTGTTTTAGCACCTGATTTGTGCATGATTTTGTTTTTAGAAATGTTAGTTGGTTGCAATAAATCTCACTGTTTTCCTTTAATATTAGAGTTGTTATGGCAAATAAATGCAGTTTTGAAGGAAATGCAATTATGGGACATTTTTCAAAAAAAATTTGCCCATTAAATTTTCTACTATTTTCTTTTGACTAAGTCTATTTTAGTTAGGAGAACATTCTCCATATATGAATTTAATCATAATAAGAAAATATTTTCTATTTAATGTTTATTATAGTTAATATTTAATACTATTAAATTAATTATTAGAAAAATGTGAGAAGACGATTTTTTTTTAAAGTAGAATCTTTTAATGAAGGGCAAAAAGTTGAAACAACATTTCTAAAGGCCTTCACGCTTTTCATATAGTAAATAGATTATGTATTTTATGTTTCAATTTTGATGTATGTTAATTATTAGTTGTTGAAAATTTATTATTTTGATAATTCTAAAGCACATTATATTATTTGTCCACCAATTTATATTTTTGCATTTTTAATTTTTGTGAAGATGAATTGTACTTATATCCAATTAAAATTTATAACAGAATTAATATAAATTCAATTTTAGATAATCCAAATATAAAAAAAAATTATAAAAAATTATTTTTAAATCTAAAATTAACATTATAAAAATATTCTATACAATAAATGTTTAATATAAACATACAAGTTACATATGTTTAAATAAAATCATTGTGTAATAAAATAACGATAAAATAATAATATAGTACAAATGGTGTTGTGAACCGTGTTGCACCAAATTTGGTGCAAAAAATGATGCCCGTTAGAGATGGTTTACACCATTTGTTGCATCAAATTTGACATTGCTGCAAAAAATAGCAACCATTGGAGATGGTCTAAAAGAAATAGATTTCAAGACATTAAAGTAAAAAAAAATCATGGTTTTTTTTTTTAAAAAAAAAAACGGAATTAACTACTCTATATTATTATATGAAAAATTTACATAATTTGAACGCATCGTTGGCCTCAAGTACTATCCAGCTTGAAAAAAAAAAAAAAAACCTCACCCAGAGATCTCATGCAGCAAAGAGTTATGAGTTATTTTGTTCAAATATCTACGAATATATATAAAATCGCATGATCAAATATGATTGAGACTTGAGAGCATCCAAATATTTTCATGTGTCTCTTTTATCTCTTATGACGCAACCATTCATTTCTAAATCATATTCCTTACTATAAATATATGTTCCTTAATATATGTTATTTTACAATATAAATGCATAAAATACACTATTCTACCTATTTTGCCCTTAATAATTAATGGTTTTGACTAACTAAAAGAACTAACAATTGATATTCATTTAGGATCATTAATTGAAAACATGACTACAAGAAAAGATTAAATAGGGGCAAAAGGGTAACATTACCATTCTTCTTAATGTAAGTGTCATTAGAAAATGTGATATGTAAAATGAAACAAAGGGAGTAACTATTATTGCATGAAGAAAGTAGTACAACTTTTGCTTTTTAATTATATCTAAACATTAAACGATGTGGAAGCGCTAACTACTACTCCCTTTATTCCATTTTAATTTAATTTGTGAAATAATACACAGATATTAACATTCAAAAAATAATATTTACCTCATACTATGTAATTATTATGAAGTTTTATTCATACTCTATAAATTATGATTATTTCTTAATTACAGAATCAAAAAATGAGTAGGCTAGTTAAAATGACGTTCGATAAACAATACAAGCAAGAATTGGACTCTAACTGGTAATTCTATTTAAGCACTAATTATGCTTTTCCTTGATTTTAACTTTTTAATTAGTTTAATAATGACTCAAATTAAAACTTAACTTGCTTTCTACAAATACCGAGTATTATTTGATTACATCTATCATATTTTCTATACTACAAGGAGTCGTCATAAAAATAATTTATAAAAATAATACTATATTATTAATAACTTATATTAATAATAATGTTGTACAAGACCCATCTTCATTTCTTTCTCTTAATTTTTCCAAGTATTTGGTTGACAAAGGCTAAGATTTAATTGATTATATTTTCTCTCCTCATTTGATAATATAAGTTAAATCTTAGTTATTAAAAATTTAATTTATATCATATCATCAAGATAGAAACTCGAGAAAAATGAAGAGATAGGAAATGGAGAAGAGCATCCTTCAATAATGCTTATATTAGTATGTTCGCATTGATTTTTATGCATTATTTGATTTGATCTATTAAAAATAATATAAACTGCACAATATATTTAAAAAAATATTTATGGGTTATATCCCCTGCCAGTATGGTGAAAACACTGAGGGGCAATCAATCTTTTAACTATGTTAATGCATGTATGCTAATATTTGAAAATTCATGATATTAATTATTAATACCTCTAAATATACTTACCATTAGCTAATATACACTTTAATCCATGTTATTAGCATTATAAGGTTTTTGAAATATTATAATAAAAAGAAAATAATAAGACTTTAAATCCAACTCCCTCATCTTTATAATAAATATTTTCATAGTCAGAAAAAAAAATATAGAAAATTTTTAAATAATACCCAAAAAAATAGCCTCGATTTTCTTTTTTTTATCTTCCCCTCTGTAAAGCCTTCTCTGCAGTGTCCATTTCTTCCAGTATTCTCATCTTTCTCTTCGCCGGAATGGGCGTAGTCGGCCCAAAACTAACATAATGGCCCGAAACAGCATTCAGGGCCGAGTATATATCACGAAACGAAGCCCGGCCCAATAAAGCCTTCTCCCTTCTGTATTTCGCTACCCAGTAATTGGACGCCTCTCTCAGCTCAGCAACTGAATCGGCTATTTTCGGATCGCCTTTATCCATGTTCAACGTAGATCTCACCTTCTGGATCACTTCCGATGCTTCCCTCACGTACTCCTCGTCGGAAGCGGCGAGTGCTGACGTGGCGGGGAGGAGGAATGACGGAGAGAGGATTCCGGCTGCCAGCGAGAGGAGTTCGCGGCGGCGGACGGTGGTGGTGGACGGGAGAGATACGGCATTGGAGATGAGCTTTGATCGGATAGGGGTGATACGGGGTTTGGGGGTTGATGTGGATGGGGTGATTAGGGTTGGAGAAGCCATTGATTTTGTTTTTTTTGTGTTTATTTGGGGAAAGAGAGAGTGTTGTAGTTTTGGTGATGAATGGAGTGGAGATACAACGGATTTGTGCCACGTGTCTTATCATCTTATCAAGAAATTGATATAGTTTATGGATGAGAAAAGGTATTGCTAGATTGTAGTATGATATATGGGAGTGACCTGGACATTTTAGTTAAGTTCTAGATCCCAAAAATTAAAGTTCTCCAAAAGTTTATGATATTTTTTATTTAAAAAAAAAAATTAAAATTGAATATGTATTTTTGACTATAGACAATTGACACTCCTTTTTATCCATGGTAATATCACAAGTAGAATATAGAAAAGGATAAATATACATAAATTTTATCACTATTTCATAGAAATAGAAATATTATTTTCGAAAGACTCTCGTCTTAAAAATATCAGACAGAATTCTCATTTAAAATATACCACCTTCTTTAATTATATAATAATTGTTAACCTCCATATCTCAAGTTTATTCCAATTGAATTTGATATATATAATTAAAGAGGTGGCGTTTTTATATATTTAATTAATTTATCTACGTAACAGACATTTTACATCTTATGCAATTTATTTATTTATTTTGAGAATTTAAGATGGAAGAGTTTAATAGGAGCACTTCATAATTTGTTTAGATGGTCAATTACAATCGATAGGTAGCAATACCTTGTGTTATTATTCATTCTTACTACTATATAATTGTAAAATTACTCATCCAGGTTCTTATTCTTGAATTCTGATATTCTTGTTGTTTCTCGTATTTCAACCATCATATTATTTGTTGTAGCTATTCCCACTATATGTTGTTTTCGTGGTTATTTGTTATTTCTTCTATTTTGATTACTTTTTTATTGGATTGTTTTAGACTATTTTTTTTTTAGTTGAGGATTTATGGAAAATAATTTCTCAACATCTGAGACAGGGATAAAATCTTTTTACATTTTAGCCTTTTTAAACTTGACTTTGTGAGATTCTATTGGATATATTATTTTTGTTGGTGTAGCTCAAGTAACGAAAAAATATTAGCATGAAATTTAAGGATTATCCTTGTATTCCACCTTTCATAAACGTTTGTACTATATTTGATTTAGTTGTATAAAATGAAAGAATAATTGGGCATAGTTGTACAAGGTCCAAGGTGAAGGACATCTTAATTTAGATATGATTATGTTCCTTGATTCATATCAGGACGGCTCAAGTATATTAGTGTTCTAAGGTGAAAATCGAATGGAAGACTTAAACTTTAAAAAAAAATAATTAATTGACCATATAATCATATTCCAGATGTGTCAAACTTATTCTAATAATTCTTTCTTTTAATATGAAATAAATAATCTTTTTTGTAAATAGAATTTACTTACTATTTTTTTCTAAAAAAATATGTACCTATTATTACTCAAAATAAAACTTGAGGCATCTAAAATTTGGAGACCTAAAACGCTTGCCTTTTTCTAGCACTGTCAAGCCACCCCTGATCCATACCATTCTTGTTGAGCTAGATCTGACTAAACTTCGATTCTTGATTCACTCAATTGCCAAATCATTATTTTATCGCGTTAAAAGAATTAAATCTCCGATGCATAGCAGTGCTTCTTTATGTTGCTCCCTATCGTCTCCGCTAGACAAATTATTCCTAATTATGTTACCAAAATTCATGTTAAGTGTTCAGATACAAATCAGAAACAATGTGGACCTGTGCAACTAAATAGAAATGGGCCAGTCTGCAGCTGAATGGACAAATTAGCCCAACTATATTTACTGATCTGGGTAGGTCTACTCAAAAGCCCAATCCACAAGCCCAAATACACAACAAATTCATTGACTAATTTTAATTTAAAATATTTTACATATATAAAACTCAACTCTAAAAAGTTATGGAAAAGATTATCCATGACCATATAAGAAAGGAAAAATTACGTGGATATACAAATATTTACTAGTTAATTAGCTAACATAGTTATAGTTTAAATTAATTATGGATTGCGATAAACATCTAGCTGTAATTACAGTTGAATTTTGTATAATTCACGCGATTTATACAAATGTTCTATGCGATTATACAAAAGTTGTGCGCCAATCAAATTGTATAGAAAAATATATAGATACTGTAAATTGTATATCAAATTATACAAACATTGTGCACAAATTGTATAGCGAAATATACAAACGTTATACAAAAATTAGAATTGTATAGTGAATTATGCAAATATATACAAATATTGTACGAGTTATATAAATGCTGTTATAACTATAGTTATGAAATGTAAGTGCTCAAAATATAACAAGCTCAAAACTAGACGTCTAGATTGTGGATAATAAAAGTTTGATGTCGGACTGACTCTTATACCGTGATAAAGAAAGAAAAGAATCTCAATCCTAATATATGCATCCCCAAAGTTAGTTCATGAGGAGAACTACCCTAGATCATATGAGAATATCTTCCATCCCAAAATGTACGACTCTAATAACATGTACACTAAGAACTTTATAAGTGCGTATTTGTATGATTGAAGATAAGGGTGGCAAAATTAAGTTCAACCCGTTCAATTCGCTGAAGTTTGAAAGAGTTAATAACCCATCCAATTATTAGCTCAACACATCTCAATCCGACCCGTTTCAACCCATTTAAAATTGGATTGATACGCAACCTCAATTAATTCGAAAGAAATATTGTTAAAATATTTTCAAAACATTTTTTTTTCAATTTGATATGTTTTATATAGCCATAATAAAGAAAAATATGATTTAATTAAGTACTAAAATATTGAAAAAGAACAAATAAAATAAGTAAAAATTGGGTCTGGTTGGGTCTTGACCCGCTCTATAACTCGTTACTCAACTTGTTTTGACCCAAGCAAATTTGGGTTAGGTTAGGTCTTGACCGTTTGGTGTCACCCCTAATTTAAGATACATGTAAAAGGGGATAAAATGTATACAGAGAGGGTACGTAGTTGACTTCTTTTAACATAATAAGTATGTTACAAAGTGAAAAGGACAGAAACCATGCATACAATTTGTAAATGATTACACAATATAACCTTGTAGGTTACGCAATTTTAAAAATGAGTTGTGCACACTTTAGCAAAGTTTTATAATGTCGATATTTTATCAAAGTAGAATGATCATCACCACAGACATCATGGTCTTATTTACATGTCTGAAAAGCATTGAACTCTGTCTAGTCATTTTCTGTAGTACATAAATTCTTCAATATTATATTATTTGTGATTCTTATATTTTTTATTTTGTTTTTGTTTCTAGTTTTATTTATTTGGAGGTTTTGATCCATGATATAATGTTACGTGCTGACAAGTTAGGCTTGTTCTAGAGGTTTACAGGGGTGGAACCACCTATTTGATGGTCGGGGTTTTATCTGAGTCCTTTTCATAGAAAATTATACTTTTTTTGTTTATTTCTACTTGTCATTATTTCACTTTTTGAGGTCAACTTGACTAAACGTCAAAACTAAATTAATATTTGAGATCTAAATTTAAATGGTTGAAAACTATACAAAAAATGTTATAAGTTGCAATCCTTCTCATATTAATATGATGAAAAAGTACATCTTAAAATATTGGTCAAAATTCATATATTTGACCTCTATAAGTGAAATAGTGACAAGCAAAATTTGAACGGAGGTAGTACTATCTATATATGATTGAAATAATTTTTTTTATGTATATATATACTCCCTCTAGACTCCGTCCAATTTTACTTGTTCTCTATTGACTTGGCACAGAGATTAAGAAATAGTAAATGATAGGGGGTAATTTTATCAAATCACCCTTTAAATATAATTATTATAATGTCTTGAAAAATGCAATAGAAAAATGAATATAATTATGACAAGAGTAAATTAAAACTAACTTTAAAATTATCTCTTGATTTCATAAACTAGACAAATATTGTTAGACATCCTAAAATAATATAGTGGCCAAGTAAAGATAGATGGAGGGAGTAGTCGATGTCGAACCCCTTTCAGTAAGTTCATGTATTTGCTTCTTCAGAATTTAAACCCCCTAAATTAAAATCTTAGCTTCATTGTTAATGATTTAACAATACTTTCTTCATTAATTGGTAGATTGAGATTTCGAGTCACGTTGAAGGCTAAGTTGGACTACTATCCAAGTATTCATCCTCTTGAAGTCCTATCCATTAAAAGAGAAGTATTTTTTATCATAATTTTTTTTTGACATAGCTCAAACTCAAGAGCTCTAATTAATAAAAATAGAAATTAAAGATCATATTCATTCCACTGCGACCTTTAGCGGTACATAAATTCACTACACATTTTGCACTATTGATAAATGAATGACAAGCTATACCACATTTTAGATATAGTACAAAATAATAAAAAATCGATAAATTCCAAACAAAGTTAGATGCTCTAAATCTAATTAAAGTACTCAATAAAAATAAAATAAGTGTTTAATAAATAACTTAACGTATATATATATATATATACACACTAGGTGCAAGTTGGGTTGATGAGGAAAGCAAGTGAATCCTTGGGATCTCTATAATTGTTGAGTTGTAGTACTCAAGTAAAGTGAAAAGCATGGACCAAGTAGGTCCCCTAAACTTTCACTACGTGTTGAGTGTATTGGTATTATTAATTTTTAATTTGGGAACTCCTAGAGAAATTTGCATGTATTATTCTTTATATGCGCACCGAATAAATTAAATTAGCTCAATTATAATATTTCACAAAAAAATAGAATATATAAATTATAATAAACAAGTAGTTTGATGCGGCGAGCTTGACTAAGAAGACTTATTTTTTCTTCAGATAGTGTCTGCGCTTTTTTCATTTGTGAAGTAGCAGTTAGTCAATGCAACTTTCGACGCTCCTCATGGGTCATCTGAAAACAGCCGCTTTATGTTTTTAAACATAGGGGTTAGGCTGCGTACATCCGACCCCCCCTCACCCCGCAATGAGCGGGAGCCTTTTGAGGCACTGGGATATGTTGTTGTTGTTGTAGTGTCATTGATGAATTCTTTTTCTCTCCAAAACTTAAACACCTAGTATTACTATATCAACAAATTATATAGTTCAAGAGCATTCTTAGCATTTTGTACGATCTAACTTAAAAAAAAATTCTCCCACGAGATTTCCCGCAACAAACTAAAAGAAATAGAAAACATAGCTTATGAATAATATCTACGAATATATATAAATTAGACGTATTTCAATATGATTAAAAAATTTCACTTATCTTTGCATATTATTTTTATCATCTATAAATAGTCATTCGTTTCTAAATTATGCCAATTGATTGCTGTATGCACAAGGCAAAGATTGAACCCCTAATTCTTTCTTAAGTGATCCAGTGAACTAATCACTAGGCCAACCAAGGTTGGTTGGCATTATGTCATTGGTTTTATGTTGAATCTATTTGTGTAGCATAAAAATTAAGTTGCCCTTTTTGAGGAGTGAATTAAGGTGAATTAGTATTAGTACACACATTATTCATTTCTCACGTAAAGGATAAATATATCTTTTTGGGGGATATATATTTAATCATTTTTCTCGATTCAATGGAAGTTCTTTAGTTGAGGTAAATTAATTACTAATTAGATAGCTAATTTATTTCTCCTTTTCGAATATTCATCTATCCTAAAATTTACTATTCTTCCGTCTTAAATTATCTGTCATGTTTTTTAAAAGGAATTGGCTCAAACTATTTATTTTCATTTCAGAAGTTCAACACGAAACTAATTATTTTTTCTTCAATCTTAATGGATAATATTTAATAAAGAACGATAATATCTTAAGATGTAAATAATAAAAATAGTCAAATTATCTTCTAAGTAATGTTATGTTTAAAAGCATGTAAAAAAAAATATGCTATTGAGACAACGAAAGTAACATGATAGAAAACTCCAATCGAAAAGCTAATTAATTAATAAGTTAGTTTATCAAACATTTAAGAAACGACTTTTGATTTAAAGAGTAAATGTTAACCATTTTGTAAAGAAAATATATAGAAATTGTTGAAAAATAATGTTGAGGTGACTATGGTTGTGTTGGGTAATCATATTATATTATGTTGATGCGTTAAAAAGAAAAAAACTTTTTGACTTTCACAATACACATACAGGAAAAACAGTCAAAATATATATATCTAGCTTTTGTCATTTCTCCTTTTTCCTTTTGTTAGTGCTTGACCTTGTGCCTAGGCTAAATCCTGCTCCCTTCTTTACTAAAACTCCAAATATTCCATTCACCTAATATTAGACAAATGAAGTTTGAGGGTTCTTCTTTGACCATTTACTCATTTATAAGTTTTTCCTTGCAAATGAGTAGTATTAGCATCATTCTCATAGTTTTTGGTTCCTCGATCTTTGTTAATGTATACACCCTTCGTCTCATTTTATATAATGTTGTTTGACTTGACATGATCATGATGTTTAAGAAAAAAGAAACACTTTCAAAACTTGCAGTCTAAAACTAGGGAGAACACATAAAAATTACCCTCAACTTGACAAAACTTTTTAAGTTGGAACTTAAACTTTCATAGTGCACAAATATGACCCTCAACTTGGCAATTCCTAAACA
>JAABOM020000101.1:22138502-22154738 GCA_011800125.2 Solanum clarkiae
ATTGAGTCTAAAACTAATTTCTTTTTCCTTTTTTGAACCTCCTCATTTTCTAAAAAACCATTTTTTCCGGCATAACAGTGGGTTTCCTGTTTTGTGACTTTTAAATTTCTCTTCTTGTTCTCTACTAATATTCTTATTTGCTCCGTCTCATTTTACGTAGTATCCTTTGATTAGGATGATATTTAAAAAAGACGAAAGACTTTTAAAATTTATGATTTAAAATTATTTTTAGATATTTTTGTGACTGAAATAAAGATAAGCAAAGAATTTGAAGATCAAATTACTTTCAATTAAAGTAGCATGACTTTTTTAAGATAGACTAAAAAAAGTGTCACGTAAAATTAAACAGATTACTGTGAAATAAGTAACTTGAAGTGTGTGCATTGTTTTTAAATCTTCACTGAAATATTGTAAAGGTTCCTAAGTCTCCGTAGGACAATATACATTGCTAATTTTTCGTTTTTCATTAATACAACCAAAATAGTATTTATGGAATTAATCACTGAATAATTTTTAGTGAGAAAAATTCTAAGGAAAATAGTGAGTTTTCAATCGTGGATTAAATCTAAATTCGTATTTAATAAAACCTCACGCAAAAGATAAAGCGACTTTAATTCCATACATTTCTTATTAAAAATTAAAAAAAAAAAGATACTTATCATTGCACCACACAATTTATCGATTACATTTTTGCCTATTGCATTCACTGCACGATAGTCACTTCAAAATTAAATTGGAATCACACCAAGCAAGTGAAAGGAAAATCACACATTATTAATAACTAGATATTTGAGAGTTGGTAAAGATTAAAACTATGGAATTATATAATTTCCAGAAATCATGATTATTAACATTATCTTCGAATTTTATAACGTGAACATGATAATATGATGGACACATCTTTTCTTAATTCTTAATTAATATAAATATGTTGTAAAGTAACCAAACAAGTTGACAAAAAACCATTTTGGAAAAATTGTATCATGTCTTGTTCTTTGGCCACAAAAAAATATGGCTACAGCTAACTTGGCTGTCTTGTACTAGTTTGTTTATTATGGCACCTTCAAAATTAAGGATAAATATAAAAGTCGTATCCAAAATGTCTCGTGATTTTTCATTATGGTATATATGCAAGTTGATTCAAAAGTTGTCAATTCATAAATTAAATTAAGAGTTTTTGGTTGGACAACAATACTATACTTTTGGTTGAACTTATTTTAAGCAAATTTTAACATTTTATAAGCTGTTTTGAATATTGTCAAACATTTTTTATAAGCTAAATAAATAAAGCTTAAAAGTAGATTTGACTAGCTTTTAATCTAAGCCAAACGAGCTCTAAATATTCTAATGACAAAGTAATCCCTATCTTAAATACTCAAAGAATAACATTTTTTCAACTAGTGATTATATATACAGTGATTATCCCATTCATACTCAATCATTAGATGAAGTTAATTATTAATTGGGACTCTCGTACATAGTAGCCAATTACAATAAAACTTAAAAAAATATTTTTTTAAATAATATAATTGATATTTATATTTTTCTAATGCAAAATCAAATTAATTAAGCCAGCCTAAAAGGCGCAAGTTTGACTATAATAGACTTTTAACGATATTGTGTCCACCCAAATATCTGAGGCAGACTGAACACTATTACTTTATTTGAAGAGAAGAAAAAAAAGATAATGTGAACTTCTTTTTATGCAAAAAAAATTTGAAAAAGCTACAAGGATTTAAAAAAAAAAAAGATGTGAACTGGAAAGAATATCTTAAAGAGTTTTGATTGCTTTTTTAACGTGTATGTGTAGTTGGATGTTGCACGAACCTACCTTTTTCCCACCATTCATTCCTCCAAACTTCATAATCAACCTAATATATATATATATATATATATATATATATATATATATTACTTCCGTTGTCTGATTTTATGTGACATTTTTTTTATACGTTCCAAAAATATGTTACCTTGCTCTAACTGAAAATAATTTTACTTTAAAAAATTCTCTTTTTATCCTTAATGAAATGATTCTCAGTCACACAAATATCTCAGAATGATTTTAGATCATAAGTTTCAAAAGTCTTACTTTTTTTTTAAACATCGTGCCAAGTCAAAGGATAAAACATAAAATGGGACAGAGATAGTAAATAGCTTCAAGATACTTGTTGAATCAAATTCAATAATTTTAATTAAAATTTAGACGGAATAACTTGGGAAATTCTTGTTGGCAAATCATTAGGTCGTGTACACTTTCAATACGTAAATCTTATCACAGACTTATGAAAATACATAAATTATTTTCGAATGATCCTCGGCTCAAGTGTATCTATTCTAAGTAAAAGAATAGGTACAGAATAACAACTAAAATGAAGAACAATGTCAATTCTATAAGAAAAATAATAAAAGTTGCAGAATAATCAAAGAGCTATTACACAAAATAATAGCAAGACTAATCTTATGACAAACCTAAAGACCGTCACAAGGCAAAAAAATATCCTGTTCTTACTAATCTTCTATCCTAATACGCATGTATTTACTCTTTTCTAGCTAAAGTCATGTCATTGATGATATAAATTCTGCACCATATCCTAGGAGAAAAAAATACAAAATGAAATCTACACAAATTATGTAAAGCTGTTGTGATTTGTGATTTTATCTTCGAATTTCTATTAAACAGAAGTAATTCACCATCATTCTATTAGGATCAATCTAAATCAACTCATCATATTATATAGGTATATGATTCAATAACATGCCAACTATTAAACAACTTATTAGAAATACAAGACAACCAATCAGAAACGTTACAAAATCCCACGCTCTTCGGGGGTGCTCTCAGCATCGAAGAACATGTATTAGGGTGTATGTGTGACTCGTTTAGATCATGAGTTGGCACAAAAGCAAGAAAATGACTTTTTCTTAAAAAAAAAAAAAAGAGGACAAAATCTATACATTTGATTCAACAATTTTTTTGAACCGTATGTATCAAAAAGAGCATATACAATTTCTAAGAAATATAATTTTACCCTAATCAATTGATCTAAAAAATTTTAATTACGTAATTAAATAAAAGTTAAAACGTATAGAAATGGTGCAAGGGTCAACGTTGAAGGGAAACCGATCATTTGACTTGATGCCACGTCAGCTGATCCCTGAATTTTGTGGTATTTCTTATCTGTAGCATGATTTCGTGTTGTCCTCTCACATCAACCGCCTGCGCGTGTAGTGCACTCTCCCTTTCATTGATGGACTTGACCGGCAATTCCACTTACCACTCTATTCATACGTCTATAAAATTTACCTATATTTTATAATGTTGATGTGACTAAACTATAGTTTTCGTCTTATTTTGCGTGATATTATTTGATGTGGTATACTATTTATTAATAAAATTAAAAAATTTGAAAAATTTAAAATTTTAAAATAATTTTTAATATTTATATAATTTTAAATTATTTTATTAAAATATAAAAGGAGAATTTCATAGTTAAGTTATTTCTTATTATAGTAAAATATCATTCTCTTTTAGACGAATTAAAAAAAAAGTGTCACATAAAGAGTGTCCTAATTTAGTGTGAAATTGATTGATCAATACAAAATTCGAAATAAACTATAAATTTTTACTTTTAATAATAAGGTTGATATAAAATATAAGTAATAAATTTCTCTTAATCTATTAAAATAAAATATAAAATATTTATTTTTAATACGGAGACTAAATAAAAATGAGGGAGTTAAACGGATAGAGTAACTTAATTCCTCCTTTAAATTTGGTTATCATCTCTGTTTTTTTAAATACTTTGATCATAATTTTATTATATTATGATACAGTTTATATGACGATTTGTTAGCTTCTCTATATTTTTCGTTATCATGATTATCTCTATTTTCATCATATATATGTTTTTATATATAACGGATATTAGACTATTTTTTTAACATCTCAGTTTATAGAAAATAGCTTCTCTGCTTTTAAAATAGTATTTTCTTTGCCTCATTTTATATGACACCATTTGATTTGGCACATTGTTTAAGAAAAAAAGAAAGACTTTTAAAATTTATGGTCTAAAATCATTCTTGGATATTAGTGTGATTGAGAATCATTTCATCAAGGGTAAAAAGAAAATTTTGAAGGTAAATTGTTTCCAATTAGAATAAGATGACATTCTTTTTGGACGGACAAAAAAAATGCTACAGAGAAAATAATAAAAATCGTATCTACTCTATCTTTTTAATACTCTACGTTATGAAATTGCATTGTTATGGTCGAATAATATAGTTTACAATGTAAGTTAATAATGTAATTAATAGCAAGACAAAAGTATTAAGTTTGTGTTGTCTTCACAAACCATGTCCCAACAACTTATTCTGATTAATTAAGATACTTTCTACTTCTAAACATACTTTCTTAATTCCTTGCTTTTCCACAACCTTTCTATATTTAGTTTAATTTCAACTGCCCCCATATAGCGTTGCAGGTTTTTTTGTTTTAGAAAAAAAAAATTAAGCTAAATTTAGAAAAGTTCTAAAAGAAAAGTTTTCTTGTACTTGCAAAAAGATAAAAATAGAAAATACAATGAATTAATAGTGAAATCAGAAATTTATAAAATGATTCCAAAAATGTTAAGCGTGTCATAATTGAGATTCAAAGCTATAACTTAAAAATACACAATAAATATTAACTAATAATTTTTAATAAATAAACAATCAATTTAGTATAACAAACTAAATTATATGAATTTAAGAAAAATACTTATGCGCTAGAATTTATAGAGTCAAACTTGTTAGTAAATTATAATTTATAATATTTTATTTTCTTTGTTTCAATTATTTCGTTCTATTTCCTTTTAGCCTATTTTTTTCTAAAAGTACTTTTTACGTATTTTTTCTTTTTTATAATTCGAGCATATCATTTACCATGTTTCAGACCGTTAATTCATCCTACTCGTCTTTAATTTCAGGATACAAGATTAACTTTATCTTTTATTTTGTAAAATTTTTGTATCAAATTAAAATCATACAAGTAAATTAAATTAAATGGAATATGTAATTTAAAAAGTATAATTTTTTAAAAAATGTATATTTAAATTTATAATCAAAACTAAATAAAATTCAAAGGTACAACATAATAAACTTCGCAAATTGTATCTTGTTATTATCTTATATCTGATATTTATATTAAAATTTAACTAATTAAATTTATAAATTACATAACTCATTTCTAAAAGCAAGTTCTTAATAAAAATTTTTATTTTAAAATTTTAAAAAATTCAATTAGGAATGATGGAATTTCAACCATTATAACCCATGGTGGTACAACATAAGTTGCAACAACATATTTCCTTGCCAAAAAGAATAAACCTACCCTCTCCTCTTCTGTGTTTCTTTTCATGCTTTTGCAATTAATAATTAATGCCAACTTCCATCTATTCCCATACTCCCCTTCTTCTCTTCTATTCAACACAACTCACATTCTTGATCCCAAGCTCTCTCACAGCTTGCATATCAGCAAAACCAACTTGAAGGTACCATTCTTAACCAGCTCCCTCTTTGGTTATCTCTTTCATTTAGCTTTTCCAACAATAAAAATCTCATCTTTTTCAAGAAAGTTCCTTCGTTTTCCCACAAATGAAAACCCATTTCATGGTTTTGGTTAATTCTGCAACTTGGGGTTTAATGGCATGAAAAAGGGGTTTGATTTTTTCCCCTTTCTTGAATTTTTTTTTTCTGTTTTTACTTTTCCAAGTGATAATGCTTTGATCTGATGTTGTTTTTCTTTTGGGGTTACGTAAAAAAGGATTCTTGTGTCGACAAATCTACCACTTTGTTCAAACTCTTTTACTTTATCTGTCTGCTCCACTAAGTAGTGCAAAGATTCAAATTTTATCAGACTGTCTTTCCTTTATCTTTGGTTCACTTTTTTTTTAGTAACTTTGTTTATCCTCTTGAAAAGACTGAAATTTTGACATTTGGAGGTGAAAGGCTGAATCTTTTTGACATTTGTGTGCAGTAACTTTTCCTTTTCAGGTTACTTTTTTCATTGTTCTTTGTTTTCTTTTGGTATTTATGATACAAATCTACCCATATAATCTTTACCTTTAAGATCTATAAGAAATACTAAGATTTTGGGACTTGGATTCTGATAAATCTTTTCCTTGTTGTTTTGGAAATGAAGAATTTTGTGGATAAGTTTTGATTTTTGTGAACATGGTGACAGATTAAAAAATTTGAAACACTGTGGGTGCTACCTAGTTTCCTGTTTTTGTGTTCTTTTTAAAATGTTTTCCAGAATATACTGTTTTTCTGTCTTCTTAGCTTAATTATTTAATTGAAGATTAAGGGTGCATAAAATCTCTCAAATTTGATTTGTATAATTGAGATTCCCATTGAATGATGAAAGCTTAAGACAGCAAAAATATTTATATTATATTCATCAATCACATGCAAATCTTTTAATCTATATGTGTTGGTTAGTTAGTCTAGTTTCCATATTTGTAGTCATATCTGTTTTGTTATGTAGTATTAAATAAACTTTGTACATTAATTAATCTTTTCTTGTGTTGTTTAGCTGGATTTGCTTATAACTTCATACCTTGTTCAGTGACAAGTTTTTGACCAAGATACAAGAGAATCACATTGGATGCTCGTGAGTTTTATCAATTATTTGCTTAGTTGACAATTCGATCTGATCGGTTACATTGGGAGGAAGAACAATTTTTTTCTTGTGGATCAGATGGTCTCTTTGTGTGTTTGAGAAAATGGGGGGTTGTGTTTCTACCAGCAGTCATAGTACTTGTAGTAGTCGGAGCAACGGAGAACGAGTTTCCCCTGAATGTTTGGGGATAAGTATGTTTAGTCGAAAGAGGATTAGAAAAACTTTTTCTGATCCTGTTACTACGTTGCAACATTTGTCTTCGATACCAAATCGAATATTCAAAAATGGAAAGAGCAGGACTTCTTGCATATTCACTCAACAAGGTCGTAAAGGCATAAACCAGGATGCGATGGTTGTCTGGGAAGTAAGTACTGCCCACTTGTCTAGAACTAAGTTGCTCGGACTCTCCAAAAATGTTGCCGCACCCAGGGGCGGATCCACATGGCGTCTTCCGGGTGCTCAAGTACTCATTGACCCTGAAAAATATTTTGTGTATCTATATAGAAAATATGCAAAAATTGTATAAATATAAAGATAAAGCACCCACTGAACAAGAAATCCTATGGGTGCTTTGGTTCTCACTGCTCTCCTAAGACTCAAAGCAAGCTGTCACCTCAGATGAGCACCCCCAGTCTTTAAATCCTGGATCCCCCACTGCCCGCACGCATGTCGGACCCTTCAAAAATACACTATTTTTGGAGGATCCGACATGCACCCGTCATTTTTGAAGAGTCCGAGCAACATAGGTCTAAATCACTTTTGTGTCTTTGGAGTGTGATGTGTTAAATTTGATGTATCTTGTGCAGGATTTCATGGCTGAAGATGTGACCTTTTGTGGGGTCTTTGATGGTCACGGTCCACATGGTCATCTTGTTGCTCGCAAAGTTAGGGATGCATTGCCGTTGAAGCTAGCGTCATTTTTGCAATCATTTGACTCGAAGCGCAATGGTTCTACTTCAAATTGCTGCAGTGGTAATAAACAATTGGATGTGGTGGATCCTGATAAGGATGGAGAGATGGAGGATAAAGTGGACTACTTGTGGAGAGAAGCTTTCCTTAAATCATACAAGGCCATGGATAAAGAACTAAGGTCCCATCCTAATTTAGATTGCTTTTGTAGTGGGAGCACTGCTGTTACTCTAGTGAAACAGGTAACCAGTTGCATTTGGTTATGATTGTCTTCATGCAATTTGTTTGATTCCATTTTCTTCTAAGTTGATTGTTTATATTTTGTGTCACAAGGGTTCAAATCTTTTTATGGGCTACATTGGTGATTCTCGGGCAATCTTGGCATCAAAAGACAGTAATGATTCAATGGTAGCAGTTCAATTGACTGTTGATCTCAAGCCTGACTTACCCAGTATGTCTCTAATATAGTTAATGTTTCATGTCATATGATCTCTTTCTAGATTCTCTTTGATAATATTGTGTTTTGTATTGCCAGAGGAAGCTGAGAGGATAAAACGATGTAAAGGTCGGGTTTTTGCATTGCAAGATGAGCCTGAAGTGCAGAGAGTATGGCTGCCATTTGATGATGCCCCTGGTTTAGCAATGGCTCGTGCATTTGGGGATTTCTGCTTGAAGGAATATGGGGTGATTTCTGTTCCAGAATTTTCTCACCGTATTCTTACTGAAAGGGACAAGTTCATTGTTCTAGCTTCTGATGGGGTATGTATCCCTCTTGAGATCTTTGAATTTTTTGCTAGCTTAGTTATCGATATGTCGAAGTAGTTGAATCCAAAATGAAATTAAATACGCCAAGTCGTACTTTATGATTCTGACAACATTTTTTATCTGGGGTTCTTTGGTTTGTTTCGAATGGGGTCACATGTAATGATCTGGGAAAGAGCTAACTATGAAATTTAATACTTAAGTTGATACTTCACTATTCTTTTTCATTTACTAATAGTCAAATAAATGGAAAGATATTCAGCATATATGATCTAGCCTATTGAACTTCCATCATCAGCTAAGAATTCATAGCTTTAAGTTCTCGACATCGACGATAATTTATACCAAAGTAGCTAAGGTATTCAGTTGCCATTTTCATAAATATTAATGGTGCGAAGTGGTTTCATATCTAAGTATCCTATAAAGGTGTTAGGTCACTGTAGTCTGTTATGTTGAGTTGCCTGGTCGAAGCCTTTGTCATTTTGGAGGTAGAAAGAAGCATTTTGGTTTTCTGCAAATCTAGTGCATTGGACAGGTTCTCAGACCTGGTCTTTGGAGGAAAAGGGTTAAAATTTTTTTCAAATTAAATGTGCCTGGAATCCTCATAGGTAATAGTCAATTCAGGACTATAAAAAGTATTGGTGCATTCTGCTACGGTATGTGTGGCCTATCCTGGGCTTTCACAGAATGGGGATATTACTGGTAGCTAGAGTCTGGTACATTCTGCATGAGGTAGTAACATTAAATCACATTGGCTTAGAGATTTGTTATTACTTTTAGTACCCGACTTGCCAAGACTCCTTAGGTGGTGTACTTAGATTAAATGCTGCTGTTTAACTAGATATCTGATAGATGAAGAGTTTAGCCTAGATAAAAACGATTCCTGTTACGTGTTTGTTTTCAGAGGTAAGGATCCTTGCACATGCATCGTATAATAAGAATATTAAACAAATCTTTTGCAGTTTGGTTTCTAAATATAGGAAGTATTATATTCTACTTGACCTCCTCCTGTATACTTTACTCTTCTTTAAATTCCCGTAAGTAAGTGTCAGCTTGTTGAATTTCTTTTACGGTCTTCTTTGAATAGCTGTAAACTCTCTTCCTTCTCCACAACTGATTATGTTTCTATTTCACTACCAACTGCATATCCTGAAATATCTGGGCAATTTTGTCGGCAGAGCAAACTTTTCTGAACATTTGCACTAAGCCAGTGCATCAGGCGTAATTACAGAAATTGCAAATTCCCTGTTGTGTCTAGTGTTCTATCTACTTTTTGGTCGTGATTTTCCCATCTTGAAGTTACTTAGAAGCTTCTTTATTTATTTTTATTGCTAATGCCATGGCTATCCTAACTTCCTTTATACCCATCACTGTCGTTTTGATGGCAGTTGGTTTGAAAGTCAGATTTTCTATTGGATAACCTATTAGTCATTGTAATCAATAGGAGTTTGAAACAGTGTTCCAGATCTAGTAACTGGATGAAATGAGTTGTACCACAAGTATAAACTGAATATGGTTGGAAAACGTCCTCGGTAATTTCAGTTAGCATTTCTAAGAACTAGTCAGAAAATATTTGTGAGAATTTACTAAACATCTTTTTGTTTTTCATATAAAGCTCTCACTTATATGAGTAGACCACTGTAAAGCCTTTCCTGCTGGAATTGGTCATTAATTACTTCTTACTTATACAAAACGCTACTCTGTTTTCCCTTCAATTCTTGTCATACTGTGGGCTAGTCTCTTGACTCCGTGAATTCTCTGTCAATGAAGTATGAACAATGAACATAGTGAGGAATTATATTCACATCCAACGATTAAGTATCTGGTTCATGCTAGGGAGTTGTGAGCCAATTAATAAATAATTCCTCACATAAGATAGCTGTTTGAAAAATGCATTCCAGTACTGGTTTCAAATTTAAGATTTATGTGGTTTCAGGTTTGGGATGTCTTGAGTAATGATGAAGTGGTTGAGATAGTGTCGTCAGCTCCTACACGAGCATCTGCTGCCAGAATTCTGGTTGATTCAGCTGCACGCGAATGGAAAACCAAATATCCAACATCAAAGATGGATGATTGTGCCGTAGTTTGCTTATTCTTGGATGGGAAAATGGACTCTGAATCCGATAACGAGGATCAATGTTTCTCTTCTGCTACCATTCAGAGCAACCATTCTGGTAATGCTGCAGAATCAGACGATGGACAGAATTCCGAGCCATCTCTGCAGAGAAACTTCACCGTCAGATCAGCTGAAGAAAACGACACCTACAAACGAATCGTTGCAGAAGTAGAAGCAAATCAAGAAGCTGTGTCAACTGAAGATCAGAACTGGTTAGGATTAGAAGGTGTCACGAGGGTAAACTCCCTAGTTCAGCTTCCAAGATTTTCTGAAGAGAGGCCAAGACCTTAAATTATATATTTGTTGTACTATGATCGTGAAAGAGTCGTGACCAAGTCGACTAGTGCCAGAAGTCGTAGCAGAAGTTCTAAGTCTGACATATAGGTCCCTTTCTGAAAGTCTTTTAAGGATATATAATTTTGCTGCACCATATTCTAGTATTGTTTATGATATATTTGGAGTTTGGTTTGTCCACTTGGTTAAAGTGACATTCATCTAACTGTAAAGTCTAATCTTTTCTAAGATACAGTAATTGTTTGTGTATTCTTTAACTTTCAAGTGTGCCAACTGGCTCCTCTATCATCATATCCCTAACTTCCTTCGCCTTTCGGCACTGGACAAGTATCGGGAAGCATGGACACCCCTTCTATCGAAGTTACAAGATTATCTTCCAGAGTTTCTCGGAGAGAGTTGTCTTTCGGCCCTAAGTGAAGGTTGTGGGGCTCACAACTTTGTGAAACATATTCATATCTTTGACATGATGAATGCAACGTGTTAGTGGTTATTTGACGAATCAGGTACAACATAATTCGTATAATGATAGGTAATTATTTATTTCCACATCATTAACAAATACCTTTATCTTTAAACGTGTAAAGTAATCATTAATGCAAATGATTAGGTAGCATTGCTCAATAACTCTCCTCAAATGATGTGTTAATGAGGGTGTGTTTCACACGATGGGAAATATTGTCTCAAAAATATAGAGATATGATCTAGACAAATATATATTATGAGATAGATTCGAATCGTCATTTTAAATATAAATTCAGACTCCTGTCTCAACTACATGACATATTATAGCGGTTCACAAGATACGTCATATGGAAGCATATCCCATTATGTAAGTACTCATAATTTCTTTACAACACTCATATCATATTTCACAACCTATTATCTTTTTTAAGGTCGAACAGAAAAATTCTTTATCCTTCCTCTGTATTTTGCGCAAAAAAGTCGAACAATAATTATGTATACCCTTCTTAAATTTTTAAATTCTTACTTTTAAAAAGAAAATCTCTACATTACTTTGGAGTGCAACTGCATCCTTTTCAATGAAATCATCTTTCGGTTCACCATTAATATCATACTTTTTTAAATCCATCTCTCAACTTCTTCATCATATTCTCCATCTTAATCTAAATATAACATTGTTGAATTTGTCATATGAATCGACATCGACCCATTTATTTTCATTCATCAAACTATTGTCCAATGTCATTCCAAAAGATCTATACAACTCCTCCTTAGCATGTTCATTGTTCATACCTATTTTTTGATCATATTTGGGCCACTTAATTAATGGAAAAACTACACAAAATAGACCAGTCCCTATTTATTTAAGCTTAATGGACTAATGGCCCAAACTATTACCCGCTTACCTCATTTTCTTCTTTATTATTTCGCGCATGACGTTAAAATCACTATTCTGAATTAATTCTCTTTGACACTCCTGATACCATATCAGTGTCATATAGGACTAAGTTTAATCCTCTGCGATACTCTATCAGTATCATATAGGATTGAACTCTTTTTTTTTAAGAAATAAATAAGAGAAAATTTTTAAAGTCACAATCTTATTTATTAAACTCAAAAATCTAATGGTATTCATATAGTCTGATGGTATCAAACAACAATTAAGCAGTCTTTCCACTGAAGCACTATTTGTTTCTCCTTGATGCCATCAAAATACATATATTCTAATAGTATCAAGGAGTAAATAAGTAGTGTTTTCACGGAACCGCTACTTCATCTGTAATACCATTTAAGTATATACATACTCTGATGGTTTCAAACCACAATTGAGTAGTTCTTTCATTAAAGCACTGCATGTTCCTCTTTTTAGCCATCAACGTTTATATACTCTAACAATATCAACTATCAAGAAGTAACTTAATGTTTTCATTGAAGTAATGCTTCTTCCTCTTTGATACCATCAGAATATACATATAATTTGATGGTATCCAGCAGTTTCATTAAAGCATTACCTCTTTCTTAATAAATTAATACTATTAGAGTATACATGGAATCAAACTCAACAAAACAGTTAAAAACGAGAGATATGAAAATAAAAAAGTAGCTACTTATAAATAATTTTCTTTTGAGATGCAAATATTCTTTCTCCCTTCATCAATTATAGTAATTTAACAATATTCTTGATATTAATTCATAGGTTGTGTAAGCCAATAACACGTCACAAATCACAATGCAACTCATACATTCAAGAAACGAACCGAAAGTTTTGATATTAAATTCTTACACAAAAGAAGCAATTTTTGGTGTAGAAATTAGGTGTTAGATTTTAATGAAGATGTCCTTGCAAAAAGTAACTATTTTGTGATAATGGACCGAAAATTGGGTGAAGATTTTAGAGAAATTGACATGAATAAATAATTCATCATCAAAATAATAATAAAAAATGTTCATATTGTATATTATATATTAATATATGAGATATATAAAATTTTACATTTTTATATAAAATATTATTTAAATTGTTATATATTTAACTAACAAATATAATTATTTTAGTAGTGAATAGTTTCTTGATTTTGAACCCCATGAGTCCTTTTTTGGTTTCACTCGCTAATCCTTTGAATTCTAGTAGTCTTTGTTGGAGTTGTTTCCTTCTAAAAACTTTAGATTTTAATTTTTCACGTGGCATATTTAAGATTACATGATTAAAATTTATTTTGGTATATTTTACGTATTTTTAATTTAAAATTACCTAATTCAAAAGTTTGCTTTACCATTTAAAGCTCTATGTCAAGTTAAAACCACTCAAAGAAATTGAAGCTAGACGAGTATAATATATGCATGCAATATCCAGGGGTCAGATTTAGGAGGGGGTGAGGGTGTTCACTAGAACCTCCTAGTCAAAAGTTACATTATATGTATAAGGTATTTATTTTAAAACTCTAGTGTTTGTATAGAGATTTTGAATCTCTTTGAACATAAGATTGGAGGTTGCACTTAATGGTTTAAAGAATTCAAAATTCACCTTGAGGTTCCAAATTTAAATTTCACATATAATTTTTTTTTCAAATCTCGTTAGAGAAAATCTTAGATCCACCGGCGACATCACACATGCATGCACCTTGAACACTTAAACTAGAACAAACAAATCTGTGGCCTAGCTCATAATTCACCTCCAAAAGCCAACAACTTTTCCATATACTTTCTCCTATATATAGACAAGACTTGTACTCCATTTTACTCCATCTATTTCAACAATGGCCAACATTACTCATTCAATCTTTTCCTTTGTTTTCATCATCAACATTATTTTTCTCTCTTTCTCATGTTATGCACTGGCAGGACGCATCAACGACAAGATCAAACACCCTGACACGTTTGGGACGAACGAGGGCACGGTCCTAATTCCCGGGTTTGGGCGTGTTGTTGTCCCGCCTAAAGGCTCTCATGTTAATCCTTTTACGTACAATCCTATCACTGGCTCTGATAATGGCAATGGTTTGATTATTCCAAATCCTGGCTCTAGCACTGGTATTGGCTCTTACATTCCTGGTGGTGGCAATGCCAACTCTAAAGCCCAAGTCCCTAGTGGTGGTACAATTCCTGTACCACCATAGGGTCTCATCATTTTAAAAGAAAAAATGACGTAAATCTGATTCATGCATAAGACATTTTGCGTTCATGTCATTAAATTTCTTAATTTTATTTTCATGAAATAAACATGGAAATGCATGTAGTACCTAGCTACCTGCTTAGTTTTTGAGTTACTTTAATTATGTAATGGTGCTTGTTTTTTGTGTTGATGCGTGTCTGCTTGTTGTCCCATCTTTAATACAAATGTAGACTCCTGCCTTAACTACATGACATATTGTTGCCATTCACAAAATACGTCTATGGAACCATATATCATCATGGAAGTGCTCATAATTTTCTTTAGAGAGTGAAGGCACTCGTATCACATTTCACAACCCATTACCATTTTCAACTTCGAATAGAAGAAGTACTCTTTATTCTTCATCTACATTTTACGAAAAAGTTGAACAATAATTATGTGTCCCTTTCTTACTTTTTGAAATTCTTAATTACTCTTCAAAAGAAAATTTCTACATTACTTTGGAGTAGGGCCGGCAATTAGGCGAGTTGAGTTAAATTTGAGCGGGTTATAATGAGTCAAGACAGCAAACTGATCAAGACTCAATCCAACCCAAGGTTGCTTGGATCAAAACGGGTTGAATAATGAGTTATAGAGCGGGTCAAGAACCAATCCGACCCACTTTTACTTTATTTGTTCTTTTTCAATATTTTAGTACTCAATTAAATTATATTTTTTTTAATTTTGGTTATATAAAATCAAATTAAAAAATAAAGTGTTTTATGAATATTTTGACAAGATTTCTCTCGAGTCGATTCAGGTTGAATATCAACCTAATTTTAAATGGATTGATGAGATAAGTCAAGCTAATAAATGAGCGAATTAAAATTTCAAGGAATTGAATGGATTGAGTTTAATTTTGTCATTCTGTGGTCCACCACGTTGAACCTAGTTAATGCCAGATCAATCATGAACTATAAGATCCTTTTACAAAGATTCACTGATGGACCTAATCTTACAATTGTTACTCCTGGTGGTATACTTAGTTTTGCAATTTTTAGCTATATCACAATAATAAATTATTTATTTTGGCAATTTCATTATCTATCTTGTTGATTATTTTTTTTTTTCAAGATAGAAAATTCTTTCAATCGTACACGTTTTTTATAGAATGCAAATAAAGAATTTTTATGTCTAAATCATATTCCTAAGACGGAACTTGTAACCACATCCTTTTCCGTGAAATCGTCTTTCAATTCACCGTCAATATCATACTTTTTAAAATTCATCTTTCAAAATATTCTCCATCATTCTCAACTTCTTCATCATATTCTTCGTCTTAATCTAAATATACAACATTGTTGAATTTGTCATGTGAATCAGCATCGACCCTTCATTTTCATTCATCAAATTATTGTCGAATGTCATTCCAAAAGGTCCATACAACTCCTCCTTAGCATGTAACATGTTCACACCTATTTAAGATTCATATTTGGGCCACTTGATTAATGAAAAAAAAAATAAATAAGATGGATTTAATTGTAAAACAATTTATTAAAACTGGACTTAGCCCTATCTATTTATGCTTAAAGGACCAACGGCTCAAACTATTGCCCGCTTATCTGTTGGGAAAAACAACGACAAAAACACATAACGGAAGCGCAATATAATCTTTTCCCCAAATAAATAAAATGAATGACAAGGCACAATGCTATCACCAAAAAAAAATTTCCAGCAGCAGATCAGTAATGAAAAAACAGCAAAAATAAAGTAGTGAACATCACAATTTACGTGGAAACTCCAAATCGGGGAGAAAACCACGGGACCGTTCAACAACGATTCGAAAACTTCCACTAATCACCAAAATCAAGTGGGTACAACAAGTCCTCCTCTCTAGTAAACACTAGAGGCAAATACAATGATCAAACAACCAACAATTTCACC
>JAABOM020000101.1:22154838-22168289 GCA_011800125.2 Solanum clarkiae
CGAAAACTTCCACTAATCACCAAAACCAAGTGGGTACAACAAGTCCTCCTCTCTAGTAAACACTAGAGGCAAATACAGTGATCAAACAACCAACAATTTCACCAAAATTGGAGGAAAAAGTACCAAAATACAGCTCTGAAAAATGCAGTCAGAAAACGACCTTCCGGGCATCAAAATGAAAAATTGTTCGGTGTACTTGAAGAGGAAAGTATCACGAACAACATACTAAAATTTGAGGACGAATGGGCTTCATTTGACCTCAGATCCGGAAGAAAAACCAAGCTGCTGCACAGTGTTCTTTCCTTTCTGCTGCTTTCTTTTCTGTTTTCTGATTTTTCTTGTTCAGTTTTAATCTGATTTTGCTGCTAAATATTTGTTTAGTGAGATGGGCCAAGACAGATATCAACATGTGGGCTCAAAGTTTAAAGAGTCCAAATTAAATTGGACTATCCCAAATTAAATTGGGCTATCCCTCTATGTAGGAGGGATATTTCCTAACATTATCCCACTTTCTTCTTTCTTATTTCATACATGATATCAGCATAACGTCAGAATCACTACTATGAATTAATCCTTTTGACACTCTGTCGATATATTGATTTCATATCAGTATCATATAGAATTGAACCTATTTCTCTGTGACACCTATCAGTATCATGTACCATTAAACTCTTTTTTTAAGAAATAATTGAGAGAAAATTATAAAAGTCACAATCTTATTTATAAACTCTAAACTCTAATGGTATCTATATACTCTGGTATCAAGCACAATTAAGTAGTCTTTTCGTCGAAGTATTATTTATTTCTCTGTTATGCCATCAAAGTACATATACTCTAATAGTCAAGGAGTAAATGAGTAGTATTTTATTTCACTGAACCACTGCTTCCTCATCCGTGTATCTAATATGTATCAAGCTATAAATGAGCAATCTTTTTATTGAAGCAATGCATGTTTCTCTTTGATGCTATCAAAATTTATATATTCTAATTAATGGTATTAAGGAGTAGCTTAATATTTTCATTAAAGCAATGCTTCTTCCTATTTGATACCATTAGAGTATACACATATTTTGATAGAAGATATGAAAGTAAAAAAGTAATCGCTTATAAATAATTTTTCTTCTGGGATATGTGTTTTTTTTCCTTAATTTAATTATTATAGTCATTTAGCAATATTCTTAACATTAATTAATAGGTCCCATTTGTAATTGATTTCCCATTTAGGTTGTGTTAGCCAATAACACACTTCACAAATCACAATACAACTCATACATTTAAGAACCGAACCGAAAGTGTTGATATTAAATACTTACACGAAAGAAACAATTAATTTTTGGTGTAGAAATTAGGTGTTGGATTTTAATGAAGATATCCTTGCAAAAGCAACTTTTTTGTGATAACGGACAGAAAATTGGATGAAGATTTTAGAGAAATTGACATGAATAAATAATCGATCATCAAAATAATAATTAATATATATATCTTTAACCGAAGATTATATAATTCAAAAATTTTCTTTACATAATCTCTTGAACATAGGACTGGAGGTTGCACTTAGTGCGTTTAGATGATCCAAAATTCACCTTCAAGTTCCAAGTTAAAATTTTCGGTGGTAAAGTTAGAAATTTCATTAAGGGTGTCCAAAATTTAATATATACGTATGGTTGTTCAATATAGTTCATACAATTTTCTATGTAAATAATATAATTTTTTAACGAAGAGTGTCCGACCGGTCACTCTGAGGTATATGTAACTACGGCAATACAAATTTCAGACACTATATTTTTAATTTTTGAACCCCTTTAGTGAAAATCTTAGATCCGAAACACACATGCATGCACCACTTGAACAGTTGAACACTTAAACTAGAACAAACAAATCTGTGGCCTAGCTCATAATTCACCTCCAAAAAGCCACCAACTTTTCCATATGATTTCTCCTATATATAAACAAGACTTGTACTCCGTGTCACTCCATCTACCTCAACAATGGCCAACATTTCTCGTTCAATATTTTCCTTCCTTGTCATCATCAACATTATTTTCCTCTCTTTCTCATGTTATGCAGTAGCACGACGCGACATCCCGAAAATCAAATACCCCAACCCGGTTGGATCGCAAGGTGGCACGGTCCTAATTCCCGGGATTGGGCGGGTTGTTGCCCGCCCTAAAGTTTCTCGGGTTAATCCGATTAAGTACAATCCTATCACTGGCTATAACAATGGCAACGGTTTGATTGTTCCGGATCCTAGCCGATCCGGCATTGGTATTGGGACTTACATTCCTGGTGGTGGCAATGCCAACTCTAAAGTCGAAGTCCCTAGTGGTGGTACACCATAAGTCTCATCACGATGAGTCTGATGCATAAAGCATTTCGTGTTCATATTATTGAATTTCTTAATTTTGTTTCGTGAAATAAACATGGAAATGCATGTAGTACCCTAGCTACCTATTTAGTTTTTGATTTATTTTGATGATGTAATAGTGCTTGTTTCCTAATAATGTGATCATGGTCCCAATAATAATGATAATGATGATTTTTAATTGAGTCAAGTCAACAATCACATGTAGAAACATGAACTCCTTCCGCTTCTAAGTTCTAACCATTTTTTCACACAAATACATGTCATCTTCTAATGTCTTTGTCAATGTCCAACAAAATCTTGAATGTTCAATATTTTAGTTAGTCACCTCACCATATATAGGATGTATTCTTCAATATAACTCCCTCCTTAGATCCATTTTATTTATCGTTCTTATAAAAAAACATAAATAATTTAAAGTAATTGTCATTTTAAAAAAATCGAAGTAGTAAGAATAAAGAAGAAAGTATTAAACACCCTCAAAACTTGGCACGAATTATCAATTTCATCCTCAAATTATTGATAGTGTTAAAAAAGATCTCTCTATTTGACTAACTGAATTTAAATACACCCTTGATCTTGTAACAATAGTAAAACTAGTCCTAAGTTCTTGCGAAGTTAAGGGGTAATTTTTAACATTTGTGATAAATCGAGAGTGTATTTTAATTTAGTTAGTCAAGTAAAGGAATTTTTTTTTTAAAACTGTCTATAATGTTGGAATGAAACTAATAACTTCTACCAAGTTCAAAGATATTTTAAATATTTTTCTTTGCGAATAAACAAAGTACACAATAGAACTACCCATCATTAATGCTGCAATTTGCAGGTGATGCCCTGGTCCATTATCCATAAGCTGGAAGGACACCACATAAATGTTATAACACTGATAATGACAATAATTATGCCTCAACCCCAAATAAGTTGTGGTCAACATGAAAAAATAATAATACACTATCTATGCAATTCAACTGATTGTAATAAATTATTCATTTTCGGAAACAACCTTTCTATCTCTATGAGGTAGTGATAATGTCTGCATACATTTTACCCTCTCCAGACTCGACTTGTAAGATTTCTCTAGTATATTGTTATTGTTTCTAAGTCGCTATATAAGGCTTTGCTACAATAAATTACTTGTTGCAGGTCAGCTTAGCTAACAATGTATAAAGCACAGAAACTTTAACTCAACTCTTTAAGAAGCCAAAATAGCCGATTCACCAGCTTTAACTCAACTTTCCAGGTGAAAAAGGACATGTAAGAAGAGTTTGGAAATGGTGACTTTAAAGCATACCAATAAGTACAAAAAGTTCACTCGAACTATTTTTACACTTACAGAAGCCACCTGTAGGATTTATCAATGTCGAACAAAATTAGCTGTACTTGCCGAATATTATTTAAAGCATGGAGGTAGATGCTTTTCAGTTCCCGTCAATGTGGACAAGTTGAAAAGAATGCAAGATGATTTCACATCAGTGAAGGAGATATTAGTAACTGTCAATTGAGAATCAGAATTTCAGTGTTGTATCCACATGTAAATTGTGTGATCAGGCACATCAAAAGAACTAAATGTTATACATATTAAGTACATGAAATAGGCAAGTCATGTGGCACAGAAGAATTTGATATATATTGCCAGTATAGGGAAGACTTCATTCCCTCTAGATATAGCCGTCCAAGAAGAAAACAATCTCTAAAGTGGAATAAATCAGCAGTTGTGTCGTAAGAGCTTGGACTCTCTTGATCTGGATATAGCTGAACTAACCTGAAAATTAAGACAATTTAATGGTCAAAAGAACAGTTCACATGAAAATGGGATAATTGCGCTTCCATCCATGTGTTTTGGGGGTGGGTTGGGGGAAGAATATGCAATTTATATATACATATGTGATTTGAGATAAATGTTTTAATAGATACTACTCATGACGGCTCACTTATTTGTCAACGATAGCAACCATATTTCAGCATTTCAACTTTTATATAAAGTCTCAACTTTTTTGATAACAAGGGGAGCCCGCAGCAGCTACCCTTTTGGATGCGTACAGGGTAAACTCCCGCTCCTATGCAATAGCTCGCAAACCACATAGGAGAGGTAACCCGCACTAGGAAAAGCCGGTGCAACGAACTCGACCCAGAAGGCAAACCCTTGCTTTCGTTGGCAAGGAGTTTCGAACTTGAGACCTCCAATATGGAAGCCCCAAGCCCATACCACTGGACCATCCCGAAGGGTCAAAGTCTCAACTTTTCTAAGTTGGCGGAGATATCTTCATTACTTCCCTAATTGCATGTGTTTATGGAAATGAAGATTCACAGAAAACTAAAAAGACCGAACATATTTGGACTTGTCAAAATGGCAAGGTGAATGTGTCGGCCATGCTTGCACGTGAGAGCCTCAAATGGCAAAGCAATCCTCATCAAATGTCTGTTCTTTCATTTTCTATTTTCCCTCCTAATATTTCATTTTTAGGCTGTAGTGTAAAACGAAGGAATAAATCTGAAGTAGATAAAATTAGAGCTTCTCAACAGGCTAAACAACAGCAACAACAATTATGTCTCAATCCCAAAAAAGTTAAGGTCGGCTCTATGAATCATAGCTCATGTCATCATCAATCTCTACTCTTTTTTCTGTGTGTCTAACATGGCAAAAGCTAATCACACAGAAGCCATGATTGACCTTTTGAGTTCACTACACAATCTGTAATGCAACTTTTCTCCGTATATATACTTTGCAGCAGGTTGATGCTCTTCAATATAACACCTTTTACCAACTAAAAAGATGGTAATAACAATAATATTGTTAAGAGGTTCTTTCACAACTAGAAATATATTAGAAGTTCTTTAACAAACAAAATTATTGGAGTGTCACACCAAGGATTTGAAATTGTAACCTACAGCAATTTTTGAACCCCTTTTACAACAAAACTAGAATATTCTCTTATTTTCAAAAGCCTGAAACAATCAAAAAAATTATGAACATTCCCAAAATGGACTCACTAAATACTTGACCAGAAAGCTTCTTCATTATAATAATAATAATTAACCACCTCCAGAAGGTTTGGATCCAAATTTCAGTTTGCAACCAATTTGTCTCGTGAATAGCATCATCTAACAAGATATCTATCTATCATTTTACGCAATTACAACTCAATATGCTCATGAACCTTTAGTGGGTGATTGAGCAGAAAGGAATTCATATTAAATATATAAATACCATACAGGACACGTATGAAGGAGCTATAACTAGCGTGAAAAAAGTAGTAGGTGATATGGAGTTTTACATAACAATGGGTTCACACCACGAATCAGCATAGAGCCTCTAATTGTTTACCCTAGTTATGAACGAGCTAACCAACACAATAGAAATTGAGATCCCATGATGTATACTATTTGTTGATGATATTGTGTAATGAAACTAGCAAGGGAGTCAACCAAAAGTTTGAACTATCAAGATTCAAGAAGCACTTTAGTCAGTATGAGAAGAGAGAAGTTAGTCGGTATGAGAAGAATGAAGTTAAGGTGCCAAAATGCATCCGATATCTAAGCTCATTGTTTCAAAAGGATGAAATAAATAATAGATGAAGATGTCACTCATAAGATTAAAATTGGATGGTTGGAACATAGTTCTACTGGGGTTTTATGTAATAGTAAGATACCTACCAAAGTAACAAGTAAGTTATATAGAACATCCCTAAGGCCGACAATGTCATATGGTAGTGAATGATGAACTGCTAAAGTTCAACATATCCACAAGATGAATGTTGCAAAGATGCAGATGCTAAGATGGATGTGCGGCCATACCAAGTTAGATAACATTAGAAATGGCCACATTCTCCAACATGTGCAAGTTGTCTTAAAAGACCTACAAATGCTTGGTATTAATGTAGACTTAGCTAAAGATAGGACAAAATGAGAGAAAAAGATCCATATAGGTGGAGGTTTGAGGATAGATTTTAGACTTGTTAGAGAACTTCTAATATTATTATCATTATTTTTAACTTATCCGTCACTTCTATTTTATTTGGTTGATGATGATACGACATGGGCTTAAATGAAGAAATGGGGATTCAAATGGCCAACCCCTTTGCTGGTTTAATATGCTTAAGCTCAAGTTGGGAACCACCTCCAAAATAAGTTGGTTGGGAACAAACTAAAGACATCAGAGTTACACTCAAAAATACAAGGCTGCTCATATAGTACAAAAGATCCAGGTTGGGATGAAATCAGATAGAAGTTCCAACAGTTATTACACTCTTAGCTCAAGTAAATTGTTTCGAACAACCATTCACCCTGAAGTTCCAACAGTTATTACACTCTTAGCTCAAGTAAATTGTTTCGAACAACCATTCACCCTGGTCATGCACCAAAACACACTGACACTCCATTAGAATGCAGTCAACAGCTTAAACACATTATGTTGTCCAACTCTTTTCTAGGAAACCTCACCATCCAAAGAATTTATCGGCAACAGATGATCTTTTTTTCCAGCATTGACGTACATATAAGCAGGGGTAGAGCCAGGTTGAGCAAGGGAATTCATTTGATCTTTAGTGGAAAATAACATTGTACAAACAAGGCTAAGATTACATTATATAGTAGATGTTGAATCCCACTTTTTGTATATTCATTTCCTCATATTTTGAACCCCTTGGTGAAAATCCTAGTTTTGCCATTGTATATCCGTTCTTTCCACTGATATCCAAAATATATGTAAAAGCTGGGAAAACAAACTCTTACCTTATTAAATGGCATGCTTAAATTCTATTAACATAGATTTCCATGGTAAAACCTAACTTTATTTCCTAAATGCCTACAACACTACCAGGGTAAATTTCAACGATTGAAATCAACCCACTCAACATAGAGAGTTCCAAGGCACAGAGGTTGCCCAATTGTATCTGACTTTCTAATTCTTTTATCAGACGAAATTTCATATAAGTTCAATTTTAAACAACTTTTACTTGGCTCTATTTCAATAAGGAGAACAATTTTCATTGTTAACACTGGGGAGAAAAAATGGGAAACTATATTTATTTGCTAGGAATGCAAGAAAACTTATTTAGCAAATTCAAAAGTTCTACTTTTCATGCAAAGATGAATCGAACATTATTCACAGACCCTGAACAACATTGATTCTCCATAAATAGAACTCATTCATCTAATACCAATACAACTCCAGAAAGAGATGAAGAGTAAGAGGTGTGTGATTCTTGGGTTAGGTTCTAAATTGTGATTGATGAACAATAACTCCAACACACGGAAGGAAATGTAAAAAGAATTTGACCCTGTTCCCCTTTAAAACCATGATGTTGTACTGGAATCAGTCAAGTTTTTTCCCGAAAGGAATTAAAAGGAAGGTTCTAACAAATATGTATCTTTAGAAAACAAAAAAGGCCTATGCATTTCCTAGATATAGTTAACCATGTTCCAGATACTGACTGTACCCTCCATGAAAAGTGGCCAGTTTAGCATACCTACTGTAACTGTCATTAACAGGGATAGAGTCTGCATGAATGATCTAAATGGCAGTTTCACACATTGTACCTAATAACAATTACTCCTTTCTACTTTTTATTTTAAGTCACTGAAGTGATTTTAAAAGATTCCAAGAAGGACATTTATAATGAATCGCACTGAAATGGATAGATTTCATCAATCAGCCTCTGAGACTTAAAAAGAACGAACGAAAAAGAAACTAAAAAGTAAAAACCATATTTTACTGGCATGTCTATCAGAGTGTATAGCAGTAAAGAAACAGCTCTTGCCGACGTTGATCTTCTGCCTGAGAACTACTTCTTATCTCCTAAGCTATCTCATAATAAGCTTAAGGGAGTGTCTGTCCCATGGGGAAAAGATGATAACATCAGAATTAATTATTGGGGATAGACAGCCCAGCAATACAACAAGTTACATAGAACTATTTGTTGTATGCTTAATGATTTAATTTGTTTTAAAAAAAAAAAATCCACTTTCTCATATCAATTATCAATTATACAACTAATATGTCCTACCACATTCTCTTTTTTTAATAACCGTGGAATCTAAACCAGCTTGCATGCACCTCAAATAATTTAGCACGATACGTGATACCTCCTTGCAACATGTTGCAGATAACTCTATCCATCAAGGCTCGAGGCTAGGACAAGAGCAAGCCCAGTGCACTAAAACTCTCACTATGCATAGGGTCTGGCCAACCATAAGAGTGTATTGTTCGCAATCTTACCTTGCATTTCTTTACCTTGCATTTCTAACGGAGGCTATTTTCAAGGTTTGAACCCATGACATCACTAGTGTTTTGTTTAGGCTGGGATTTGAACATGAGACCTTAAGATGCTCAACCCACTAGGCAACAACACCCTTGGGCCTTGGGTGTATGCACTACCATATTCTCAGGTTTCTAAAGCAATATTTTCAGCAAGAAACCCATCAAAAATTCAAAATAAACTAACGAATAAATAAAAGGTTGAACCTTTTATCTAGTCAAAAGGTTCAGGCATCATCAATTTCGAATGCCAACATTCACATTATCCGACACCCAAGCAAACACACACACACACAAAAAAAAAAAAGCAAATATGTCCTAGCTCAAATGCAATGTGCAAGACATAAAAACGAAAAGGGTATCAAAAGAAACAAAAATTAAGGACGAAATTGAAAAGGGGTTGCTAAGAATCACCTGGATGGATCAAATTCCGACGATTTTGAATAGAAAGTAGCAGAGGAAACAGAAGAATATGAATAGGAAAAGATAATCTATAAAAACAAAGAATTTGGTGGATCCGTGATTTCTATTCACTGCCTTCTTTGTCTGCTTTGTGGCGTCTCCGTTTGTCTCCACCTTCGCCATTACTCCGAATCAAGATAGCAGATCAAAGAATAGATCTCAGGGATTTTCTTCTTTGAACATCAGCTGTTTATCTTATTTCTCACTCCCTCCCATCTGACATTTTTAATATTAATTTTGAAGTTAAAAGTTACCATATATGAAATTTTATACGATAAAATATTAGTTGTGTTATTAAAAGTGTGAAGATATTAATAATATTGATTTGCTTTATTATAAGATGTTTTTTAGATAAAATTATCTTTTTATTATTTTTTCTAATTACAGTATTATTGTTTTATAAATATTACATATAAAAGATAATAAATTAGAGAATTCTTTTCGAACTAAAATGGACTTGATATAAAAGAAAAAATAATAATTAAACTTCCAAATAATAATGATTAAAAGAAAATTAAACAGCCGCTTTATGTTTTTAAACATAGGGGTTAGGCTGCGTACATCCGATTCCCTTACCCCGTAATGAGCGGGAGCCTTTTGAGGCACTGGGGTATGTTGTTGTTGTTGTAAAAGAAGGTTAAAAAAACAAAAAGTCCAACAAAATCGTCCAAAAAGGATGTCCCAAAACAAATAATTTTCTTTATTTTTTCTGTATTATTATTTTAATAATATTAACTATAATAAAAATAATAAATAGAGAAGATTTTTTATTATGGTTAAATTCCTATACAAATAATCATTTTTCAACTGAATTAAACTTGAATCAGAAAGAAAATGATAATAGAAAACTTCCAAATAATAATAATTAAAAGAAGTTTTAGAAAAACAAAAAGTCCAAAAAAAACATCCAAAATAGAGTCCCAAAACAAAAAAAAAAAAAGTTTTTAAAAAAGTCTAATTTGCAAAAAAAAAATTCCAAAAATATGTTAAAAAAATTAAATTTTTCTACTAGCAATTTACCTAATTAGGATTAAAACAAACTAACACAAAACATAAATTTCTACAATCCAGTACTAATTTCAATTGGATAAGTACACTTAAACAAATATTATCTATATAAGGAGTAAATTTATATTCATGTCAAAACAACACGCTTATACACTGAAGAATTTAGAGATAATAATATTTTTTCTCTTTCATAATATTATATCATCCCGTTAATCGTAATTTATATGCATGCATGTTGGTTGATAATTTATATACATTTTAATTGGTTTCAATTTCGTTTATTTATATGCATGCATGGATATAATATATGTGTTTATTTAAAAATTGGAGGAACTTTCAGAATATAATTTTACAGTTTCTACTACTCAAAGGAACTATAAATTAATATTCAAAGTGTATTTATTGTAATAGAAAATATGAACGTCTTACATATAATTTATATTAAGATAGAAAGGACGTGGACATAGATTTAAAACTTTATGATAAATTAAGATATTTTTTCCTTTGAAGATTAGAAGAACATAGAATTATCAATGGTGGTGCAGTGGTGACATTGCTCCATTCTTAGTTTCGAGCCTTGAATATGGAGAAAATCATGTTGGGAGCTTTACTCTTAAATGAGTCTTATAGTGTACGAGTCAAATTTAATGGGAGCTCTAATGCGGATCCTATAGTGTATCTTTTAAATTTAATCGGAGCTCTAATGTGGATACCAAACACTAGATGAGAAAAAAGGACATATATACACATTCAAGTATTTTGTCTACTATTATTGTCAAATAATAAGAAGTTGATTTGCATATAGAAAAATATCATATTTATAAATTTGATGATATGAGATAATAATATTTACCTAATTATTTATAGTTATGTGATATAAGTTACACACGTAATAATTTATTTATTTTATAGATTTATTAATAGATGTCATATGCACGTGCAAACACACATACACTAAACTAAAAGTGTGAAGCTCCTTAATAATATTGTTTGAACTTTTTGTCATTCATTAAAGGACTCCTCTTTAGACAATATCTTTTTTTTACCATTTTTTTAAAATTAATTTATCATTATTTTAGTGATATTAACTGTAATAAATATATTAAAAATTAAATAAAAAATCTTTCTTATTATTATTAAATCTTTACCTTAAGAATCTTTTTCTAATTAAAATAGACTTGATCTAAAAATAATTATCAAATAACTTTTAAAATATATAATACTCCCAAAAATCAATTAAAAAATAGGTAAAGGAAAGTCAAAAACCTTCCAACAAAAAGTTGAAGAAAAAGTCAAAGATGTATATTAGCCAAAACAAATCCAAACAAATAGTTTCGTACATGATTAACAAACAAAATTCAAAAAAAAAAAAATAAAATCTTAACATTTAATATTTTAAAAATAGGAAGAAAAAGGTTTTGAGAAAAAAACACGTCCAACAAAAGGTAAAATAAAGTCTTAAAAAAAACATATAATTTTTTCATCGTAATTTAATATTGATTATATATTTTCTTGTCACAAATTTAGTCATCATTTTTTTAAAATATAAATCTTTCCTTATTTAAATTTTTACATAATTAAAAGGAATCGAAAACATTGACGACTTCTGCAATAATTTAAAATAAAACTTAATGATATTTCCTAACATTTTGGTGCTTGATACATGTACCAATGCAGCAACTTTGTTTAAGAAAAATTTGGTTATATTTTAATGAAATATTTAATATAATTAATATATCTTCTAAATTTTGTCATAATTGGTTATAACTAAGAAATCATCATATTTAACTATTCTGAATTAATTAGAATTTTACCTTATGTAAAAAAAAAAATTCTACAATTCTACTTAAGTAATATTTTGAATCGAATTTTAAGATGCACTTCTTCTTATTTACTTTTATTTCAGGTTATTTTCTTGCATTTATATTATCACTATTCTTTCATCTTTCTTTATTTCTTTTAATTATTAATAGCTTCATCGATTATATATGATATACACAAAATCAATAATTTATAATAGCTTTTCCCTTTTGATAGTTTTTCATGTTTTTAGTCAGTTGAAATTTTTTCAAAAATTATTATTTTGGCTTTTCTCTCTTGATTCTATTAATATTGTATCTACATCAAATTATTTTAATAAATTAAAAGCGTTAAGGTCCTTACAAATACTGTTTGAACATTTTTTTTCTTTATTTAAAAACTCTAGGTAGACAAAATTGGCATTTACTATTTTACCTAAATATTATTTAATTATTTTATAATATTTTAGGTATCCACGCAAAAAGAGTTTTGATTGTTAAAGTTTTTCTTATTTTATTAACGATTAATTCATATTTGAGGAACTAATAAAATATTTATTTTTTTCATAATCTGACTTTTTAATAGACTTGTGAACTTTAAATACTAACCAAGTTCTAATTAACCAACCAAAAAAATAACGTCAAGTCTTTTTTTTAATCAATAGCAATAATTTAACAAAAATATGCAGCATATTTTGATAAGAATTGCACTTAAAATAGAAAAAAAGAATTTTGGGTAAACAATAATGTCAAGTTCAAAAGGATACTAAGGAATAGTCAAATAACTATCCAAGTAATTTTAAGAGTCTTCGGATTTTTCTTTTTTACCTTATCTAATTGTGTGATTTTTTTGTGGTATTTTGAGATTTTATCTTTAATTTTTTTTTTAAAAAAATTGATTCATATTCTTTAACTGTCAGTTTGTTAGATTGTGAGTTCACTTAAAAGAATGTGAGATTGAAAATTTCAAGTCAACTTCTACATTTTATAAAACATTAATTGTTGAAGTATATCTATAAGCAACTTAATATATAATTTTATTATTTTTTGTTTTTTAAAAATTGGTCTACGTTAATATGTCTATCATAATTAATGAAATTAGTTAATGTTTCAAAGCAATAGAAACAATAACTAATGTAATAACATAGATATACTAAAATTTTGGCTAAGTAGTGCATATTTATTTCTATAAATTATTTAAATGCTTTTCTTTTGCATAAGCATATCTAATTGTCATTTAATTAATTACTATACTAATATTAGGACTTGAAAATTAATTAAAATTCTTATTTTTTTTTGAAATAAATATATCCTGCTAACACTTTTCAACAAATTAATTGACACAACACATACATAATAATACACTTATACTAAAATTGGAAATAGATATACTTTTTCATTTAAATAAATATATTGTTGCACATATTGTAATTTCATTTAAATGAATATGTTACTACATCTATTACAATTTATTCTTTATTATTTTTATATATAATATTCTATATTATCGCAATACACACATGCATCACACGTACTCTAAACTAGTATAATAAAAAGGTTATAT
>JAABOM020000101.1:22168389-22181790 GCA_011800125.2 Solanum clarkiae
CTAGTATAATAAAAAGGTTATATAGCGTATTAAAATTTACATAATTTAAATATTTAAAAAATTAAAAATATAGTATAAATAAAAAAATATCAATTTTTTTTCTTTCTTTTTTGGTCATATGGTTTGGACATTAATGGTTTGATAATTTATATTTGCGTTATGCATCATGATTTATTAAGTTTGTGTTTGAACATGCAATCTGGGGCATGATTTCATATAGGAGTGAAAAAATTAAGTCCAACTCGTTTAACTCGCTCAATCGATTGAAGTTTGAACGGGGTAATAACTTATTCATTTATTAGTTTAACCCATCTTAGTCCAACCCATTTCAACCCATTTAAAATTGGATTGATATGAAACCCGAATTGACTCGAAAGAGGTCTTATTAAAAACACTTTTTTTAAAATTTAATATGTTTTATATAGCTATAATAAAGAAAAATATAATTTAATTAAGTACTAAAGTATTAAAAAAGAACAAATAAAACAACTAAAACTTAGTAACGATTCAATCAGGTTGGACCTTAACCTGCTCTATAACCCATTTTTACACAAGCAAATTTGTGTTGGATTGGATTGGATTTTGACTCACTTATTATCTTAACCCATTATAACCCACTTAATTTAACTCAACCCATCCAATTATCACCTCTAATTTCATACAAATATTTGAAAAAGCGAGGGATTAAATTTAAAATCACTTTAAATCCCAAGTTCTCTGCACACACACACAAAAAATAGGATTCAAATTTTCTAAAAGAAAAAATTGTCAAGTTTGACCCATAAATATTTTATAAGAAATATCAATCATTTAAATTTTTATAAAAAAATTATACTCATTATGAAGAGATTGTTTGGCTCCTGTGAAAGATTATTATATTAAATAATCACTAGTTATTACTCGTTGACTAATGTATTTTTATAAAATTATGTATTGCAATCATAAATATTTATTCATTAAAAAACATGAAAACATGTAATTTATTAATGGGATATTTTAAAATATTTTAATATTTTGTTTATGAATTATGATTTGCTCATTTTAATTGTATAAAAATTAAATTTTTTTTATAATTTTTATAACTATATAAATTAAAAATTAAATTACATGTCCAAACAAAATTTTATTAAATTACTCGGAGGTGTAAATAATCAAACAAACACATATAGGAAATCAAAATTGCTCATATAAAATTATACCAACTTTTAAACGAAGAGAACAACAATTTATATCTCCTTTTTTTTAATCTATAAATGTGTGTATCTCTAAGTATACAGTAACACATCGACAAAACTAGCGAAATCATAATAAATAATTGAACACGACAAATAAAAAATAGAATTTGAAGATTTGACGAAAAACTTTGCTGAGTTGTAATTAAACACTGTAAAAAAGTTGTAGAAGATTTATTGAGATATGCTCGATTCAGTTCTAATCAAGTTTTAGATTTGATCTATCGATAGAGAGTAATACTATCAAGCTATTCGTGTCATGACTGTTTGAAATTCAATACAAATATCTAACATTTAATGAACATTTTGCTATAGAAATTTATATATGAAAATTGATTTTGTTTTACTTGTTTTGCCATCTCGTTCAAACATATTTGAAAATCATGTCTCTTTAAAATATAATTTGATGAAAGTTCAAAATTATAAGCATGTTTAATATTTAATTACTTGAAATGTGTATTTTTTATTCAATTACTTATAAATATTCATGATTTTTTTGATATTTCTTAAAATACAACTAACTTAGTTTGTGATGCAATACACATATATTTAGAAAAATATTCAAAAACAAAATTTAAACTATACTTTTTATGATTATCCTTTGTAAAGTCATAAATATGTACTATAATTTATCTTCTTGAAAAAAATAATTTTAATAAATAAAAAAATAAATATAAAAAAATGTGAAATATTTATCTTAGATTTTAAATAATATTTTAAATATTAATAAAATCTCTAAAGATTTAACTAATTTGGGACGGAGGGAGGATAACATTTGGAATTTTGGATACTTCGTGTGCTTTGTGGGTCTTTATCATTTAAATTAAAAAAATCTTCGAATCAAAATTGACAACAGGAGAAATGAAAGGGGCCAAATCATAAATACGAAAAGTTACGAAAAAAAAACTCGAATTTGGAAAAATCCATTCAAATTCAACTCTTCCAACTTCAAAAATTCAGCCGGTGAAATTTTTTTTTATATGAGCTCCGGTCATCGGAGAAAATCAAGGTTTCCGGCGAACCCCTAAATCGTAGCTGATGCAAGGGGTGATATCCATATCATCGGAGCATTTGAATCGGGTCATCCATGGCCTTCTCAGTGGTTACTCGCCTCCTGTATGGGCAACACTAGTTGCTGGAGTATTTGTTGTCATCGCTCTCACGCTCTCTATGTACCTCCTCTTTGAACATCTCTCTGCTTACAAAAACCCCGAGGTTTGTCGTTTTCTCAGTCGAAGAATTCTATGTATATTTGTTGTATCTCAGAAATAGTTGATTTTTTTTTTCATTTGGGTTTTTTTGATTTGTCTTGGCAGGAACAAATGTTTTTGATTGGTGTGATTTTGATGGTGCCTTGTTATGCAGTTGAATCAGTAAGTTCGTTTGGGAAAAGAAATTTCTTTGTTAATTGTAATAGTTTGTATCAATGTGGGAGTAGTATATAGGTTATATCTTTCTCTAAGGACAAGAAAGGTATGTTTTATGGCATAATTTTGTGATGATCACTAATAAAAGTAATCTCACTAGCAGAGTTGGACGGGTTTTTTCTCTTCCATTTTGTGGTGAAGGTTCTGTGGGTTCTTCAGCTTCTCCACATTTTGATCTTAGTAGTTTTGTAAAGCCCTTGGCGAGTAAGCAACCGTGAAATGGAGAACACATGACAAGTCTTGATTGCTGATTGGAAATAAAAGAAGGAAAATAGTGCTAAAAGGCTGCTCTGCTTTTACTGGCTAATGAAGTGCACAAACACAGTGACAAACACATCTGCTCAGCACAAGTTGTGCTATTCCATGTTCCTTGCTAGTGGAGTCTACCTTTTATCATAACTGCTTAGTCTAGTCTTTTTGTTGTTCATTGAAGGGAAGAAGGCTTCATTTTCAATCTACTGGTTGTGGTGTGGTTGGTTAAGTTTCAACTTTGATCTATGAAGAATTTTTGGGGCTTTTTTTATTTTGATGTACATCCTATATGTTCCGTTGCGTCCTTCTAGTTGTTTCTTACACATCCAATAACACTTATATTTCTGAAGCTTAAAAGAAAAGGATATATCTTCTTATTTTTTAACCAGTTTGACTGGATAAGCACATTAAAGCACCAAGACAAAAAAAGAAGGTAAAGGAAAAGGAGGATATATCCCTTTCATCTTTTTATACATAAGATAACAACATTCATAGCGAAGATGTCTTGCTTTGGACTGTATTTGTTTAAATTGAATAAACGATTCATATTTAATGTTAGAATGGGGATAGGATATATAATGTAGTGTCTATAAATAGGGTTAACTGTAACAATGTGTGTACTAAAGATCTTTCTCTACTGTTTCTCACATGGTATTAGAGCTTTCATGTGAAACTTAAGTGACAGAAAAAGCCCGTTACTGCACCTTCATTCTGATGACTTTCAGATCTGACCTGTGGCACCTATACCCATGAGTAGTTATGAGAATTAACACCACCACAAGGTCTAGAAGACACCTGTGACCAAACCCCAAAAGATCAGTGATACACCATCATAGACCTGCTAGCATTCTGACACCAATGGTGTGTGCAAGAATGTGAGCTATTTTCAGCCACTTTTATAAAGATTTCTTCCCTAGTCAGGAAATGCTGAAATCTGGACCTTACCTATTGTAGATTTCTGTTCACTTCCATTTCTTAGGCAAGATCCAACCCTGTTTCATACCATAAGGTGGCCAGAGCAATCGGCACACTAGGCTAGACAGTGTCCAGCCTATATGTCAATTGGGGTGATCCCTTAATGGTCAATTAGTCTCCTTGAGCATGGTTTGACAAGTTAAACACAGTAATCCATGAGTTTGGCATGACTCGTTGTGAAATAGATCACTCTACGTTTTATTGGCATTGATGATATCGTTATTACCAGCAGTATTAGGATGATATCACTAAATTAAAGCAGCATGTCTTTCAACATTTTCAGTCTAAAGACCTTTGCAAACTGGAGTATTTTCTAGGTATTGAGATTTTTCGGTCCAAATTTGGTATTGTTATTTCACAATGCATGTATGCCCCTTAGACATTCTTGAGGAGACATGAATGGTGTGATGTAACCGGACTCATTGACACTCTATGGATTCAAATGCTAAACTTCCACCAAGACCAGGGAGTCATTGAGTGATCCTAGTAGATATAGGCGACTGGTTGATAAGTTGAATTATCTCACAGTTCTAGACCTACCATTTCTTTTCCTATGAGTTTTGTGAATTAGTTTATAGGTTCTCCCTATCAAAATCATTGGGATGCAATTGTCCACATTCTATGATATATAGTCAGCTTTAGGTAAAGAAATATTCTTTGAGGATCGAGACCATGAGAAGATTATTGGATATACAAACACTGACTAGGCGGGATTACCTTTTGATAGACGTTCTATGTCTGGATATTTTGTTTTAGGAGGTAATTTGGTGTCTTGGAAGAACATAGTGCAAAAATAGAATATCAAGCACTGCCTATAGCAACTTGTGAGCTAGTTGCTGAGAGGACTAAAGTTTGGAGAAATCAGTCAGGTGGAACTTGCATGCTATAACCAAGTGACCATTCACATCGCATCGAATTAGGCATTTCATGGGAGGACTAGGCACATAGTGATTTACTTTCACTTTATCAGAGAAAAGATACTCTATGAAGATATTGTTATAAAATTTGTGAAGCCAAGTGATAAGCTTATAGATATTTTTTACCAAGTTCCTCACTAGTCCTCATATTAATTACATCTGTATAAAGCTGGATATGTATGATTTATATGCACCGGGTTGAGGGGAAGTGTTAAAATAGGAATAAGAATAAGATTTGTATATAGTATCTTACATGGAAAACGATTGTAATGTAGTTTCTATAAATAGAGCTTATTGTAAATATAGATACACTATTTAATACTCCTCCGATTCAATTTATTTGACCTGTTTTGACTTGGCATGGAGTTTAAGAAAGTAAATAGGACTTTTCAACTTGTGGTCTAAAATTAAAGATATGTCAAATATACTAAAATGTTCTTTAATCTTGTGGTCTTAAACATATCATGTTGAAAGTTGAAATTGAAGAATTGCTAATAAAAGGAAATAGTCATTCTTTTTGAAATAGTCTAAAAAGGAAAATAGATCAAACAAATTGAAATGGAGGGAGTAATATTTTTCTCCATTATTTATCACATTTATAGAACTGAGGGTCTATTCAAAATAACTTCTCTACCCCACAAAAGGTATGGGTAAGGTGTACATACATCTTACCTTCTTCAGATTCCACTTGTGGGATTTTCACTGGGTACTTTGTCGTCGTTGTATTTCTTTTTTTTAATGACAAGGGTAACCCGTAACCGCTACTCTTTGGGTGCGCACAGAGTTTTTACCTCCGCTCCAATGCAACAGCTTGCAAACCACACAGTAGAGGTAACCCGCACTAGTAGATATCTATCTCTTTCTATCGATAAATAGATCTATAGAGAAATGGATATTGATCTGGTTTCAAGATATTTGGAATATTCTATTCTTGTAGCAGCCACGCTTCAGACAAGCTCGGTGTGACAAGTTCGACTCAGAAGGCAAACCCCTTACTTTCGTTGGCAAGGGGTATCGAACTTGAGACCTCCAACATGGAAGTCTCAAGCCCAAACCACTGGGCCACCCCGAAGGGTCTTTGTTGTTGTTGTATTTCTCACATTTAACATTGCATGCTTCTACAAATACTATAAGATATGAAATTGATACAAGATATTTCTCTAAAAAGTTAGGGTTATGACATCAATAGAGTTAATGGTTTAATTTCCTAGAGGGGTTTCTTATTGAGGATCAACTCTAAGTATCTGGTCTATCTCAACTTGAAAGTCTATTGCCTTTCAAAAATATGCCTTGTCAGTATTCTTATGCATCATTTCTTTTTCACAGTTTGTGTCATTGGTACATCCAGCAATTAGTGTTGACATTGGGATATTGCGAGATTGCTATGAATCCTTCGCTATGTACTGCTTTGGGAGGTATCTTATTGCTTGCTTAGGTATGGTTATGTTTCTTATCTTATACTTCATCTTGCAAATTATAATTTAGGGGTCGTTTGGTTCGTATTCTTGTTATGTGTAGATTATAATGCATGGCTTTTTTAATTTTTTTTTTATGTTGTGAGTGATAATCTTAAGGATTTATGTGCAGAGAAAAGTAATGCGTTTAATATTTATGCAATGATTATCCACTTTACTGACATTTTTATTGTAGATACTCTTATTTACATATTACTGATATATGCATTCTTGTTCCACATTTTTTTCCAAAATAATACAAAGATTGCCTTATTAGTTATATTGTAGCACACAAGGGTATGGTGTAGTGGTAGATGAAGTGGGTGTAAACCTTGGAGGTTGGTGACTATGGTTCATATTCTCGTAAAGACGAAAGCACTAGTTGATTTCTTTCCACCAACCTAAACATTTGCAGCCAGAGTCATTCGATACCTGTGCTCAGTGGTGGATCGAGGATTTTAAAATAATGGGTGCTCATTAATATTTAGCGGATATAGGCATTTGACAAAAGACATAGATATATAAGTTAAAAGATCACCAAAATTTCAAAAAATATTAAATTCTAAACCAATATGTAATTTGAAAGTGTTGTGGGTTTCAATTGTAATTTTTATTGTAGAAGCAATTAAATTTTAATTCTGGATCCGACTCCATTAATGCATAGTCACTACAACTACCAAGTGCATAACAATTTGAAACTGATGTTAAAATATCTAAAGCGTAAACTCCAACAAATATTGTACCATTCAAAAAGAAATCACTTTATTCACAATCGTTCTCGGTGTTTTCATTTGAAAATGATGTATAATATCATTATTGCTTATGCCAAATTAATTTTTTTAACATAGGAAATGTATATTTTGATTTATCTACACAAAATAACAAAATAAAAATGGAAAAAAGGAAGTAAAAACAAGAAAGCAAATAAATGAGAAAAATAGAAAGAAAGGGGAAGAAGCGACCAACAAGAAAATAACTGCTTGAAGTGTGTATCGATCTTCCGAAGTGTGAGACAAGAAGGATTTCTCTCCTTGCTGTAGCAACCACTGCTCCCAATGGCTCTTTTAGCTCCCGTGTGCTGGTTCTTTTTAATTTGTCCAATTCAATCAATAGTTTATATAAATATATGAGTTCAGTGTCAGAAGTAATGGGTGATTGAGCAACCATAAGCTAAGTTGGTTGGACTCGGGTGCTGGTGTCCGATACGTGTGCGGATCTAGAGGTAGGGTCCTCTATGATCTAAATTTTAAGATTCGGGGATATTGATCCATATATGGATGCGGTGCGAGAATTTGGCTAAAAATAATTTAAATATCTAAAACTAGAGTTATAAAACCTAAATTATGAGATTATGTAAAAGAACTTTAGGAGAAAATATTGATCAAGAGGAAAATCTTGGAAGGAAATAAAAGGAAAGGGAGTGGTAATAGAAATTTATGTATACAAGATATTCCACTTTCTTTAGTTTCACCTTAGTTTTGGTTTTGATTACATAAATCATTGAATCTGTCCAGAATTTGGTCAAAGTATCCAAAATTGGTTGACCAGATCGGGTACGGATCCCACACCCACACCCACACCCATGTTGTCGACATGGGTGCGGCACCAAAAATAAAGAGTCCGAGCAACTTAGACCATAAGGGCTTACCTGGGTCCATTCCTGCCTATGCTGATTCTAGGTGTCATAGTCGAGAAAGCGCAAGCTGACCTAGACACCCCCGTCACAAAAAATGGAAGTTAGGTGCATATACATATTGTACCGCCAACCAAACATTACATTAATTATGTGGAGATCCTTTTTACTTATGCAGCCCACTAAATATTGCATTAGTGGTGTCGAGATTTATATGTTCTTATGCAACCAACTAGAATGTATTTTCTCTATTCCAATTTATGCAACATGCTTTGATTCAACAGGGAGTTTAAAGAAGGAAAATTTTTGCAACTTGTGGTCTTAAAATGTCATGACATTTGTGTGGTTATATCCTTGTTAAAAGAACATTTGTGTAGTGGTGAATGGTTCTCAATAAGGGTAAAATAAGAGGTTCAAAGTTATATTGTTTCCAGATATAGAAATGTGCTATTTCTTCACATAAAATGAAACATAGTATTTTATATGCAGAATTTTATGCAGGGATTATCTTTGCTATAACAACTAACTTGCCGCTTAATATTTAATTCCGGGACTGTAACCTCTATGCTTTACTGCCTATTGAAGGGAATATGTGGTTTACTTGTTTAAGCAAGTTGAGGACTTTTAGTAGTGTAAATTGTTCCTGTTCTTCTTTGATAAGAGCTCTAATAATCACTAGAGTCTAATTCCATCAAAGAATCATTTTCTTTTTTCTCTCTCACATATTAACACATGTTTGACACTTTGATATAAAGGATTGGCATGCCTTCTTGGCTGTGCGACTTTCTAAGTAGTATTGTATCATGAAATGCCAGTGGAAGATTGCCAATACTAAAACTGTAGTGAAAGTTTTGATTTACAAGCCACGTACATTTTGGATAACTTGAAAAATGTTTTTTGATCATGCGTACAAAATTATTGCTTTTTGCCTTTTTTCTTTTTTAAATTTTGTGACTTAGGTGGGGAGGAGAGGGCAATACTATTTATGGAGAGGGAAGGACGTGCAGCTTCAAAAATGCCACTACTAGAGCATGACTCTGAGAAGGGAGTTGTCAAGCATCTATTTCCTATGAATTATTTTTTAAAGCCATGGAAACTTGGTCAGTGGGTCTACCAAGTTATCAAATTTGGAATAGTCCAATATGTGAGCGTGCTACTTGACTTGGATCTTATATTCATATGGACATAAAAGCTGTGCTCATCTTTTTCCTTGTGATTAACATGATGCAAAATATTCTTTGTAGATGATCATTAAAGCATTTACTGCTATTTTAGCAGTGATTCTTGAAGCTTTTGGTGTCTATTGTGAAGGAGAATTTAAGTGGAATTGTGGGTAAGAAAAACCTCTTAGTATTCTTGTACAGACAATCTAACACTCCTTTTGTGCTACAATCATTGCCTTTCAGGAGAAGGAAAACAAAAGGGAAGTGAAAGACCTCTTATTATTTCATCGATAATAACTGCACAAGCCTCACAAGCTGCAAGTTTCATCTATTTACAGCTCTCTCCTTACATTTCTTTTTAAAGTAGAAAAATATCTTCCTTTATTAGCACGAAAGCTTATGGCATAAAAATGTCAAGAGCATTCATGTGGTTGATACAAATTATTGTAATCTGGAAGAACTTTCAGTACTGTGCTTGATTTACTGGGCTGATCCACTTGTTATTAATATTATCTCTTGCTTTAATTCTGCTTTTTTGTAGGTACCCCTACGTCGCTGTGGTTTTAAATTTCAGTCAATCATGGGCACTGTATTGCTTAGTACAATTTTATGCCATTACAAAGGATGAATTATCTCATATCAAGCCGCTGTACAAGTTTTTGTCGTTCAAGTCAATTGTATTCTTAACTTGGTGGCAAGGCTTGGCCATAGCTCTTCTCTCTACCCTCGGTTTGTTTCGAAGTCCAATAGCTGAAGCTTTGCAATTTGAAACCAGCATTCAAGATTTCATCATATGCATCGAGGTAATTGTTCTGGATTTGGTACTTTAGTGCGTTCTTACTAGAATATTTGCTTTTATGATTTCTAAAATTATTGGTGCAGTGTTATGCTTTTTAAGTTTTTATCAGTTGTCTAGGGATGCTTGATATTCCTTCCACAATTTTCCTTTCACAGTTCTGTTTATTCATCCAGTACAGATGGGTGTTGCTTCTGTAGTTCATTTTTATGTCTTCCCAGCAAAGCCATATGAGCTGATGGGAGAGCGCTATACTGGGGATGTTGCTGTTCTAGGAGATTATGTGTCTGCAGACTTGCCAGTAGATCCTGAGGAAATTAGAGACAGTGAGCGTCCAACCAAATTACGTCTTCCTCAACCTGACATCGATACAAAGGGCGGAACGGCAATTAGAGAAAGTGTTAAGGATGTCTTCATCGGAGGTCGGGAATATGTAAGTCTCCTTTTCCTTTCTAAAAATTTTGAGCTATCTTATATATTGTGAATCTCCATGGAACTGAATCAAAACCTCACAACTTTGTTTTACAAATGATGGACAATCTGGATGCATATACTTCTAGAGTTCTAGTTGTCATGAAAGAGAGTTAACAATAAAAGTGAAGACGAATAAATAGTTGGGGAATGAAAGTCTCTCTAGAGAGAACATTCCAAGGAATTGATCATATTGCATTTTCTGCACCTTCTCTTTTCTGTTCTCTAATTATTTCTAGGGAATACACCACAATGAGAAGTAACAGTGGATGGACGTGCCTCTCTCCATCTAGAATGAGAAAGTGCTTCACCTGTACTCTTAGGAATGGAGATAGAGGATAAAGATTTTACAAAGGCATAATGTGGTGAGGATAGATAGACAATGATAACTCAAGAAAGTAAAATGTGGGTTAGCATGTCCACAATAAAAGCAGGGTCCGACGTAGGACATGAATCATCTAGAACTAGCGTTGGATGTGGATTTCGATAATAAGTCAGGAGAGGTGGCACTACAACCGGAAATGTAGAAGTAATAGTAGATTCCTTAAAAGTCAATACAAGTAAGACCTTAGCTACATCAAGATGATTAGAAGATGTATTGTAAGGTTGAGATTCAAAGAACGTGAAATTGGTGGACATAAGTTATCGATGAAGATCAGGTGAATAACAATGATACCCAGTTTGAACTCGAGTAACCAAGAAAGTTACATTTGAGGGCACAAGGGGCTAATTTATCTTTCCCTGGAGCTAAGTTATGAACAAAGCATGCGCTCCTAAAGACTCAAGGGGATAGAATAGAGATGTGACTGAGGAAACAACATGGAATGTGGAACAGGATATCTAATAGAAGATGAGGGCATTCAGTTAATTATATGACAAGATGTAAGGACTGCATCTCCCCCAAAACGTAGCAGAACATGGGATTCAATGAGAAGAGTGTGAGCGGTCTCGATGAAATGCCTTTTCTTCCTTTCCGCTGCACTACTTTGTTGAGGGGTATACATACAAGATGTCTGGTGAATAATTCTTTGGTGAGTCATAAACTCTTGAAATTGGGAGGATAAGTATTCTACTGCATTATCACTAAGAAAAGTATGAATAGCAACACCAAACTTATTTTACATTTCAGCAAAGAAACTTTTGAATATAGAAAATAACTTAGAATGATCTTTCTCTAAGAAAACCCAAGTGCATCTTGATCATCTTGAAAAATCATCAATGAAACCAATAAAATAATGAATCCTAAGGTTGAGTCGACTCTTTTGGGACCCTAAATATCAGAATGAACTAATGAAAAAATAACTTGTTTCTTCACTAATTTCTGATCTCTAATGGACCTCTCAGTAGGATTCGAACCCAGATGAAGTTATGACCACCTATCAGGCTTTGAATGACCCTCAGTACTACGTGAAAATGTAGCATGAATGTGTTTCACAATCTAATGTAGATAAATTAGACAAACTAGGCACTACCTTTGTATCTTGAAAAGACTCAGGTGTCCCAAGCGTTTGTGAATTAGGTCCGGAGGATCTGTTACAGAGCATGCTGTGAAGAAATTTGAAGAGTTAAGATAGTAAAAGCCTTGTGATTCATGTCTTGTGCCAATCATCTCTCCCCTAATGCAATCTTGCATGAGAAAAAATTGTTAAATAAGGTTATGCCACAATGTAAGGCATGCGTCAAACGACTAACGAATGACAAATTAAAAGGAGAACCAAGGACATAAGGAACAAAGTCTAGAGTGATAGAAGATAACGGTTTGGCTTGTCCAACCCCTTTTGGTTTTGTTTGGATCCCATTAGCTAAAGTAATAGTAGGAAAAGATTGTGAATAAATACCAATTCTCAAAAAAAAGACTCTGAATAAATACCATCGAACAAAAGTGATCTATTACTAGAGATATGATCAGAAGTGCCTGAATCCATGACCCACAATCCAAGAGTTCGAGATTATGAAACAAAGGCAAAAGAATCTCCTGTAACAAAAACGTTAGGTTGTGCAATCGAAGCTACTTATGGAGACGTTTGCTTACTTGCTTGATATCGAAGGAACTCATCATATTCTATTTGAGCAATATGAGCATTATTTGATGGTTGATTAAGCTGATTAAACTGCGGGATTTCAAAAGAACTCATTATATTCCTTTAGAGCAATAAGATCATAACTTGATGGTTGACCATGCAGAATATAGCATGTCATGAGTGTCTCCAAGTCTATGACAATGACTATACTTGGATCGAGGTCTTTCAAAACGCCCTTTGCCTCATTGATTCTCTATAGACTAATATGTTCGTTTTGCTTTTGTTTGAGATGCGAGAACAGAGTCATTAACAGTGGTTGATGAACTACTTTGTGATTGGGAGGTGTAGCAAGACGAAGTAGATGAGAAAATAATTCATCAAGTATAGAACTGTATGACTAGATAAAATCTGATCAAATATTGAATCATGATTAGTAGGAAGTCCGGGCAGTGTAAGAGCTAGAGACAATGTCAGTGTTCTTGTTGTTTTTTCACGTTTGTAGTGACTGGCATCAAGATTTCAAATTCCTCCATGATTGCCGTACCTGTCCCAAATAAGAGGCATGTCAGATTTTTGTTTCTTTTGAGTTGGTCATTTGAGATATCACATCATAAAATTGAGATATGTCACTAGTGTATGAAGCACGAGACTTTTTCCCAAACTGTATAACATGTCGGGAATCGAAATACAGGCATTAACTTGGAATCAAAGAGCGCCATAGGTGACTACATAATTGAGCATCCACTTTCTCTCATTACGCTTTGGCTTTTGCATCTTCCGCACTGACCTTTGGCGAAATAAAGGCATTAACTTGGAACAAAGAGCACCATAGGTGACTACATAATTGAGCATCCACTTTCTCTCATTACGCTTTGGATTTTGCATCTTCCGCACTGACCTTTGCCTTTTCATCTACCACACAAGCATTGTTTGTTAGGTGATCTTGGACACCCTTGATCCTTGCACAATAACAACAACAACAACAACAACAACAACAACAACATACCCCAATGCCTCAAAAGGCTCCCGCTCATTGCGGGGTGAGGGGGGGTCGGATGTA
>JAABOM020000101.1:22209773-22223597 GCA_011800125.2 Solanum clarkiae
TATATATATATATATATATTACATATGGGCCTGGGCCTTCTACATAAAAGGTCTGAAAACTAACTACATTCTAACATGTACAATACTTCGGGAGATAGTCATACTGAATTCTCTGCCATTTAGATCTCACTGTTTTGGTGTCTTCTTCTATATGGTTTTGTTGGATTCTCTTATGAAGTTCTTTGAGTAGGTCGACTTCCATTTTCTCCCAAGCACAACTAGGTCTAGTTTGGTTATTTGTGGTTTTGTCAATCACCAGGGGTTTACCCACTGCATTTTCCATGGAGACCATAGATTCTTTGTTAAACAGGTTTGTAGGTAATCCTGTGAGTGATATCCACACAATTGCAATTGTTGTTTCTTCCTCTGGATTAAACCAAGGATCCCACTTAAAAACCTCAATGGATAATATCTATTCCTTATTCTTCATTCCCATGCTTTGGGCATTAACATCGCATAGTCCTCCAGTGATGAAAGTTTTATCAAGACGTGTCTATCTTCCAGAAAACCAATATCACAGGGTCATTTGATCTCCATTTGAATTGGAATTGCCTTCCTCAATTCATATAAATTTGTACGGCGATAGGTGAATTTTGCTACCAATGCGAATTGTAAATTTTGCCTTACAGTTAATCTATCAAATTGCTTGTGGTCCACATTATCATTGGTTCACTGTGCAAGAAGGTGATTGGTTTGATAATCATAGGCTCTTCCTCTTGTTGAAGCAAGGTATTGTGCACAGCAGCAGCATAATTGAGCATTGGTGTTGGTGTTTGGGATTGGATTGGACGGGGTTGGCCGCCACCGAAAAGACCATTCACGGAGGTTGAGATATAGATTTATGTTGAATATATATAAGTACACACCTCCCTTTAAAGTGACGTGAGCAAGAATTGAACCTGCAACCTCTTTCAAATGCTGAATCTGGAAATGAGAGTCTTTCTTTTATTCAACTTGTCTTGGATCTTTCTTTTGCTAATGTATCTTGTGATCCTTTCTTTTTGGGTATAAAATACCCAAATATTCTAGTTTAAGATACTTAAATTTGGTCTTGCTCCCACTTCTGGTTCAAAGTTGGTTTGGATCTATTGTAAGCTCCATGCTATATATGAGAGTTTGGTTTGTGCTCATATACTATTTTTAACATTGGCTCTTTCAAAGCAACAACTTATCGGTATGTCTAAATATGTGCAAGTATGTGCCATTACTGATCTAAGAGTGAAGTAAAAGTATACATTTCTTGCACTTATTGCATCTATGTGCAGGTTAACTCTTGTTAGGTGCCATTCAGAATAGAAAATCTGGATCTCTATGTTGTTTTCAAATTTTGGATCTCAAAATGAAAATATATTATAATGTGAGCTACACCTCTTCTTAATGGTCCATAAGTTCTGTTGATATTTTTTAGGCTTAGATACTAGAGACTCGTTAAGGTTTTCAAGAGGAAGGATTGCTCGTCAAGCTGGCCTATATATGTATAATAATAAAAAAAATCTTTCTATTTTATTTTATCATATAAGAAAAATGGAAATATTTGCTTTCTTTTCAACGGATCCTTCTTTGCCTACTTCACTTATTAAAGATAGTATGAATGGGTTATTCAAACAAAAAGAGAAGACCCCTACTTAGTTTCCCAACCCTTTTTCTTTGTTGGTTTATGATCTGTTTGTTTGTCTTTTAGGTCAATGCCTTGGAGTGTGTGCATATACATTTGTGTTTCCATTGAAACTTTTTTAAACATCCTTTAGACACTTTAAATATTATATTAGTATCAGTTATATATATTTAGCATATTTTTCACTTTTATTTTATTAATTATGATGATATGATATGAGCTTAAACGGAGAAATGAGGATTCATATAGCTTTATGTATTTAGGTCTATAATGTAAGGAAATGGAGGATTGACGAGGATGTCACACATCGTATTATAACTTGGGTGGATGAAATGGAGGCTCGTATTTGGTGTTTCACATAAGGTATCACCGAGGCTTTATGGTAAATTCAACAGAGTGGTAAGTAGACCAACTATATTGTCCATCGTACAAGGTTAAATGTTGGTCAGTCAAGGACTTCAAGTTCAGAAGGTGAAAGTAGCGGAAATGAGCATCCTTAGATGCATCTATGGGTATCCTAGGAGCGATAAGATAAGGAATGAAGATATATAGGGAAAGCAGACAATGCGGGAAGTGGAACTAGGATGATTTGGTCATGTGAAGAGGAGGAGCACAGATACCCCAATGAGAAGGTGCGAGAGGTCGAGTGTGATAGGTCTAAGGAGACGTAGAGGTAGACCGAGGAAATATTGAGGAGAGGTGATTAGACAAGGTATGTCATATCTTCAACTCACCGAGGATATGACCCTAGATAGGATAGCATGGAAGTTGAGAATTAATGTAGGCAGTTAGTTGGTAGTCGAGCGACTTCTCTCTTCCTAGTGGTAGAGCAAGGTTCCAGATTGGAACACCTATATACTTACCAATATTATTATCATGCTAGCATTATCTCTATTTCTATTACAAATTATTGTCACTTTTACTTTTGCTATATTTTATTTCGTTCAAACCTGTTTTGGAAAATGATTTTCTTGAGTCGAGGGTCTATAGGAAACAACCTCTTTGTCCTATAAAGGTAGGGGTAAGGTCTATGTACGCCTTACCCTCCCCAAATCCAACTTGTGAGATCGGGTATGTTGTTGTAAGATTCATATAGCTGACCTCAACTTGTTTGTGATTGAGGCATAGTTATTGTATCCTTTTTGACGTTTTGTGTAAGAGATAGTTGAGTCAACTACTCTTTAGAAAGTTATTAAATTTAAGATTGTATTTATTTGTGCTAGAAATTTTTTACTTCAAACTTTATAATTCTACAAGAAAAACTTCCCAATATGGTTGATCTTATGTTTTATCATCATGAACTGTTACTCTAAATGGAAATTTGATATGCTGAGATTGATGCACCCTAGATGAAAGATCTTGTTCCCTTCCTCTTGGTTTGTAGGAAATAACATATGCCAGTCCCTCTCTATAGATTAATACTCAATCTGGAAAAACTTGTTCTTTCTGAATATCGCAATTTAAGGCATAAGATTTTCTTCGGCTCATAGTTTTCAATTTCTCACACCTAAAATTTGTTGTGATGTTTTACAGAAATGAATATGTCTTCAAAACAAATAAGCTGTGTTTTTAACGAAGACAGCTTCAGTGGACTACCGGATGCCATCCTCATCCATATTCTCTCCTTATTGCCATTAGAGGATGCTGTCAAATTCTGCCTAGTGAATAGAAGATTTCATCAGCTCTGGCCATTCATCCACACACTCAATTTTGATCAATGCATGTCTCCAGGGCACAACTGTCGCTATTATTATCGAGCTAGTCATCCTAACTATGACGAAAAGTTTTTGATGTTTGTTCGCCATGTGCTTCTTCTTCATAAGAGCCCAACTATTCATAAGTTCTGCCTCAAGTTTCATTTTAGTTCAGTTTACTCATTTTGGCAAAGAATATCTGACGGAAGAGACATGGGGCAGTATGAGTTACTGAGGAGCGAGAATAGGATGGCTAATGAAATTGGTACCTGGATCCAGTTCGCATTAAATAAGAATCTGAAGGTCCTTGACTTGTCTTTCGCTGAGCATGGTACAAATCATCCAGAGGCTAATTATGATCTACCTAATTGTGTTCTAAGCTGTCCTCATTTGGTCGAACTCCGATTGACATGCTGTAAGATAAATACAAAAAGGAAGAGCAGGCTGGAGTCTCTAAAAACATTATATCTTGATAACATTATGATAATGGATCAATCGATAGATTATATTCTATCTGGTTGCCCAGTGCTTGAGGATTTGACGTTGCAGCTTTGCCATACCCAGAAAACAGTGGTTCTGCTCAATTCTAATTTAAAGACATTGAAACTTGGCATTAGATGGTTTCAACCAAAGATACAAGTCTCCTGTCCAAATCTCCTATCATTAGATATATCTGGAGATCTGGAGTTGTTGGATATTGCAAATGTAGCATCTATTGCTGAAGTGTCTGTCCATCATAATCTAATATTTGACGTCAATGGGTACAATGAAAACCACAACATGAGAATACTCCTCCAAACATTTACTGGGGCCAAAACTCTCAAGCTATGTTCCTGGTCTGCTCTGGTATGCACTTCTTCTCTTTCTTTGCAACGTCTTCAGGTATAGTTATGATTTCTGACTCTGTATTACCTTTAGGGTGATATACTAACTATAAACTGGATTAGATGGGTTATAGTGTTGCGTTTTGTCTTTAACATCTCCGGCTCAGGCATCTGATATTTCATGTAACACTGTGCAGTCATCTTTTTAAGGCTTTTGTTACTTACCCTGTGGTATTCAGCACAAATCCTTGTCATTAAGATCAATACAAAAATCACTATTTACTTTGTTTCTTTAACTCGTGTTTAATTTTTGTCTGCCTTAGGCATTTTCTCTGTGGCAGTTGAACAATCTACCATCTCCAACCTTAGGCTGCAAATCCATTCATCTTCAATTGGATTTTACGATATGGCACCTACCAGGAGTACTGAACTTGCTGCAGCACTGTCCTTGCTTGGAGAATCTTGTCATCAAAATTACTTCTTATGATGAATCTACACGCTACGTATGACAAATTTTAATTGTTTTATTGCTCTTGTTGCTAACTGTGTTCTTTGCAATGTTTGTTTGGACACTATCCTGAGTAGAAACGACAGGGTTATCATGTATTCCAGTTCTGTTTTCTTTTAAAGATAAAACAACAGTATTTAAGGTGGAAACTGAATTTTCAGAACTTGTATTTTATATATTGTTTGACAGTAACTGTAGATGTGTTCTCATCTTGAGTTACCTTAGCAATATGTATTTTTTAGTCCTATTCAGTGTCTGTTATATTTGGGTTGGTACAACTCTAATGGGAGATTTGTTCTTGTGCTTATTTTAGAAAAAACTCTCGTGGATTCACCTGTATGAGTTTGAAGCGGGTGAATATCGGAGTATGGTAGATTCTCCTATCCAGTGCTTGACTCATCACCTCAAGATGGTGGAGGTAGCTGGTTTCGTAATGAAGAAACAGGTGATTCAGTTTGTGGAATATTTACTCAGGCATTCCATGGTGTTAAAGAAAATGAAGATATTTGCCAAAGAAGAAACCTCTGACTCAAATAGTCTTATGTCTGATAAGGCTCATGAATATGAAGAGAGGCTGCTGAATGCACCAAAAGCCTCTGCCTCTGCTGCAGTGCTCTTCTACTGAGGTCAACCCTTCAGACGTATTTTAGTAGTTCGAACAGTTTGTTTCTGGGAACTCTTTTGCAATAAACAGTTAGCTGTTATTGGTCTAGATAAGTTTCTAAAACTCGTGCCAATAATGTGCACAATGCATTGCGCTGTGGACACTGTTTCCTGTATTTTCTGCTATAACTGTTGAAGGGCTTTCCTGTGTGATGTTATAAAGTTTTATGTGTGAAATTGCATTATTCTTTTTTTTTTTTTCGTGTATTACATAAATACACAGATTGCTGCTGCTTTTAAGTGCTTATATTAGAGAGTTGAGGTGTTTCGTCAAACTTTTAGAGAAGGCGCTAGTGCTTTTGACTACTAGCAGAAATTTTTCAGAAGTTGAAAATATCAGCTTTTCTCCGGAAGCACTTTTGGAATTTTGGCCAAGCACAAATTCTACTCTAATCTTGGCAGGTGTGTACCCTTTTCAAATTACTTTGCCAAACACAATCTGCTATTCTCCAAGAGTACTTTTTTGAAAAGCACTTTCCAAAATAAGCAGATTTTAAAAGTTTAGCAATGTGTCTCCATCCTTTGTAGTATGCATTATCAACCAAATATGGATGAACCAGAGGAATATAAAAAAACAAAAGATTAATTTCATGTTTGTTAAATGGAATATTAGTGGTGAATCACAACTTATGGTTTAGCATGTCATGCTTTGTTTTAAATGACAGCTTCTGGTAATAAGGGCTATTATTTGTTCATTTCATTGACAAGAATTTTGTTTCAATTTGCTGTTTTGGACATTGCATCACTAGCCACTTTCCAGCCCAGTTTCATGTTTTTCATCAGTGTAGTCTCTTGAAATTTTCTGGCATGATGAACACAGAGTCAGTGTTCTAGTCTTGGAAGGATGAAACGGCGTCGTCCATTGATCAATCTTGATTGGTCTTAGCTCTTGCAACTCTTTCTTTAACCTATTATTTTCCTCATTCAGACTCTGACACCATTTCTTCAGGAACTCACAGTCTACTTCTGTTTGCTTCAGTTTAGTCCTTCATAATAGAAATTTAGAGCCAAAAACGAAAAACAATTAAGAATGGTTATATAATAAAATAGAAATATGAAATAGAGATAGTAAATAAGATTTTAATTACCTTGCTCTTCTATTCTGAAACCAAACTTCTACTTGTCTTGGTTTGAGTTTTAATTTTGCTGCAAGTTCTTGTTTCTGACCCTGCATTAGGTAAAGAAATTTCCCATCAATCTATCTTATAAGTCAGGTTATACATACACTGATAGTGTAAAATTTCTTTAGCATAAAACAACATACCCAATGAGGGTAGACTATACGTAGATCTGACATCAGCGTATATAAGTTAAAACCAAAAAGACATAAAACTCTAAGATATTTAATGATACCATCGCAAGTGTGGTGTGGTGTTTGAAACTGTCTTCAAGCAAAGTAGATTGTTCTTTGGTTAGCCTCAGTTTCTTGCTCATACCAATCTTCTTGCTTTCACTGTTAAATTTGCTGCAACTTTTGCAAGTTTTTGAGCTGGACCCATTGATCTTATTGGTACCATTATCATTAGAATGAAGAGGAACAATAGACAGATCTAGACATGTAACATTCTTATGATGATCACTTGTGGCAAGTCCAAGTGTGAGCCTGGTGTCACAAGCTTCATTGCCATCATTTCCCATGGATGAGTCTGAATCGTATTTGTTAGGAAGCATTTTATCCACAAGAATATAATGGTATGATTTGAGAATTGTATTGAAACTGTTCCATTGAGAAGGATTTTATATGGTATGTTTAGTTTAAAGAAAAAATGAATGAGATTGATTAATTGTGTATTAAATATACAAGAGTCATTAATAATTAAGTATGAGTTTAATGATAATTATGGCATGCGTTTAATACAATTGACTCCTCCTAAGGAAACCAATAACTTACAGCTTTGGACAAGACTTTGTTTGATTTGTCCCCCTATTTCCCATAATAATTTTGATATACTCAAAAGGGCTTTTCATATTCCAATTACGTATAGAAACTCTTGAACACATTTATGATTATCAAAAAATTAAATGAGATAGGATTGAATCATACATTTTGTAATGACATAGGATTGAATCATACATTTTGTAATGATAAGAATAATTTATGACCAAAAAGAAATCATGTAATTAGATTAAAATAAGAACCACATTAAGAGACTAGGAGTTTAGTTTTCCTCAGTCTCAAAATAATTATCGTATTTCACTTTTTGATAGTCAACCTACACGAACTGTAACAAGTGTTTTAAGATTTTCTTTTTTTATCGCATGGGTATGAGAAGAATGAAGGTTATATTTTGTATAGTTTTTAAACATTTAAATTATGATGTTAAAATATTAAATTAATTTAATCCAAATGTGACAATTATTATCCAACGTAAAATATCATGTTATAATAATAAACAACAACGAAAATGATATTAATAATATCTTCCATATTCAATTGGATGTTCAAGAAAATCTAGATGATGACTCAACAACGACCCCCAAAACCACCATTTTAAGAATCTACCAAACATGTGATAATAATAGGAGATGAAAGTTTAGTGAATGATGCTAAATAAATTAAAAAGGGAGAGAGGTTAAAAGAATATCCTTAACTTTCATTTAATAACTAATTTTACCTTCTGTTATACTATTCAGACATTTAACTCTCACTGTTACGAAACTTAACATTCATACCCTTAATTGGATAAAATCTTCAAAACAGATGAAATTACTTGATCTTTACAATAATTAAAAAAAACAGCTTAATTGGTTAAAATCCGACCCACAGAAAAACTATATTAAATAAAAATAAAATATTTAAATTTGCAACAAGGTCGTTGTAGTATAGTGGTGAGTATTCCCGCCTGTCACGCGGGTGACCCGGGTTCGATCCCCGGCAACGGCGCTTTACCGTTTATTTTTAGTCTCTTGTGTTTTTTTGTTGTTGGTTGTTTCATTTTGTGGGGGATTTACTTGGAAGTATAGAACTAAAAAATATTTAAGTTTGCTTCTATATAAACTAAACTTTTTCTAGAACACAAGTTACAAACAATACTTATGGTGTAAATAAGATAATATTAAGCTAATTACTAATTTAACCTTTTTTTTATAAAATTCAAAAGAATTATTTGTTTATTTATTGGTGCAATGGGAATAACTAATGTTTTAAAATTAGTTATTGTCAAAAAGGTATCTCCTCGCGAAAATCTAAAGCTTAAAATCTTTTATTTACCCTATTAGGTTCTTACAGCTTAGTAACGAAGGTGGGAAGTAATGATTAAATTATCTACGTGTGATTTATAAGTCAAGAGTTTTAGTTATTGAATTAGTGATAAATATTGTACTAGAATTAATTGTTAATCATATTTTCTTGGTAATACAATTTTTTTTGAACCTTGCATTAATGTGAAATGCTCTAAGCACATAATTCAGTTTGTTAGGTCTTTTGATAGACAATTGCAATAAACTATAAGATACACTTACTTATTATATAAAATATTCTTAGCTCCGTCGTAGATTTTGAAATTGGAGTTAGAAAATTCAATTTTTTTTTTTAGTTGTGTTTGGACATGCATTTTACTGGAAAAAAAAAAAAAACAGCTTTTGAGAATGAAAGTAAAACTTTTCAAAAATTTGTTTACGTGCAACTTTTGACACTTGAAAATTTAAAGACAAATATTTGAAGATAAATTTTATTTAAAAATCTATGATCAAACGTAAACATAATATAACATAAGTTAAATCCCAAAATTAAGAGTCACCAAGTGGCACAATAGAAGGCAAATCTCCATTTAATGCTAATACTAAGAATGCCGGCTAAGTTAATCAAACAGAATCCTCAAACAACATTCCCTTCTTTGATGTCATTTGTTTTTTAAGGACTCTATCCAAGTCAACTAACTTTCAAATTTTCACTCCCACATCTAAAATTCCAAAACTACCCTTCACCCTTCTCACCAAAATCACCTAACACGAAGCCCTTTTAAGTAACTTGACAGCATTTATTCACCAAAAACCCGATAATCATGCCGGCTTAGCATCTAATTTGCCGCCACATTTTAAGTCTTCGTTTTTTGCTTCCTAACAAACGAAAAAATTTAAAAATTTTATCAGATTATTGTTTGTTGTATTGATAGTTTTGTTTGTTACTATGAAGGAAAATGACTATGAAAAGGTCGAATTTGGTAAGCCAAAAAAGACAAAATGTAGAGAAATAAGTTCAAGATATCTTTCTCCAACTTCAAATTCTTGTGATGAAAATCAGTCTCCACAAAGTATAGTTTTGAAACCAAGATTATCTACTGATTATAAGAAGCATAAAAGTGTCGAAAAAGCGGGATTGATGGGTAAACTTTGGCCATCTTCTTCTAGTTCAAGTTCAATGATGGATACTTTTGGTAATCATTTAGGAAATGAGAGGTTAAAAGACATTGAAGAGCGAAAAAATCCAAATTCTCATCCCCTGTTTCTGAGTAAACAAAAGAGTTGCTCGGGGTTTAGTAGGTTTGAGAAAGAGAAGGAGAAAAGAAGATCATTTTTTGGTGGATCAGGAAAAATCAAATTTCCGGGGAGATTTTCGACTTATTCGTCAAAGTCTTCGAATTTGTTAGAAGGTTATAGTGACCAGATTGCCCCTGGAAGATTTTCTGTTGATGGGAATTCCCTTGGAAGAAGATGTAATTCAGCAAGAATAAGATCAGATATAGCTAATGAATCGGAATCCGAATGCAGTGACATTTGCTCAAATAACAGTTTTGATTCCCCTAGGAGAAACATTGTAGCACCATCATATATGGCACCAACTTACAGTTCAAGAAAAGCAGGTATCGAAGTTCCATCGAAGTATATGCAAGATTCGTTATCAAAATCGCAAAGATGGAGTTCAGATAACAGTGTTCAGAAACCAGATTCTCCGAAATTAGGACTTAAATTCAAGAATCCAATACAAAGGGCTACTACTTCACTTAACAGTAGTACTTCTAAATGGGCTTTATCTCCTGGAAGGCCAAATTCTCCTCCTGTATTGATGGATAACAAAGGGATTTTTACATCGAATATGAAGCCCCCTACAAGTCCTTCTAAGGGGAAAAAAGTTGGGAATTTCCTTAGCATGGGGCTTGAATTGCTCAAAGGTAAGAAATTTTCTTCTGGCGCAGCATCTCCTCTTAGACCAGGCATCACGGAGAGCGTTCATCATCTAAGGTTACTTCATAATAGAATGTTGCAGTGGAGATATGTAAATGCCCGAGCTGATTCAGTCCATCACAGTATCAGCAAACAAACTGAGGTCAGTCGAGTTGTCAAGAATTTTAGTAATATAACATATTATCTATAAAAAGTCAATTTTGACCTATATATACCTGCATTATTTATTTGATTTTCACTCAGGTAAACTTAGTATATGCTTTGGATGGTCTAAGAAAATTGAGACAATCTGTGGTACAAAAGAAGCTGCAGCTACAGAGGCAAAAACTGGAGATGAAATTGAGTTCTGTTCTTCATTCTCAAGTAAGAACTAATTAGCCTTAAAACGAATATCGATTAGACAGTACAAAAAGCCATTACAACAATCAAAAGTGTGATTTTTTTTCTCCTTGTATTGTGCAGATAAAGTTACTAGAAGCCTGGGGTTCTATTGAAAGGCAACATTCTTCAGCAGTGTCAGTATCCCTAGATTGCTTACAATCTGCAGTCTGTAGAGTTCCTCTTATTGAAGGCGCTACAGTAAGTCCAGTGGCAAAACAGAAAAACTCGTTAAGGGGATTCAAGATTTATTATATATGTGCAAAAAGTAACTTTGATCTTTAAATACTATACTAAATGATTTTTTGATGGAGGGTCTACATTTTTTGTGGCTACGCCATAGAGCATTTCACTGACAAGATTAAGCCTGTAGGTGGAACCACAATCGGCTATTGTTGCTCTTCAACGTGCATCGGATGTATCTTCATCGATCAAGTTGACATTATCCAATTTCTCATCAGGAGTAAGATTTCAGTTGCTCTAGTTTCTTGCACAGTCATGGATTTAATTTATATATGCTGACAATATAAAAGTTTATACGAGGTAGTTTAACTTTTGTTGAAATTTTCGATCAGGCTGAAAGAACTGCAGAACTAATCAAGGAAATGGCAGAGGTAGTTGTACAAGAGAAGTTGCTGTTAGAAGAATGCTTGGAGCTTTTCAAAAGCATTTCTACACTAGAGGTTAGTAAATTTCTCAATTTATAGAATTATTCAAGTTGATTGCTTTCCGGAAACAACCTCTCTCTCTATCTCTGTGGGGTAGTGATAAGGTATGCGTACATTTTATCCTCCCAAACCCCACTTGTGGGATTCCACTGGTTATGTTGTTGTTGTATTCAAGTTCATTGCTTGCATTATATTTCCTCCGTCTATTTTTACTTGTCGAGTATTAATTTGACATATCCCTTAACATCTATTTTTTAATACAATGGATAAGTAAAAGTGAACAGAAGATTAGCATTTAACTTCTCTTTTTGTATTGGCAGAGTCAAGAAAGGAATTTAATATGCAGCATAATCCAATTAAGACAGCAACAAGACCAGTAGTGCAAAAAAGAGAAGCAAATGGTATCTGCTTAATTATTTAATCTCAGCAGGCAACTGCTCAGGGATTTACGTCAGAGGCGAAATTACGACTTTAATTTTATGGGTGTCGGATTTCAAAACTATAATGGTTTAATTGTTAATAACTGAATTCTGAATTTGATATTGTATATATTTAATGAATTTTTTTACATAATGTATAAACTTTCCGGAGAATTAATTTGAATTTGCATTATATAAGACCCATCCCATAGAATTATAGAATATAGAATCTGTTGTTTTAATTTTATCCTATCAATTAAAAAAATATAATTTGTCAAAAAAAAAAATCCGACCTACCGGATTCGAACCAGTGACCTAAGGATTTAGCTGTTAGGCTTTGCCCACTACAGTCCTCCGCTCTACCAACCGAGCTAAGGTCGGAAGCTGTCATTCTTTTGCTATTTTCCCTAAACATCTCGTTTATGTAGATACTTCTTTCAATTAATATTTTTTTTTATTTCACTCATTCTATTTGTCACATGATTAAAATACAAGATTACAATATAATAGATAATTATTACTTTTTATGTCGTCAAGCCGTTCATCGTGAAATGAATTTGTTATGTATTCGTTTGTGAACTATGGTTGATAAAAAGTGTAAAGTCCTCCGCAATTAATCACCGCAACATAATAATTTTTATATTTATGAAATTTTTTATAAATATGTATAATTTGAATTATAACAATGGATGTTAGTTATAGTTTGTCTAATCACGATTCACTGTAAAATTTTTAGAAAGAATGGATGCAAGAGGAATTGAGAGAGAGATGCAAGATGCAATTAGGATGTATTTTAAATATAACTTGCAACAACAACAACAACATTACCCCAATGCCTCAAAGGCTCCCGTCCTTCCGGGGTAAGGGGGGTCGGATGTACGTAGTGTTATGCCGAAAAATAACCGGCTCTTTAAAGAAAAATCAGTTTCAAAACTCAATTATTTTGAGAAAAACCAATTTTTTAAATTTAAAGAAAATAGAGCCGCCACCTAATTTTACGGAGAATTAGGAAACCATAAAAATATTTAAAAAGATCTAACAGAAAAATCCTTTTAAATCCAGAAAACGAGTCCGGGTTCACATCTCCACTTCGAGAAGGTTTTACGCACTCGAAATGTCCGCTAAATGTGGTTATCCGGCGATTAAGTAGTTTGACTAACTTTGAAAATATTTGTTTAATTTGAAAATAAAAAATTGACTAACTTTAAAAGAGTAGAATATATTTTACTAAATTGAAAACAGTTGACTACACTTAGAAGAAAATTGATTAGGTTTGAAAATTTACTAAAAGTGATAAAATATCTTTTGTTAAAAGAGTTGACTTGAAAAATTAAAGCGATTGACTAAAAAGAATATTGAATGAGTTTTGGAAATTTAAATCGACGTGATAAAATCTCTTTTATTTTTTGAAAAAAGTTAATTAGAATCAAAAGATGATTTAGTAAAACTTGAAAATAATCTATTGAATTTGAAACATCGATTTATAAGAAAAACTTCTTCTTCTTTTTTTTAGTTAAGCTAAAAAATATTGAGAAATATTAATTTGACCAAATTATTTATTAAAACAAATTAATAAGCTTTTTAACTTGTTTAACTAAAAGAATAAATTAAGTTTGAAAACTCCCTTTTAGTTAAGGAAAAGTAAACTAATTAAAAGAAAATTAATTTCAAACCAAATTAATTTATAAAAATCAATTGAAAAACTTTAATTCGTTTAAATAATAAAAACTCAATTGACGAACTTAAACAAATTGATTATAAAAAAAAAAGAATTGAAAGTAAAAAGAAAGTTGGTACCTCTATTCTCTTTTCAATATTTGAATACCCCCTTTTATGTATTTAAAGAAAAAACTCCAAAAATGGCATATCTCATTGGGAAATTTAATTAGATTAAATCTATAATAACAAGCAAATGTTAGTATTTAAAAATA
>JAABOM020000101.1:22230614-22258600 GCA_011800125.2 Solanum clarkiae
GCCCCCCCAAAAAAAAAAAAAAAAGTGTGACTGGACAGCTCCATTTTACAACATGAATGGACTCAACTTTGTCTTGAAATCATCTCCCATTTGTTTCTTTACATCATGAATGGACTTAACTTTGATTGAAGTGGTATTATAACCCACAATTGTTAAATGCAAAGTCTAAGATATAATTTGAGTATTGTAATATTATATTAGTGGGAAAAAAATATTAAAGTAGAGGTAAGAAAGTCTGTTTGATTATTAAAAGAACTGGCATCATAATTCGAATGTGATTAGTAAAATGAATTTGATTTCTTGAAACTTGTGATGGGAATACGAGGTACTGATATTAGTAGAATGGTGTTAAAACGACACAAGTTAGAATGAGCGTGCTATCAATTGGGACGGGAAGTATAATATGCCTTTTCCGAGGTGGGGGTAGAGCATTAATAGTTACTAGAAATAGTTGTCGTAATTTTTCCTAAAGTGATTATATCCTTAAAGTAATCTATTCTTTGATCGTGAGTAATGACATCGAGCTGTATTTATTTTTCATTTTTGCAGTCATTGGTAAAAGCAGCACAGTAAGATGTGAATTTACAGGGCGTTATCCCAAGGTTGAGAATTTTTCAAGTCCTAGGTGATTAGGCCTCAAAGTTTCTCTCTAATAATCCAATTGGTGGACATGACATAAGTTCCTTTCTTTTCTTTGTACTGGCTTTTTCCTGTTATAAATGCCAATTAGAGTTCTTGAGCTAGTAACTCGTACACAAAAGTTAGTTGGATCACCAGTACATTGCTGTTCTCCTTATATTATCATGGTATACGAAATGGTTCTGCCCATTCACTTCTCTTCACTATCTTTGTCTTGCTTATGCAGTGTCTAAATTACACATGCATTTCAGATCCCATCATTTGAATATCATGCAGGCTGTGAATATCTGATGGCAGTTATGAGACATTCATAAGGGTATTTTAGCTTCAATCTATATTCTTACCATATACTTGTCTTCCAAAACCATGGGGATAAAAGTTAAAATGCTAATGCCTCGATTGTCTTTACTCAGTGAAAACGAGGAGCTTTCCTTTTCTTTTGCTCTATTTTATACGACCTGATTGTGCTTTTCTGATTTTCCTTTTCCAATATCTATTTGAGGGCATGAGTTCTTTTTTGTTTGTAGTGTTTTTGTTCAGAGAGGTGAGTGCCTGGGATGGGGTCATTGAGTTGTTCTGAAAAGACAAAAAGTAATTAGTGAATGGAAGCAACAGATGCCTAAGCTTAACAGCTGCAAGGGAGTAGAAATGGAAGTATTTCCCTAAGCTTAGCTTAATTATAAATACTTTCACTGATCTAACTTCTAAATGGATCCTAAAGATGACACTTTCTTGCACTGCTGTTAGACTAAAATTCAGACCTCATCATTGTGGTCCCCATCTTCTCCGTCCTCTCCCAAGCTGGCAGCAGAGCCTGTTGTATTGCCTGCCTCTTCGCCTGAGTTCTTATCATTCTCAACTTCAAGGTAATCGTCTCGTGCATCCCTTTCAGCAGCTTTTACTTGGTTAGAAGGATAATTAAGGTTGTGAGCATGCTTTGGTTCTCTATCTTCTCGGACTTTGTTGATTTCTCTTTCCGTTCGTGCAGTCTTACCTGGTTTTTTATTTCTGGCATCTTGTGATCCTCCAGAATGATATTCCTCTTCTTCTGGTTCCTGATAATAGTCACCCTCTTTGTTGTCATCTTCTCTGACATACCTTTCAGCAATTGTCACATGTTTAAAAGAATTTGAAAGATTTTGAGCTTGCCTTGGCTCTGTATCTTCTCTGATGGTGCTGGTTATTTCATCTGATTTTTTATTTCTGGCCTCTTCTGAAATGCTACTCTTCTTTGAAAGAGCTGTATTTGTGGACCCTTCTTCTTGAGAGCTTTGGAGCAGCTCAGTTTCTTTGTTGCTGACTTCTGTTTCTTGCTCTTTCTCAATCTTCTGAGTCATGTCATGATTCATGACTTCTTGTTTCCCTTCCTCCGCATCTGCAAAATTATTAGGGTTTGGCCATGTCTTACCTGGTGGACTATCATCATGATTTGTGCCAACATCTTGCATTCTGTTCCTTCCTATATCTGAATCCGCTCCTTGTTCGGACTTTGTCTGATTATTATTTTGTAATGCCCAATCTTCACCTTGTTGAATTTTCTTGGTCATTTCTATCACGTAATCTTCCTCGTCAGATTTTTTCCTCATGTCCATGCCCATGTCCTTGTCTTTCTGATGACCCCTTATTTCCAGTAAACTGCCTCCAATCCTTGCGACCCTTTCAGTTCCCATTTTCACTTTCAAGATTTTTCTTTTTCTCATGCTTGCAATTCCACGACTTTCCGGATGCATGCCACTTTCATCTACTTGGCGCTTAGCAACTATTTGCCGTCTTTTCCCTCTTTTCTTTCTCATGTGGTCCTTCGTCACTCTTGATGTTCCTCTGCTGTTTGAATTCTCTTGCATTTCTAACTTAGTCACACTTTTATCATTTGTTCCAACTTCATTGCTTTGCTTTTGCACTTGATTTCTATCATGCTCATTTTCCTTAGATGCATTGTCACTGGTGTACGTTTTCTTGTCTAGGTATGATTCTTTCTCATTCTTATGATTGTCAGTGTTTTGTCTTTGTCCTTTGTTAGTTTGAAAAATGGTGTTGCTGCTGCTTGGGACATCTTTTTGAGAAATGTCCAGCTGCTGAAACTGCTCGTCTCCAGTTTTCCTGTTCACGTTGTCAAATCCCTCCCCAGATTTTCCCGTGTTTTCACCTTCTCCAATGACTTCCTTCTTTCTGTAATGGGTAGCTTCATTGGCCTTGCTGTCTATCTCGTCTACTGAATTTTTGTGGTCATCTCTTTTGATTAATTCATGCAATTCTTCACTTCCTTTCCTACCATCTTCCCTTTTTCCAGCCGCCTTGGTAGTTAAACTTGTTGCTGGATTTGATGGGTCATCTGCACCTGCTGACCAGACCTTTATTGGTGAAAATTCAAGACGGTGTTTTAAATCCTCAATTTCAGCCTCTTTCTGTGTCAAAGTTTCAGAAAGTAATGCAACCTGGGAATCGTCGGACTTTGTTTCCATCTGTTTCTCCCTAAGCATCTTTATTTCACTCTGCTTTTCCTCAAGAGCAACTTCAATTGTTCTTTGTTCTTCTTTAAGGGATGTGATTGTTGACTTCATCTCTGATATCCTATTGTCAAGATCTGTTTTTTGCATCTCAAGCCAGTGTATATCAGATTTCATGTCCTCTATTTGCCTCCTGGTTCCTTTTGCCTGCTCTCTTTCTTTCTGTTACAGGTGACAAACAATGTTAGCTTGGGTAGCATGATAAACAGAAGTATGCTAACGGCAGAAGATAATAACTATTGTTACTAGTCTCATTGAAAAACTCTAGTGATCATAGATTACTTTGTACAATTATTAGCTGCTCAGCACAATAGATTCACATATTCATCATCCATCTTTTCCCTGTATGCTGTTCATTGAATGATTGATTTAACATCCAGGGTCTGTGTTGTGTCACTTGAGCTGATTTGAGATCATATTTTTCTGAAAAATTGTTTTATAGAACTGTTGATTTTATTCCCGTTAAGCAACGTATACGTTTTCAGTTAAATGTTCATTGTAGAGGCAGATACAGCTGCAAGTCTAATTCCTGGCATATTTTATCAAGATAAGTCTAAGCTTAATTAACTGATAAGACATCTAACACCAGAAGTCCATTGGGAATACTCAATTCCTAATTTAGGATTTCACATTCCCTTAGTTGCATTATGTAAAGTGAAGATGCATATTATAGATTTTAGCCATGTACAAAGCAATCCCTTTTTGTTCAAAACACACACACCCACCCACACACAGAGAGAGAGAGAGAGAGAGAGAGAGAGAGAGAGAGAGAGAGAGAGAGAGAGAGAGAGAGAGGAACCTGCAAGAGGAGTTTAAGGCCATCGAGTTCATGCTCTTTCTCCTTGACAAAGCGGTTGCAGATTCGTCTGTCCCTGAGCTTGTGTAGAGTCATAACTCCAAATACGGCAGCACTAAATGCGAGCAGCAACAGAACTCCATATGATCTCCCTGTGTTGTGACTGTGCAAGTGCCTTTTCATGCTTTTGCTTTATCTTATGTGTGCGTATAGAGTGGTGGGTAACCTAACAAGAATGGCTTCACTTGGCTCTATTTAGTAAATATAGTTTTAATATTTCACAGCTTGAGTGCTGCTTGTTATCTCAAACTGCTCTCTCTCTCTCTTTACACGCAGAAGAGGCACACAAATTTTGTATTTCTGATCTATAAGAAGCTAAGGAAGATTAGCGGAGATTTTGAAGGATACATGTGCATGGCATGGTGACTGTACAATCAATAATTTATTTTATTTTTGTCGCTATGACTCTTTTTTTTAAAATGCTTTGTCACGCTTCCTATAGTATCTTTTTCTTTTTTCTTAAGTCAAGGGTCTACTAGAAATAATTTCTCTATCCCCAAATTTAGGATGAGGTCTGAGTACATTTTATTTTTCTCAGATTCCACTTATGAAACTATACTAGATATGTTGTTGCAGAATAGAGTAAATTTTCCTATTTGAATTTAATCTGCACAAAGTTTTGTCTGTCCAAGGTTTAGAAGAGTGAAAAGATGGAAAAACTATAAATCTCCGATCATTTATTTGCTGCGTCTTAAGAAACTGAATGCAACAGTTATGTCTCAATCTCAAATAAGTTGTCGAATGCTTATGTTGTTGTTTGTACCAAAGTGGCAAAGCATCATTAGATAATATGTATCTTTGAGATAAATATTAGGCTTAATACATCGACAATCTCTTAAATTTATCAGTAAATTTCATTTAGATACTTGAACTATCACTCGTTTCAATTAAGCATCTGATAAAATGTTCGTATTAGACACTTCAAATTCAAAAAATCGAAAAATCTTTTCTGCATGTTTCCAAAGTGTCCTTGATCTCATGTTTGTTGGTTATGCAGTGAGCTATAGGTCAAAAAGTTTGGCCTTCTATTTAGCAACAAGCAATCTATCTGGATTATCAAGTTGTTTGACCTTTTATAAGTAAGCATTAGAATTAACAAGCATTATCTAATTGCAGTATGGTTGAGTAAAATCAAACAGATCTGATACAAAAGCCTAGCTTCACTCTCAAGAATAAAAATTATTAAGAATTCTAATTAGCGGTTCCCATTTCATTTATTGAAAATCGTTATATTTTCAAGACCCCATTTATGAAATTATGATATATACATTGTTCATATCCGTCAATTGGACAGAGAGTGTCCGTACGTTGCTCATGACAAAAAGGTAGAAGTTAGTTCATATGGCAAATTTTTGGATTGTTTATTAATATATTAAAGTAATTAGAAAAATAACTATTTTTATTGCGAAAAACAAAATTTGGAAAAAATTTCCTAGCTCCAACATTGAAAAGATTAGAGCACAATAAATTGGAGTTGCAAATATATAGTTTCAAAGGAAAAATTACAGAAATACACAATTTATATTTACATAATTTTATATTATTCCAACTCTTTTAAAAAATTATAAAAATCCCTTAAATGATACAAAATTGAAACACTTATTAATAAATACATATTACATTCCCCTACTTCTTCATGTATCACTGGTTTCGTTTTTTATATCAACAAAAAATTTTTTTTGGTAATTTTGAAAAAAATTGGTATTAATTGGAATTAACTCCAAAAAGTATGGGCTTGGACACTAGTTCAAATACGAGATGGACTTCTAAAATGGATGGGCTTGGACAACTACAAAAGCCCAATTGATAACCCAGATCACTGGCCCAAAATCCACAAGAGAATTATCTCAAAATTGTTCATGTGGTGTAGAAATGTTCCATAATCAAATCTCTTCGTACAGTTAACCAATTTTTTTCCCAAGAACAGGAAGAAGAAAATGCTAAAATTGATGTTGGCTTGCTGTAAAGTGTACATATCAGAAAGCAGAAACAGGGCAGCTCTTGAATCAATTGAAAAAGCTGCCAAATTGTTTCCAGAATCCCCCATTGTCAACAAATTTGAAGATGAGATTTACAATAGAGTTGGATATACCCTTGTTTCCAAATTATCTCCCAATTCCTCATCTGGGTCTTGTCCCTTACCCTTAAAGAATGCATCTTTTGCTATAGTGAAAGCTGCATTTGAGACAATTGATCTCCAAGAACATTGCGGAACTCATCCCAGGCTTGGGGTTGTGGACCATATCTGTTTCCATCCTTTGGGTACAACTTCTTTGAACCTGGTGGCTGACACTGCTAAGTATTTGGCATTTGAAGTTGGTTCTAGTCTTCAAGGTTTGTTTTTTCTAGTCTTCAAGTTTGTTTTTTTTTCCATGTCTTTTTCTGATACACACACCCCTTATTATGATGTTTTTCTTTTTTATAACTGTGGTTTACGGATAAGCTTGTGCATATCTCAACTAATTTATTGGTATTATACCTCTTATAAATGATGGGTTTTTGAGACAGGGTTCCTAGCTTGTGCATATCTCGGCTAATTTATTGGTATTATACCTCTTATAAATGATGGGTTTTTGAGACGAGGGTTACCAGAAATAGCCTCTCTACCTCTCTATGAGGTAGTGGTAAGGTCTGCGTACATTTTACACTCCTTCTAGATCCCACTTGTGGGATTCCACTGGGTATGTTGTTGTTGTTGTAATCGTGGTACCTAGTGCGTATTTCAAACTGCGTACAATAGACCTTGTGGTCCTGTGCATAGCAGGAGCTAGCTTTAGTGCAGTGGGCTTTAGGAGTGTGCATCGGTCGATTCGGTTCGGTTTTGCATATTATCGATTCAGTTTATTGGTTTTTGATTTTTTAATATGCTAAACCAATAAGAAACTAATAGAATAATTTTTATCGGTTTTCGATTTATCGGTTTTAAGTCCTTAACGGTTTCGTTTTTGGTTTACTCGATAAAAATGATAATGAGAATTTGCATTATTTAAAAACAGATAGAGTACGAAAACTATGTTTACAAACTTGCAAAAGCTATAATTAGTTAATTACAAACTAAAATACTAAAGTGGATGACTAATCACTTAAGGGGTTGTTTGGTTTGATATAAGTTATGATGGGATAAATTATGTTGGGATAAGTAATGATGGAATAAGTTATGTTGAGGTTATATTTTATTGAATGTTTGGTTTGTTGGATAAATTTTAAGAATATATTGTTTGTTTACAAAAATACCCTTGACTTTATTACTTTTTTAGTTTTTTATACATTTTTTCCTTGCTTTAGTTATTCAATATTCATTTTTAAACTAAATCTTTCATCTTATTTAGCGCATGGTATGCATTTAAATAAAACTTTCTTCTTATTTAATTTAAAAATACAACTTCTATTTTTAAATTTGTTAAAGTAAAAAGGATTTATGAAAAATAAAAATATAAAAAAAATAAGAATTAGTAAATAAAAATTATATTATACAATGCAAATTTTTAATAGAAAAATATGTAGAAATATCATAAAAATAAGGAGGGAAGGTTGTGAATGTTATTATATATCGTATTAAAAATAATATAAATGCACATAAATATTTAAAATGAGATATAAAAAAGGGTTTAAAAGGGTACCCATGTCATTTGTTCATTTTATCCCAGGATAAGTTATCCTGGGATTAGTATACCTTCCAAGAAAAGGGATAACTTATCCCGGTACTATTTATTAGTCCCGGGATAAGTTATCCCGGGTTTGCCAACCAAACATCAAATTAAAGTCCAATATATTTTTATCCTGGGATTATATACATTAATCTTTCACACCAAAATGACCCCTAAGTACTTTAAAGACTAAAATATGTAAAGTATTGTTATAGTGTCCTATTGCTATTAAATTACTAATATTTAATATTTACGAAGGGGTAAAATAGTAAATTAGTATAATCTTATTGGATTATCGGTTTACCCAATAACCCAATAGTAAAAACCGATATCGAACCGATAGCCCAATAGTTGTTTTTTTTCAAAACCATTAAAAACCCAATAACCTAATAACCCAATAATAATAAACCAATAACGTTTTTATCAGTTCGGTTTTTGCACACCCCTAGTGGGCTTGCCCTTTTTGTGGTATCCGGACTAGCTTGTGCGCAAATTAACTAATTCCACTCATACTAGTTAAATAGATAACCTAGTTAAATCTTTATAATTATGACACCCAAGCTTGTGTGCAAGTTAATGAAGTGGGCTTGAGAATTATGAGGTGTCAAGGTTTAAATTTTAGCAGAGGCAAAAACATGATTTCTTTTCATCCGTTCGGCTAGGTGGATGTAGGTAGTCGGTATTTGATGGGAGATAGCAAGTATGCGTGGAATTAGTCGAGAGTGCAAGTTGACCCAAGCACCGCTATAGAAAAGTAATAATTTAAGTTTGCTGTTTGAAGTTGGTGGAAATCTTCTGAGGCTTCACATGGCATTTGCAATTTTAAAGATTGTTTTTTCTTTAATAACTAAATGTTGATATAATAGAGAAGCATTGATCGTGTTTGTCTATGTGCTTGTTCATTGTTCAGTGGTATAAAGATAAAAGGATGAAGAAATGGCTGTTTTATCCTACATTAGAAGTGTTGCATTGGTCACACTTCTCTCTTTTTGTGGTCTAAAATTAACTCATTTTTCTAAAGGCTGCTCAAAAAGATGGTGATTGTAACATAAAAGTGACAAATCACAGATGAATTTGGAAGGCTTAAAGTTACATATAAATTGAAGACAAGTTTTGAAGCACTGAATAGGGAAGGCTAGGTTTAAACTAACCGACCTCTGTTTGTGACTAATATGTACTGTTACGGACTTGAAATCAGCTTGTTGAATGGTATATAGTTGTTAGATTTGGGAGAGACTCATGAGAAAAAGCTACCATAGGGATGGTGTTAGGTGGAGTATTTGGTTGTTGGTGCATTATTCTACGTTGAGTGAATCACAATACGTTGTTAGTTATTTGTCCATATGATGCAACGAAGCTGCTTCACTACAATCATGCTTGCTTTCTTTGGTAGGATAATCTTTTACTTAATACTTTTTCCAAAATGCAATAGGATATTTTAACTAAGTTGCACAGACTCTTCACTTTTGATGCTGCACCTATGTCGGATTCTCCAAAAATACACTACTTTTGGACAATCCGACATGCACCCGCTGACATTTTTGAGCAACATTGTAGTTTAATACTGTCACTTTATTTCAATCAATGTCTCCTGAAGCTTCATTTGTCTTTTTTCCCATAAACTTTCCTTTAAGGTGTTGTTTTGACTTTTGATTAGTGTGAGACGTGCATAGCTGATATGTATGGTTCTCTTTAGTATTCCATCATTGGTGCCACTATTGAAACTTCAATTAAACCACATCAAAATGGTGTGAGATAGCTCTACATATTCTTAAGGTCTGGAAATAAAGAAATTTTGACACCTTTTGGATAACTGCCATTAATCGATCAAATCATTTAACAATAGCGATAAGCTTATCACAAGATTTTCTTGTTTCATACTCCTGGAAAGAGCTTATATCAAGCAAGATTCTATCAAAATTTGTAGAAATTACTAGATATATACAATCACAACCCTTAAACTAAGTGCTACCTAGAAATGCTATTTTCTCTCATATTGCATGCAGAGATCTACATAAATGGACGATATATTTGGACCAACTTTGATGAATCAATCATTATACAAAAACTATTGCTTAAGATACGTTCATCTATTATTTTTTTTATCTCCAGGAGGAGCTGATATTAAGCAGCCATCATAGTCGATTAAGTGCTACTAAAGTCCTTGGAACACAATTACTTTGTGTGCTTGTTGCATTTTGTTATTTGTGAACAAATCCATTTCACGGTAGTAAGATGAAGTTGTGCTTTACATTGTCAAAGTCGTTACTGTTTTATTCATTTTAATGTCACTAAGTGATCTTAAACGTAGACTGCAGTACCAACCTTCTTATATGGAGCAGCACATCAAGAGGGAAGGTCGCTTGATTCAATCAGAAGGGAGTTGGGATATTTCCGTCCTAATTCAAGTGAGAACCAGTGGATAGGTGGGACAATATTAGGGACCCTGCAACTAAAGCCTGACAAGGGTCCTGCTCAAGCTACACAAGCAAAAGGTGTTATTACAATTGGAGCTACAAGATGGGTTGACAACTATAACGTTCCAGTCTTCACGAATGACATATCCATCGTTCGTAAAATTGCAAAGAGAGTCAGTGGAAGGGGAGGTGGACTTCCATCCGTGCAATCTATGGCACTAACTCACGGAGGTGGCACAATTGAAGTTGCTTGTAACTTACTGGAACCAGCTAGGATTGGTGGTGATCAAGTACAAGTTGAAGTTGAGCGACTTGCCAGGGAAGAGGGCATCGCAGTGGGGAAAGGATACTATACTGATCTCTCAGAAGGAAAAATAATTGAAAGTTACTTGAAACTAATTCAACATTCGGACTAGAAAAGGTAAAAATTATTCTATCGTTCGTTCGTTCTCTCTTTTCGTGGATTTTGATATGTATTTGTGCAAAATCTTGATTTTTTTCACATTTGATTGTAGCACACAATATTGTGCTCATACTACATTTCTTAAACATTCTCATTGTATATCCAACTTTTGCAATCCTGATGCTCAATGTTTTAAGGATTCTCTCTACAAGAGATCTATCTGAGAAGTCCAGTGGCAGAGCTATGATTTGAATTTTACGAATTTTGAACTTGCCATCTAATTCATAGCTCGTTTTAGTTACTGGTTCGCAATTAGATATTTATACATAATTTCATGGATTTCTTATTACAAACACAGGATTTAATTCCCTGTTGAGAACTGGATGGCATTGTTCTTCATTTAATATGGTTGATTGTACCTTCTTGATGAAGAAAGAAGCATGTGCAAATAGGGTTGTTCATGGTTATGATTAAAAAATCAAATCGAATCGTAATCCGAATTAAATCGATAAAAAAATCTGATATTTGATTGGTTTGTTTAGATTTGGTTTTTAAATTTTGAATATCGATACGATTTGGTTTGGTTTTGGTTTAACTTAAAAAACCCATAAAAATAACCAAACCAAACTGCAGAATTATTTATATAAAATTTATAATTATTTATATAGTATTCATAAATAATATATAAAAATTGTGTTAAATTTTAATTAACTTAAATCTTTAATTTTACCATTTATATTTGAAAATTCTCTTGTTAGTGTTTTGATATATAATTTTTTTGTACTCCCTCCCTCGGATAGTTATTTGATTGTTGAAGTTGGATTTTTTCTCAATATAAATACAGATTTGATCTTTGGTGCATAATGATTTTAGTATTGCTTAACTAACTCACTTTGTTCGTATATAATAACTTTAGTATTGCTTAACTGAATCATTTTGTTTGTGTAACAATAACTCTAGTACTATTACTTAATTGGACTCATAGTAGCTTTTTATAAATTATTTCATATACTAGGTGTTTGTGTCTATACGCTTTTGGTAATAGAAAATGAGTTTGTCATAATGCTGAATAAAAAATAATTTGGAATAATAGATAAGATTTATTCTGGTTAGTCCTTGTCATTGCCTTGTCACCCTATCAACTCATTTAAGTATTTCTTGTTGTCCTTGTGTACAAATTGTCATGTTCTTGATATCAGAAAATGTAGGCTTCAATTTCTTCCCACAATATCTTTTATCAAGATTCTGAGATGATCTTTTTTCATTAGTAGATTGAGTACTCGTGCAGATTAATGTTGACTTAAATATGTTTGGTGAGATGGGATTCAAAAAATAATCTACTCGTTCATTCCTTAACTAGACTTAAGAAATAGATAGTGGATAGGATTGTTCCTCCTTTTAACTAGAGGTCTCGATTTTGAGTTTTGAGAATGGAAAAATCATTGGTAGGGAGTGCTCCCCCCATATAGGGCCCTACGCCGCATAAATTCGGATATAGTCGGGCTCCAATATGGGCACCAAACATCGGATGAGAAACTAAGAATAAAATGAATAGACACTATTTTACGAGGTAAAACGAGTTCGAAATGAATAACTAAACACTACTTTATGAGGTTAAACGAGTTCAATGATACTCATAATGTATTAAATCAAGCCATTGTATTGAAATTTGAATGTAAATCAACTTTGTTAATTATGTTGGGAAAAAATGGACTAACACAAAATAAATATGGCATAATAATATGAAAATAATGATATCAAATATTTTACGTGGAAACCCTTTTAAATAAGGGAAAAATTATGGGCCAAGAAGAGCAACTGGTATTACGAAATTTTACATCATGTAGGCACGAGTATAATATTCCCAAAAACTTCTACACACACAAATGAAATACTCTCTTTTGATTTTTCACCTTACTAAAATATCGTTTATACTTTATTTTTCTTTACAGACTATTTCTTAAATAGTCTATGATATACCTCAAAAAAGTACTCGATGTATTTTTTTTAACTCTCTACATTTGTTGGTGTATTAAACAAAAGAGCTGAGACTCTCTATTTATAGGAATTTATTAATGACCACCTTTTTCTCTTGATCGAGAAAAAAAGTGGTGGAAAAACATTTGCAATTTTGCATTTGCAAATTGCAATTTTCTTTCTTCACCAATTTATAGACAAATACAATTTACCTTTTTCTTTTCATATTTAAATGGGTGTGGATCCCATTAAATTATTGGGTGAGCATAGAATTCAAAAGACTATAGTCAGAGTTAATGGATCACCACATATTGAAGAAGAAAAAAAGAAAGGACTAATTCTTTATCTTTATATTTTATTTTTTTGAAAGTTATTTCATTTATTTTTATGTGTTAATTATACTAAATATAGATGTCTATTTTGAAAAAACTAAAAGATAATTTGTCATTTATATCTATTTTACCTTTTATATATTAAGTACAAGTTATATTTATCTTATTTTTTAATAAGTGAAATGATGTATGACAATTAACGATGGGATATATGTACTTTATTTCTTCTCTAATGAATCAAATATGCAAATATGAAGTCAGCAACAAGACGAATCTTATTTCAGTTAAGGTTTTTTTGAGTCTACTCTAGTCTAAATCTTAATTTATGTTTATATAAATGATATTATATTCCCTTAAAAGAAGCAATTTAGAAATCCAATAAACTCTTGGGATATTCATAAAGAGATCAAAATATACCAGATTCTTCTTAATAATCAAATACTTCAAGAAGATTCACTCAAATCATCCTAGTTCGAGAAATACGCCAGTAACGGGCCTGGAATCACAAAGAAATCTTAGGAGAGGAGAATGAAGGAAGAAACAGATTTATACTCATATTGATTATGAATAAAATTATGTTTCTTCATATTTTATAAGTGATTATAATTTGTTTTCTATCATTTTAAAATTTATTGAAAGATATGATAAAATTATCACTTTCTTTATTGTTTTTTAAAAAGTATGTCAAATCAAACAATGCACAAATACAAATAAACCGAAAAAGTAATTTTCAATGTCTTTAATTGTCATTCACGGACGTGTTTTTGGCTGTATTAAATATTCTATTTTCATCAATATTTTAATTCTAAGTTTGTCTAACACCAATTATGGATTTTTTTTAATTAAATTGTTGCTTGAATAATAACATTATATCAACTAATAAAGAGACAGCTGGATGGAAAAATTAATTTAGCGGCCTATTTTATACTCTTAAATCTAGTTTGAGAAGCAACCAACAACAACATCAACATACCCAGTGGAATCTCACGAGTGAGATCTGAGGAGGGTAGAATGTACGCAGACCTTACTACTACCTCATAGAAGTAGAGAGATTGTTTCCTGGAAACCCTCGTCTCAAAAACTCATAAGCAGAATAAACTAGATATAATAAAAAGAAAAGGAAAAAACATAGAAAGAACGATTAACAATGAAAAGCACATAATAATATTGTGAAAGAAAAGATCAAACGATTATCTCATTTATTCTTTGACTTTGTGTGTGTGGTGGAGATGGGTTGACAAAAAAAATGTTTAATCCAACAAATGAGTGTTATTTGTTTCCCTAAACAAAAATGATCAAAGAATAATCGAGAAGAAAGAATGCTTAAACGTGCTTTAATTTTTCTTGTGTAGTTAAGAATGACAACGCAAGATAGCGTGGGGTAAAATTTTGATTTTAAATTTAATATATTAAATTAACCTAATTTAATTTAATTTTAAATATTAGTTAAATCAATTCTTAAAAAACGAAGAGTGTCGTATACTTAAAATACTTATTTTTTATTAACGCAAGCATAGGACATACCATGTGCGGCCAATTGCTTGTTTATATTTTTTTGTTGTTTTAGGCATTTAGGTTCCTAGAATATTAATCCTTCTATTTAATTTTATTTATTTGATTTTAATTAAATATATTTATAAAAATAAAATAATTGAATTACGTCATATTAAACTAAAGACATAAATATATTAAAACATTTTATAGTTTTGTAATTTTAAAATGTCAAGTGAGAAAATGAAAGTTCATCTTTCAAAAAGTGAAAAAGACATTCTATATGTGACATTTTTTAAAAAGTTTTATAATAAAACTTTTAAATTGTTCTCTTGCACCTAATAAAATAATTTATAATCAACACAAATAATAAATAATATTTAAATTATAATTTTTTAAATTTTATATTGAACGTTATAAATATTTAACATCTTGTTCGAGAGAAAGACTACATTTAGTATCGAATTGATAATCTAGATAATACAATATGTCTTTTTTTTCAAGCGTGAAAATTCTAAACTTGTATTTATTATCAACTAGAATTGGACCATAATGAAATTTCAATCTATGTCAATATCGTAATATCATATTAGGGTCAGAATTAGAAGCGAATAGAAAAGTAAGGAGATAGACTCGTGTAAGAAGAAAACAAAAGATATTTACGAAAAAGGGGATTAAAATTCTCTTAAACTATTAAAAATAGTATAAAAATATCCTCCATTTATCTAATTTAAGTACCATTTTTAATAGCTTGATGATACTTTAGACCCTTTTCTAATATATTTATTCTAATTCTATTATCAATCATGAATTTGAATTAATTCAAATAATATCACATAAATTGAAACGACGTAAGTCGATTATTTATTGGGATTGTCTCATTTGATTTGTAGTATGTCCCTATCATTGCTGAGTCAATAAACTCCAACATAGCTTCTGGAAAAAGACTCCAATAGTACTATATATAAAACACCTTCCTTCCTTCTTCCTCTCAATTCATTCTCAAAAAACTATATTCATTATCATCAACAAAACACACACAAAAAATAGAACAGAAAAAAATCACATCTCAAAGCATTAAGGGAAAAAAATGGATTCCAACTCAGATTGTAAGGTAAGGAAATATCCCTTGAAGTTACAAAACATTTCTTGATTCTACAATTTGCTCTCTTTCTTTTCATTTCTTGAGGTTTGATATTTTTGACATGAAGATTTTTGAAAATAATCTCTTTATCTCTGTAAGTTAGTGGTAAAGTCTACATACATTTTACTCTTTCATGACTCTATTTGTATAATTTTACTGGATATGTTGTTGTTGCTGCAGTAGTTTGCTAATGTCAAATTTTGAATTTTTCTTTCTTGATGTTTGAACATTCTAAATTTTCTTGAGATTTATGTTTTTTACTTTCATTATTTTCCTGATCAATTCTTTCGGATTATTTTTTTTATTTTGTATATTCATGATTTATGATAAATTGCTGAAGGATAAGATTTCTGATATTTTCTCAAGGATGTTACTAGCATTGTGCAATTTGTACTTTAGTAATATAAAAAAGAGGATCAAGGATCAACACGTGTCCACTTTCTAGAACTATCTTTTTGAGACACGTGATTCTTGTTTGTCTGAAATGTGGGCCCTATGAATTTTTATAAATAATCTAGTCCTTAAACTATTAGTCGAAATAACTATATTCCATAAGTGTAGCTATAGCAGTTGTTTAATTTGCTGTCAATATATAAATCTATTTATATAATTCGACGTCAATATACAAAATAGAATAAGTATCTACAAATGTTGTATTTATATATTTTAGGAATTTTTAGAACTTATACAAATTAAATTTACTAATATGATAATTATATACAAGTTAGGGTAAGCATATACAAATTAAAATTCTAGACTTTATACAAATAAATTTTGAATTTATAAAATTAAGAGCTTAATTATACAAATTCTGAACGTGCCCTTAGCAACTCGAATTGAATAATAGTGGTGTGTGATGAGTAATTTAAATTATAGCTATGATAAATAATTAAGTAATATAGGTTTATTTAGTTGCTTAATTTTTCCAAAAAAATCCAAGTAGCCAAATCCCTCTAAAATAATGGGCTGAATGATCCATAAAAAGCCTTGGACACTTTATTTAGGATGATTTACAAGAATGACCTTTGATGGGGGGTTTTGAAATTTTGGCCTTTGCTTTTTCCTATGGACAAAATGTCAAAACTTGTATTTACTCTTTTCTAATTTATGTGATGAAATTTAATTGGTTATGAAATTTAAGAAATATGTAAACACTTTACAATACTCTAAATTCTCAAATAGAAAAGTATGTCTTTGTGAACTTTTTGCAAAATAAGTTAAACCTAATATGGATAAAATATTATAAGTAGTGTCATTAAATATTTGCCAAAAAAGAAAATGTGTTATTCTTTTTTAAACAGACTTAAAAATAAGTGTGACACAGAAATTGAGACAAAGTAATTTTATAACAAGTTTTGGCTTTTAACCTTTGAATATTTGCTCATGAGATGAATTGATGGGAAAGGGGTTCAAAAGTTACACCACTCATTTTTAAATTCATTTAATATAATGTCTTGCTTTATTTTTTCTTTTGTAGAAAAGATTGGATATTTATACCAATAAGTTATTTTCACAAGAGTATTCATGAAATAATGGTAGGATTTCATGCTATATTTAGCGTAGACGTCATGTTGGATTACTCACAAATTATACTGGATAGTCATGATTTCAAAGCTACTAACAAAAATAGGGAGTGAATACCTATTAGAATATCGGATTGTCGTGATTTTTAATTTTCACTCATGGTACCTTATATTAAAATATATAAGAAAACACTTGTAAAACTGCAATTGTGATATATGAAAAGCAATTAATCATGTAAAAAAGCTATAACATTTAATCTACAAACACAAGAAAAAATAATACATTACCATTTCAATAGGAGCAAGTGTGAATTTAAGGCTAAAATATGGGGCACATGAACCCGTGATCTTTCCGTAAAACTAGATATTTTATGCATATAGATTTATTACAATTGGTACATTATTATCTGGCGGCACTCATGCTACAAGAAAGCTAAATGATGCACTTGGTTGAATGTTGAAGTGTTTACCTAGAGGACTAGGGATCAATTCCCATGTTCGACAAATCCAAGAATCGCCTTTGAGTGGGAGTTAATCATAATATCATGTAGTCAACCTAATTGTCCTAGTGTGCTTATTTGCTAGGACAAGAAGAAAGCTGTGATGCACTCAATGCTGCTCTGCTGCAAGCTGTACATATCCGAATCACGCAACAGAGAAGCTCTTGAACCTATTGAGCGTGCTGCCAAACTTGATCCGGAAACAGTCATTATTAACAAGTTCCAGGATCGCGATTACAACCGTGTGAACTATACTCTTGTGTCATATGTTATTCATGACAGCACAGGTTGTCCCATTTACAGTCCCTTGCATCAAACTGTCGTGGCCATGGTTGCTGCAGCCTATGACTCCATAAACCTTGAGCAGCACTCTGGTGCACATCCTCGCCTTGGTGTCGTGGATGACATTCTCATTCATCCACTGGCACGAGCTTCTCTGGACGAAGCTGCTTGGCTTGCTAAAAAGGTTGCAGCTGATATTGGTAACAGGTTTCAAGGTTAGTAAATAGTTTGCAACTTTAAATGACTTCTTTTTTTGAAAATACGAAAAGAACCGGCTTTGGGGCTCAAAGTATGTGTATATATGGAAAAACTATTGCACGCGTTCTCGACTCTCGGCCTCTAAATTCTTGATTCGCCTCTGAATACAGTACCTGTTTATTTATATGCTGCTGCTCACCCAATGGGAAAAGCACTGGACACCATAAGGAGGGAGCTAGGCTATTACCGGCCTAACTTCAGGGGCATCCAGTGGGCAGGGTGGGCTCAACCCGAGCAGGTCCCAGTCAAACCCGATGAAGGTCCAGAGATGGTGTCTCGTGCTAGAGGTGTAGTGATGATTGGAGCTCATAAATGGGTAGCCATGTACAACATCCCAATTATGTCCACGGATCTCTCAGCTGCTAGACGTATTGCTCAGAGAGTGAGTGCTCGAGGTGGAGGACTACCCACCGTGCAAACTCTAGGCCTGTTTCACGGTGAGGACTCAACCGAGATAGCTTGCATTCTTCTGGAACCAAACCAAATTGGAGCTGATCGTGTCCAGAACCATGTCGAGACACTGGCATCTCAAGAAAACTTGGATGTAGAGAAAGGGTATTTTACTGATTTGTCACCTGAAATGATTGTTGAAAGATATATGAAATTAATTTCCAGCTCAAACTGATTCATCAAGTGTAAGATGTGTATAAAGCTACTCAACCCTGCTTTAAGCTTCTATCAATAAGAGAAATCAACTCATTTGTTTTTTCTTTTTCATTCCAAATGCTGTTTGGATAGTTCTGAAAATACATTCTGACATATCATTCTTTCTGAATGTAATAGAACATTGCTAATGGAATGGTTAATGTTTCATATTTTATACTTGTATCGTTGTTTGTGAGATTTGCATTTTATTTAAGATGAGTGCCTTTCTACGAGGTAGGGATAAGATTTACTTATACTCTATCCTCCTCTGACCCCACTTGTCTAATCTGCAAAACTTACATTGTCAAATGGAATGTAGGACTTCAGCATCTACATTGGCCATCTACTCGTGATAGGATATTCACATACACTTGGCCTGTGTGCCATCAACAATGTTTATTTGACAAGTTAATTATTATTCACCATTTTTCTCCAGAATTGTTGCGTATACAATAACATTGATGTCTTGTGTGTCAGTGCACCGGTCGGTTCGGTTTGGTTTTGTCCATTATCCGTTCGATTTATCGACTTTCGATTTTTAAATATGTTAGACCAATAAGAAACCAATAAAATGATTTTTATCTGTTTTCGATTTATCGGCTTTAAGTTCTTAACGGTTCGGTTTTCGATTTACTCGATAAGAATGATAATGAGAATTTGTATTAATAAAAAGCAGATAGAGTATGAAAAATATGTTTACAAACTTGCAAAAGTATAAAAGTGGATAACTAATCACTTAAATACTATAAAGATTAAAATATGTAAAGTATTGCTATAACATCATATTACTATTAAATTACTAATATTTAATATTTACGAAAGGGGCAAACTAGTAAATTATTATAATCTTATTGGGTTATCAGTTTACCCAATAGTAAAAACCGTTTCAAAACTATTAAAAACCTGATAACTAATAACTCAATAACAATAAACCAATAACGTTTCTATCGATTCGGAGTTTGTTGCATTTTGAGCATGTAGAGGAAAGCTGGCTAATTCATCTGTTGATAATGCAAAAACATAATGTTGCAGTGGTCATGTATTTGTGGCTGTGTGCATCTGCATGAAAAGATATCACTACGTACTAATGCAGATTAAATTATTATTAGATGATGCATGTTTTTTGTGGAACAGATCTTTCATGTCTAGTTATATTATATATTTTCTATACCAATATTTCGTTATAGCAGCCGAAAAAATTGGGACAGACAAATGAATAACGATTGTTTCTTCCTGCTTTCAGGAATGAATGGATCAGAAAGAGGCTTGGTACTTCCCTTGCCCTTCTCAAAGGGGTACCCACCGAGTCTACGAAGCTTTGCTAAGAGACTGCAAACGATGATGCTATAGAGAAGTTTGACGGTTGATGATTCATATGGAGAGTAGCAACTACTTTACAATTGAATCCCACGAGTGTGTACGTAGCCTTACCCCCTACCTTTATGAAAATGGAGCAACAAAGTACCAAAGTTCATCCAAATGATTCACACTCTTGTCCACAAGGAGAATCAACAAAATCATTACAATTCTTTCTGCATGCCCAAATTACATCCCAAAAGTTTTTCTACTGTAATAAAATGTGCAAATGATAGTACAAAACTTGAAAGATCATTGCCAACTGAGAAAAGGAAAGAGAAAAATTTTACATTGGAAAAACTGTGATCTATCCATACAACCATGTACAATTTGGGGTCATCTGAACACTCTCACCTATGAGACAAAACTACATCTCAGAAGGTTCAATCACTTGCGATTTTCTTTGATTAGTTATACAGAGAACATAATGAACACGGCCAAAACAATGTTAGCAATCTTTAACTCTTAGTTGAGCATTGTTTACTACGAAAATCTTCAGATAGCAGTTTGTTCATCAACTCATGCAACCTGTTGGCGCCAGGACCAGGTCTAAAAACCGAGTCATCTCCTATCACAGAGCAGGGATCAGCTCCATCACCTGAGGTTCCATTACACCATGCTCCTGCTGCAAAACGATGTGTACGACCTAGCAACTCTTTATCAATCTTGTCTAAAACAGGATCATCCTTGCGGAATTTTCTAGCAAATGGTGCACTGCTATTAACCATTTTGTTGAAGTCCTTCAGTGTCAGTGAAATAGGATGTTGCTTGGGAGGAGTGTCCCAAGCAATGTAATGTAGATCATGGCCTATTGCAGTGTTACGGAACTCTTCGGTGTTGCAAATTACTGTGTGAAAATAGCCTTCTGGTGAAGAAACAAAATTTGTATAGTACATGAGCAAAGTTCTCGGGAAATTATCCCACCCCCATATGCAGTACTCCACAAAAGAGCGTGTCAGAACCACCCAAGCTGAGCCTAACCGCAAAAAAAGAAGAATTCTAGTTATAAGCAGGAGAAGAATAAAGTTCCAAAAGTGCATCCTGCATCAATAATTTTAGAAGAGAGAAATTTTGTGGCTAGAAGTCAAGTCCTCTCAATATAATGCACAGTATATCATCAGTGGCAGGGCAGGTCATGAAAATTTAAGTGAAACAGAGACACTTAAATTGATTTGGGTTCATTCTGAATCGACTGTTAATTGAACTTACCCGTGAACAATGTAAAGGCTGTAGGTAGTGATCGCCGTTGAGAAGTTGTGGCAAGATCAGATTTCTTAGACAAATAAAGACCAGGATCAATAATAATGGGCTTAGCTCTCTGGTTCCTACAACGCAACAACAGCATCCGAATTAATATTTCAAGTATTTTAGGTACAGCTAGAAAAAATATAATGCTTGTGCACTTTAAAATTGAAATTGAAAAATTGAACTTACAGTTTCCACCCATGAAGCAGCATATTTTCGATAAAATTCAGGTTTCTGGACAAATTAGAGAAAACATGGAGCAAATCTGCAACATTTAACAGACAAATGAACTGAATTTGTCTTTGAAAGAAAGGAGTGATTGGAGTGAAAAGTTGATAAATTACACAATGCCCTAAATTCTAGAGCCTAACATCTTTAAACGATTTATTACGAGAAAAAAACTAATTACTAAACAACGAATTCTTGGTTTATTTCATATGCATTCGTGATAAAGTACCTTCCAACCAACTAGAAAAGTCGAATCAAAAGACATACTTAAGCTGACAATTGGATCCCAGTATATAGAACCATTTGCATCACTTGCCAATGTATCATTTCTACATGTCTTTCAATTTTCCACAGAAGGTTATAATGTCCACATGAGACCATCAATCCTCATATAGCGAGTGCCATCTTATGGTAGGTGAAGTGCATCAGCCCCTCGTGAATTTGCATGTACTCCACCATTTTCGTCCTTGGCGTCCAAAACACCACCTTATTCCCACAAGTTTCCATCTTTAAACCAAATGTAAGCGCCATGATGCTGATGGTGCAGGCATAACAGATTTGGTGAACTTACTAGTGGGACAAGGGAATTGTGGGCAGTAAGGAATAAGGTTTTCAGGAATTTGTTGTTTTGAATGGTAGAGGATGAAGGTGATGGGGTGATAGATTGACGCTGAGGATTGGAAGGATGGTGGAAAGCATTCGAAGCAAGACTCTAAGAAGGTTATATGCGCTTTTTCCACAGAAAAGGGGAATCTTGTGTTCCAGTAGAAGCAAAAGTGATGTGGATTATTCAAGAGTCGACCTTTACTTACATATTTTTTTAACCAAAATGAAACATGTTCTTCCCCTCATTTCCTGCTATTTACATCTTTGTTCCCTTATTATAAAGGCACTTTTCTTCCTTGGCCCTGTGGCGTTATTATCAATGTCATTTGAAGAAGCCTTTCCCTACTATTTTCTAAAGATGCCACACAATAATAAAGTTTTCCTCAGACTTGCCAGAATTTACTTGTTTTTACCCACCAAATTGTTACGTGCCGACAAGATTCTGCCCGAAAAAGCCTTAAAAACGCCTAAGGCATGTTGGAGCCTTCCGAAATTCTCTAGAATTACCTAGAGAAAACAAGATCTTGTAAGAAAACCTTGGGGCGTTCTAGAACATTCTAGGCTAGGCTAGAATGGTCTTGGTTCATAAATATCCAAGATATTTATTAGAAAATATCTAGATATTTTAGGAGAAGTTTCTAGGCCTTAAATTGTAGCCATTGGATCAAAATGATCCTGGCCGTCCATTTCTAGTTGGGGCAAGTATAAATAGCCCTTAGGCTAGTCATTTTAGGCATCCAGAAACAAGAAAGCAATCAAGCATTGTAAAGAGCTTCCAAGATCTCTTAATACAAAGTTCTTCCTTTGTTCCTCCAAAGACAAAGTTCCTTCGTCAAGTTTTCATAAGCTTAGTCTTTCTAAGTTCTACTAAGCTTCGGGGTTAGGCTGACTAGCAACTTGAACGTTGTAAGTTTGCTAGGTCGGGCGGATCGTTAGAGTTAAAGTACGGTCTCGTCACAAAATTGAAGGGTAGAATCATTATGGTTAACAGAATGTACCATGATTTTTACTTTTAGTCTTTACAAGAATGCCTTATGCCATAACAGCATAGCTTGAACATGATTGTTCTATGTTCTTGTGAGAAGAGAAAATGTAGGGGTCAGGAAAAGGACATGGACAAGAACATTGATACAACAGGATTTTTAAGTGCTACAATTTATTTAGCTATAGCTGTTATCAATTTCCATATACTCTCTTTTTCCAACTTCAATCAAATATTTTCCAAACGCAACATCACAAATTGGCCGAGGGAATGTGTATTTTAATCTCCTCAGATGGTTTTGGGCAACCTTGAATTCTGGTCGAGGGAATGAGTTGCCAATGATCTCACATAGGTCGAGAAAATGAGTTTCCAAAGGTCCATTATCTTAACATGATACCAGAGGTAATCTTTTGATAGATGGATTGCACCTAAACTTGCATTGCCCATCAGAAAGACGATTACTTTTAACCATTTATATGTTCCAAGAGTTGGTCCTTTTTTTAAAAATTCTGTACTGCAAGTCTAATATCAGGTGATGTCTTTTGCATTCTGTAAGTAATTCCTTGAGTTTGCCTCTTCACTTATTTTTACCACCTCCAACTCAGTAATTCCAGCTCAATTCTCTTTGTTCTTGATATTTTTACAACCTTCTCTGTTCTTGATATCTCAATCAATTTCATTGCGAAGTCGAAAGATTATTAAGTCAATCAGTTCAAAACTAACCCGAATTGAGAATTTGACTTTCCTACTTTTTGTTTTAATACACATTCCTACCACCTCCACCAAATATCAGCATACGTTATCTTTCATATTTTGAGCCACAAAATCCAAGCTTAAAGCACCAAACCTCCTGCATTGAGTGAAGCCGTCATGATGATCCATTTGGTTTAACAAGAGGAATACCCTCATAATTGTCCTACATGACAAAACTATAACTAATTTCCATGTGAAACAGCTCTTAAGCATGACACAATCAATCCAACCTAGTCATGCAAGGTTAATACTAACCAAGCGATTTCCAGTATCATAGACAATAACAAGATATAAGTCTTATAGATCAACATGGATTGCTGTTAATAATCAGCTTAGTGCTTAAGTGAAGGAAAATATAAATTGAAATGGCATCTTTTTACCCACATTAAAATGGAGCTTGACATATGTAAGTGGATTTCTAGTTCCCTCATGTTCTGTGGTGGAACCAAAGCATCCTTGTGGTCATTGGCTTGCAAACTAGGAATGACATTTAGATGTTGACCCCTTTATTGTTAATTATACTTTATTACTACCTCCATCCTATATAAACAAACCTGCTTGACTAAAGCATAATGTAAGAGAAGAAAGTCCAAATGTGGTCACTGCACTTGCTTTATTGGAAATATAGTATAAAGATGGATTCCAAACCCATAGTATCATCGGGTAGTAAGGTATCTTGACAGTTGGAATATCACTAAATTTAGCATTTAAGGAAAATGATCTTCTTTTTTTTGGATTAACCTAATATGGAAAGTGGATCAACCACCAAAAGATATCTGATTAGTCAGACAAAGAAACTCCATACATCGACTTAATTACCACTTCATTCTACGATTTAACTCTTACCTGCTATCACGCCAAACACTAGCTAAGAAGTTCTTCAGAATGTCAGACACAGAAGATATGCACACCAGATATCAACCAGGAGCTATTAAAGCTATTGAACTACCTCTCAGAAAAAAGAACCTATTTACAAAGCTCATTCATCCAAGTTTTCTGATACCCATTTTTAGGCACTTCCCAAAAGAGAGCTTTATCAGTAGATAAAAAGCATAGCTGAAGGGGACCCTAGAGAATGGGTAGTAGTTCCTCTGTAAGCTGGCTAACTAGGTCATGCTAAATCATCCCGGACACAAAGTCCATATGCACCAAAATATAGTAAAAATTGGAATGTTATAACCATGCAAATTAGCAATTAATGTACCTAATGCACTAATGACCATCTTCCAATCACTTACATTAAGACAACTTACCACATGATGCAAACTCTATGTATCTGTAGTAGTCAGAAGGATCTGTAAGGGTGTATAGTTTTTTATTTTAGCTGCAAGCTGCATTGAGAAGGCATATTTTTTTAACGGTACTTATTGACAGTCTAGAAGAAGAAATGGTTTGCACACAAGGTTCTGGAAGGATAGGTGGTTGAATAACACTATCCTGATGAATGATTACCCCAGCCTCAATCAATTATTATGTGAACCAAACTCCACCGTATCTCGGAAGTCGGAACGGGAGAGCAGCATATGGGGTCTTCTTTTCAGAAAGAATGTACAAAACAGGGAGATTGACGATATGAAAATCTGTTATACAGACTAGAAGGTTACAATAGAAATATGCAGGCACCAGACAAGCTACGATGGGCAATGACAAGAAGGGAAGATATTCAATGAAAGCTGGCTATTCCAGATTGTGTGCCCAGAGTGACCTGAATGATAACTGGCCATGGAAGACCAAGCTGCCAACAAAGACAACATGTTTCAGTTGGACAGCCCTTTATAGAGACATGCTTAACCCAGGAAAATCTTAGTATAAGGAACATTCACATTTTCATAGATGGTATATGTGCCCAGTAGAATTATTTGTCAAACAACCACCTATTCCTTCACTGTAAAGTGGCTTTAGACATATGGAATATGTTCTTCTCTATCTTCGGACTGAGGCATTGAGCTGGGGAAAACCTGAGTACTAAAGAAGCATTTGAAGGATGATGTAGTTGGAGAGTTAGTAAGGCCATCAAACAAGTACGGCAGATGATCCCTGCAAGTACTGTTTGGTCTCTCTGGACAGAAGATATTTTGACTGTTTATCAACTCCAATTTGCCTCACTTTATTATTTTTTTGACCATTGTGAGCTCTCTAGTCCTGACATGGTCTCTGATGTAAAGAAGCTAACCTTTTTTTTTTTTTGCTTACTTGACGTTTGTATTTTACGCATCTACTTGATGCCACATGCCAGTAAAGATTGACCATTTACCCCACTGAAAAACTAATGTTGCAGCTGGACATTCAAAAATTCAATATAACCTAAGTAAAAAGAAGCTAATAAAGAGAATATAAGTAAATATACGATCGACGAACAACCCACAGCACATGGAAGTAGCAAACTTACCATCTTGAGTCATTAGTGGATAATCTGAAGCACTAAGATTGATAAACCAGTCCCACTTTGAACTTTCCTTCAGCAAAATGGATATAGCTTGAAGGGTACAAGCAAACATCGTAGGACCCTTATAAGTCACTAAATTAGACTGTGCCATTACTCGAACATTCTCTACTTTGCGGAACGTAGGATCATTCTTCACCGACATTGTTAAGTTCAACCTTTCTCTAGGTGGAGCCTCAAGATCCATATGTAAAATATACTGATTCCTTGGGTGATAAACTGCTTGCAAAGTCCTCATCATTCTGTGACTATCACCCTTTGTGCCTGATATCAGATAAGCAAATCTAGGTGGTTCATTTCTACCAAATCCATTTGATTGAAATGACTGTAAATCAGATTCCACAAAATACCCATCCGACTCTACCGGCCTAGCAAACGAAACCATATCCAACTGCACTTGATCTCTTCCATATGATGATGAATATAACCCAAAAATTGTAGCTGTGAACAAAGTAATAGACATAAGCAAGCTCACAAAGAATGGTATCTTCCAATGTCTATCTCCATATACCCTTCCAGAGTGAGAACTCGAATTTGAATTCGAATTTTTATCATTAAACACTCTTCCTGAATAAGAATTGGCATATTTCCTCATGCTCAACAATTGCTTCTACACAAAAGAATCACAAATGAGTGTCAAGCAAAAAGTTTCCAAGACTCAACCTTTTCGCCTTGATCTTCTTGAGAGAACGAAAAGGATGAAGCTTTACCATATGGGCTATCAGCAGAAATGGTTTTTTCTGTAGAGAGCTCAAAAGCTTCCAAATTTCCACCGACAAAAAAAGTAAAAATTATTGGTTTTGAGTTTTCCTATCCAGAGAAACTGACCATTACAAGTAAACTAACCAATAAAGGCAATGTTGAACATTGAAAAAAATGTACAGCTAGACTATGGTGGAATACAGAAAAGGGGGAAAAAACATATGGAAATAGTACAACAAATTCAAACAAAATAATCAGATTTCCCTACAAACAAATAAATAGAATCCCCTGCTAACCCCACTTCCCTAAACCTCAGATCTAATGACCTATTTAAACAAATAAGTTCAAGAAATTTACTTAATGTTTTTTCTCCAAATAAAAAGGGGTTTCAAGAACCTCACAGAACTTAAATCAAACAGGTGGTGATCTAACCAATAAAAGAAACCCAAAACCCAAATGGGTTTGTAAAAGAACTGATTTTTTAGTATAAAATCCAAGAAATTTTGCAGAAAAGTGAATTGGGTAGGGGAAAAAAGCAGCAAAAGTTAAAAGAACCCCCCTTTTAAGTTAATTAATCAGAAACAAAGACTAATTTTTTCTGTGTAGCAAGATTAGATAGAGCTGGGGTTGAAGGAAGGAGAGGGAGAGGTGACCGTATAGATTGCTTAAAGTGTTGGTAATGACCTAATTTGTATGATTATACACTTGATTAATACAGTATTATATATATAATGAAACTGCTAATTTGGAGTTAAGAACAAGGAAGACAGTGTTATTAGTACTAACAGTTGAAAAGGTTGATACGGATGAGTCTCCTCTCCACTTCATTTTCTAAAAGTAATTAATATATGACATAAGTTAGATTTTAAATGATAATAATATATGATATAAATTAAATTTTAAGTGAGATAAGTTAATTAATGTATTCATCAAAATAGAAATTTGGAGAAATGAAGAAAAATAAAATGGATAGTTTTAAGTGAGATAAGTTAATTAATGTATTCATCAAAATAGAAATTTGGAGAAATGAAGAAAAATAAAATGGATAGT
>JAABOM020000101.1:22267122-22289240 GCA_011800125.2 Solanum clarkiae
ATATTCATACATTTAAAAATAATATTATCAGTTAGAATAATAAATATATATATATATAATTAAAGAATATATTTAAATCTCAAAATTCGATAATTTGGTAATAACTTATAGTAGCTTGGACTTTGGAAGTGTGTTTGCATTAATTATAGTTATGCGCACTTATATTTTCAACTTCACGATTTAAAGTTGATGTGCTATATATCTGTTAGCTAGAAGAGCACATTAATTTAACAGCTTGAGTGGAGTTATATAAGTATTAATAATATATCAATTAGTTTAAGAAATTTTATGTATTATTTTATAAAAAGATGTATTTAAAGTTGTATATTTAAATGAAATAAAATATTAAAATAATCTAATTTCAAATCATGTAATTTCGTATTGCATGATCAAATGAGCCTAAAGTTGATGTACTATATACATCTAAAAAGCAAATGGAAAATGCATATGCTAGACGAGCACTTCAAGGATAAAAGTTATTCATTTTTTTCGAAATAATTTTTGTTGTATTCAAAAGTAATATTTGACAATGACAATTTCAAATCTAATATAAAATTGTAACTTGTTATTAATTATTTTTTTTCACTTTTGAAGTTATATCTTTAAATATGAACATTATCCCAAATATTCGTAACAATAATTATAACTAATTATAATTATGTCTTCACCTCCAACTTCAATTTTTTTTTTTAAGAAAAAGATACAATATACAGTTAAACCCTTGATTCAAATTCAAACTCGAATCAATAATTCATCAATTCGTCATGAAATGATATAACCCCTACGAAGCATCTCTAGTAAAAATGAATCATCAAATGGGGAGCTGGAATGAACTATATTTGTAAGTAAGTAAAATGGCAGCTCCCTGCCCGCGCCCTTTTGTCGTTAAAAGCAAGAACAGGCGTGTTTGATTGAATTTAATAATTTTAATTTATATTATAAAGTTACTGAAAATATACAAAAAATATTACCGCAAAAAAAAATCAATAATTTTAAAAAATTAAAATTTAAAACTTGTAAGTACAGGACCTGTATTAGAGCTACTAGCTAGTGTTTAATGTTGGTAGTTCACAACAGAAAGGATGCCCTTATTATGAAAAGTAGTAAATTTCTGGTGGAAAAGAGCATTTTCAATAAAAGAGAAATTAATAATAAATAAGTGTCTTGTCAACCAAAACCCCTTTTCTTCACCTTGCACTTGTTTTTTTTTTTATTTTCAGTGGCAGAACTAAAATTTCAGTCAAAAGATTTAAAATTTGATAAAGTAAATAAAAGAATCAGCCGAAAGAGATTCGAAGTCTACTACTACAACAACAACAATAACATACCCAGTGAAATCCCATAAGTGGGGTCTGGGGAGGGTCGATTGTACGCAGACCTTACCACTACCTCATAAAGTGCAAGGTCTAGGCTCGTCTTTACCTAGACACAAAAACAATAAAAATTAGCCACATTGACATGTAGAATCTCTAACTTTGCATAAAATTTGCATCAAATAAAGTCATAAACTCACCTAATATATAACCACCATGAAAACTTTTTAGTAGATGATTCTAGGTAAAGGTCAATGAATTGTCAATATTTTAGGGGTTAAATTAGCAAGTATAATGGTGCATTTTTCTTATTATTTGCCATTGAGTAAAAATAGGGGTGTTCTATTTTTGGTTGAGTTTGTTTAATAAATGATAAAAAAGTGAAACACATAAAAACAAGAATATGAAACTACACGCAAAAGCCCTTAAAAGGACAATGGCTGATATATACACTCCACCTACCTGCCTACTTTATAATATATAGTATAGTTTTGTTAAATTACATATCTCTATTTATTAAAAAGTAGGATGATTGTTTTATCTTAAACATTGTGCACTTTTCTTTAAAGTAATGGGATTATTTTGAGATAAATGAAATATTTCTTCCTTAATATCATATTATTTCTCTATTTTTCTCAAAGCCTTAATAAGAAATCAATCAATATTAGTGTCTCTGTCTATTTTTATTTGTCTACTATATTATTCGCTTGATACAACAAAAGTTATTCACTATACTAAAAATAGATGTCAAACAATTACACTTAGTTCATAATTTATCCTTATAATCAATTATGGTTATTTTTCTATTAAAATTTTCAAAATATATTTATAATATATTCAAATAGTGATTTGGTAAAATTTTCCTATCATTTATTTCTTTTTAATTTTATGTCAAGTTAATAGTTGATAACTATTGTTGAATAGAGAAAGTATTCTGAGAAATTCAATAATACTTATCCAGATTATAAAATCAACAATTTATTATTCTGTGTCTATGTTGTTTTTTCTATTAAACGATATTTATTTTCAATATTTAAATCATTTATATTTAATAAGAATAAAAAAGGACAAGGTTCAACCATTTTCATAAAAAATTTTCCTATTATTTATTACATTTTAATGTCAATAGAAAATGATCAAAAATACTCTTGACTATTTGGAATGGAGAAGAATTATCCCTCCGTAATATTTTGGCTAAAAAATATCCCTGAATTAAATTTTTGTCTAAAAAATATCCCTTTTTAACAAAAATTAAAAAAAGTTAAAAATACCCCGAACGATCAAACATGGAGCAAAAATATTCCTAAGATTTTGGTTCAAAAATATCCTTGCCTTAAATTTTTTTTTTTTTAAAAAAAAGACACATGCATATTATGCGGACAAAAAGGTCACGCGATTAATCCACATGAAGCCCCATTTAGAGACCAAAGAAATTCTCCTCAGATATTAGGTTCGAGATTATAGCCTTTTCATGTCAAAAGAGAATGTTATTTAACTTGCAAACACCTCAAAAACTCGATCTTTGAATGGTAACATTGATTCATGCTCGATATAATCGTTGCCTCCTCCTTAATTAGTTTCTTGAGTTCAACAAGATCTAATTCTTCAAATTTTTCGAACCTACGAAGCTTATAGAAAAATTATTGTGCTCGTGTTAGCAATATAACACAATTAATATAAGTTATCATTTTCAAGAGATGATTCAGTTGCAACTATGAATATTTCTTTTTTCATATAATAAGAATTTGGAATACTCAAAGTTTGACAAAAATTGATTTGAAGATGAGTTGGGGCTGAATTTTTTATGAAAGAGGGTTATTTTAGATAATAACTTTAAAATTTTAATGAAGGTTATTTTTTTAATCGAAAACTAACGAAGGATATTTTTGCTTTATTTCTAATATTTAAGGGGCATTTTTGATCATTTTCTTTTTAATTTTTTTATTAGGATGAGGGGTATCGTTGAGCTAGAAATTTAACGGAGGAATATTTTTCAGCTAAAGATATAACGAAGGAGTATTTTTGAACCAAAATATTATGACAGAGTGATATTTCTACTCCATTTCAAATAATTTTAAAATATTTTTGATCTTTTTTCATAATATCAATATCAAAATTATCATTGGACAACTGTTGTTCATCAGTAATAATACACAAATAGGCTAACCACTTTGCCTACGAAAATAAATGAATAATAGTTTTGCTTCGTTTCCGTTGGAAAAAGGGAAAAACAGAGTCACATGGGTCATGAAGGACCTTTTCCGATGCAATAATGAAAACTTTTTTCATGTCTCATTTTTATCCAATGGCAACTATATATATTATAAATATATATAAATATACCCCCTCATTTGTCTTTGCACAAAATTCTCTGTATTACGTAAAGTAAATTAATAATCCAAGTAATACTAGTTGTAAAAATATGTATTCTAAGCATTACTTGAAGTAGGATAGTATGTAGTAGATGTACTTTGCGTTTGAGTAAAGCTAACAACTCTACATATAATAAGTTAGTTAATGGACGATGATACTCGTAAAAGAGTTTTAAGTTACACGTATCATCATTGTATTGTTAGTATAAATTTAACTTTTTTTTATCAGTTGTAATAGATAAGTTATTTGTGCAGGATTAAGGAATTTTAACCCATCATTGACGTCAAGGTATTTTGATTGATTTCTTATGATAAAGAACGAAAAATATATGTTTGCAATAGCGATAATATAAATTACTCCCTCTATTCACTTTTACTTATCACTTATCGAGGTCAAATTATATGAACTTTGACTAACATTTTAAGATATATTTTTTCATCATATTAATATGAGAAAGATTGCAACTTATAATATTTTTCGTATTATTTCCAACCATCTAAATTTAGATACTTTAATTTAGTTTTGAAGTTTAATTAAATTGATCTCGAAAGAAAAATAATAATAAATAAAAATGAACAGGGGAATATAAAATTACGAACAACTCAATAAATAGAACAAATCATACATGACACTTTTATTTTTGAAAGTGATATGCAAAAGAAGAACATTACTTTTTGGTGTATAAAATATGAGGCTAGACCTTTCAATTTATATATATAGCAGATAATAAAAGGACGAAACGAAAATGTACAATTCAAAATTTATTTTTTGTCAGTTCTCATTTCTCATTCAAAAAACAATTAATATAAATCTCTATGTTAAAGAAGATTGATTTGCTTAAAATATATATCTTTTTGATTGATCTAAAAAAAGTTGTTTAACAATATATAACTTAAATTCGTTGTCAAGTACTCAGTCTGTCCATCTTTAATTGTCCCTTGTTGATTTGATTCAAAAATTAAGAAAATAGTAAATGATAGGGATAATTTAATACAATATTTTGAAAAATATAATAAGGTAAAATTATCTTTTAATTTCATAAAACGGACGAATATTATTGAACATCTCAAAATAATATAGTGGATAAGTAAAAGATGAACGGAGAAAACGATGACTTAAAACTAAAAAGAGTCGTGAAGGAATCTCCTTTTTCCTTTGAAAAAAAAAACTAAATCCTTTGGTTTATATAAACTCTTCAATTTTCGTCGTTAATGATAATTCCAACTAAACATACCAATAATAATCATGCACCAAATAATAATTAAAACTTAGGTTACAAACATCAAAACAAACAATTGCAGTTGTTCCTCATCGTCATACCCTCAATATTAGAAACGAATTGAAAAGATAAAGTTATTAAAATTGAAAATGAATACGACTTTATAGAACTGGTCTTAAATCCGACTTGGACAGTTGGACTAAAAGCCCAAGTGGGGTAGTAGTACATTGATGGCAAAATTAAAAAAAACGTCTTTGCTTTTACTGTTAAATCAGTAAGCTACTACTCTATTAGCCTCCATGAGAACAGTGCCTAAACTGGTAAAGTACTAGTTAAAATATTGCCAAACTACGCTTCTCAAAAAAAACCTCGTCTCTTTCTTAACCCATGTGAAGCATTTTCGTTCTTCTCCACCATTTTCAAGTATAAATTATATAATTTCACATAATGCTCATTCCCTCTTTGTATAAATAAAGCTCCATCTTTTGTACTTCTCAAAACAAGTTCATATGATTTAGTATTCACATTAAAATTTAACTATTCTTCAGAATGTCGAGTTTTTTAACGAGAGGAGCAATCTTATATACCGTATCATGTCTTACTAAACCAAAAGTTCATACTCTCTCTCTCTATTTATATAGGTTGCTCCTATTATAAGTGACTACCCACCTCCTATCTACTATCCATCATCTCGAAATCTTGGATTAAGAAAGGAACAACTCTATTCATGGAATTGCATCTTCTAAAACCAAAGTCCATACTCTCTCTCTATTTATATATGTTGCTCCTATTATGAGTGACTACCCATCCTTATTTACTATTTCACTCGTCCATGAGATCTCTGATTAAAAAAGGAGTTGCTCTAAGGTCCATATCCTCTCTCTATTTATATATTTTGCTCCTATTATGAGTGACTACCCACCCCCTATCTACTACTCTACCCACTCACCCAAGTAAAGAGACTCGTCTCTCTATAAAAAGCCCTAAAGCTCCTCCTTTTCAACGCTTTTTACACCAGATCTCTTGGACTGACGCCATGGAGATGCGTGCTTGCTGAGGAGGCCATTTTTATCATCTACACTTTTCTGGGTCCTTTCTTTCTCTCTCTATATATCTGCAAATGCATTTGCAGTCGTATATATTTTGCATCGACTAACACAAAAGCACACGCGCAGCAAGTGTTTTGGGTGATTCGATTCGTTTTTTTTTTTTGGATTTCGATTTTGATGTGTGTCTTTTTTGGTTCTGCGATAACAGAGAGAGAGAAGCGATTCATCAATGGAGAATGGTAGTAACGGCGTCGTTACGTCGTTGTTCACGGACGATGAGTTGCGTGAGATAAGTGGGGTCAAGAGATGCGATGATTACGTGGAGGTGATGTGTGGGTGCACAAGCCATCGTTATGGTGATGCTGTTGCTAGACTTAGGGTTTTCTCATCGGGTGAACTTGAAATCACCTGTGAATGTACCCCTGGATGCACAGAAGGTTCTTATTTTTTTCATCTTTAAATCAAATGGGGTTTGCGTCAAATGCATGTTGTTACTGGGTTTTAATCTATCGTCGGCTCTGTGTTCTCAGACATTTTGATTTATTTTTAACATTTTATGTGTATCTAAATTTGCCTGAGAGAGCACCATTTCTGCTTGTGGTAGCGTGTGTTTGGTGTTGTGCCTTGAAGGTTTTGCTCTTTCTTTGAAATATTTCTTGTGTGTCTGATAACCATGTTAAGGTTTGTATACACCCTATACTCTCCGGACTATACTTGTGGGATTACATTGAGTACGTTATTGATAAACATGTCAGCAGAGCTAGAAATACATTGCCTGTTCGCTATGTGATAATGGTTCTTTGGATGCAGATTAAGGTGTTAAAGGGTTTGATCTTTGATGCAGAGCTAGAGTTCTGTTTGTTTTGTCTTCAAAGCATTGTTCTTTCTGGTTGATGATACTAAGTATCTACTTATAGCTAAACAACTCATTGGTTCTACCGTTTCTAAAACTTGACCATGGCAACTTTCTGAAAACTATCAACTCTTAATTTATTAATGTTTATCGCGGGGTTTGTGCAATGACTAGTGTGTGATATCAAAAAAAATCTTATAGTATCACTTAGCAGATTCTCTCGACAGCATTTGGTTGTCAGAGGATATCTCTATTTATAATCATTCTCTATGTATCTTCTCAGTTTCCTCCTTTCTTTATTACAATCATAAGCCACAAAGAATCCATTATGTACTTGATAAATATAACACTCTACTGGAGAAATTATCTGATAAAGTACATTAAGTCCTACCACTTGTACTTGTGCTACTTAACAAGAGTCTCTTTTTCTCTATCTGGAATTGAACGTGTTATGTAGAATTTTATGCATATGTTGTCCTCTCTTTTACATTATTTCACTGTCTTGTTGTGCACTGAGCTTCTATTAAGAGTTTGGTGTTTTGTGAACAGACAAGCTTACTCCAGCTGCATTTGAGAAGCATTCTGGGAGAGAAACTGCTAGGAAATGGAAAAATAATATATGGATCATTGTTAATGGTGAGAAAGTTCCTGTGGTAAAGACCCCATTGCTAAAATATTATAACAAATCTTCAAAGCATGCTAATGGATCAAATAGATCTCAAAATGGAAAAGCTTGTCACCGAGATGAGTTCCTAAGATGCACAGAGTGCAAGAAAGATCGCAGGTTCCGTCTCCGTAATAAGGAAGAGTGCAGAAATTACCATGATGCTTTGGCGAATGTACATTGGAAGTGCTCTTGTATTCCATATGACAAGTATGTTCCTCTTCTTCAAGTTCGTTATTTTGTTCTTCATTTTCTTGGATTCACCACCCTCTTAAACATACATGCTGTGGTTGATTTTTTTAGTAAAAGAAAATTTCTTTCATTGATCAAAGTTGCAATCTTGTCCACGGAATGGGGCACTGTCAATGGTTTCAGTAGTCATGGAATGGAAAAATAGTTGCATCTTGTTAGTTTGTCTTGGAAGTCATTAGTTATTTCATGAGTGCTCTTACCTTTGTAAAATCTGTATATGATTCGCTTTCCCACTTCAATCATTTGATGTCTTTCAGACCAGAATGAAAAACCAGACAACATGTGTCTTATAGGTGGATCATATCCGTTTTGGTTCTGCTCCTCCTCCTACTCCCGCCCCAAATAAAATTAAAAAAAACTTTAATATGATAATGGTGAAATCCTGGCAAAAGGAGGAAAGTCATGAAAGATGAAAGATCAAATAAACATTAGATAACCTTTCATATCAAACAGAAGCACAGACAGCCAACTTGCATGTGGGAGAAAGATTTGAAGAAATATTTGATCTTTATCCTAGTGAACCGTCATTAGCACAGTACTTTATGATCTGACTGAATCTGAACTAAGATTAAGCATTCATGTATGACTGATAGCATACAAGTACCATGAAGGTAAAAGGTGAAAGAACCTTATTTTACAAAGTACAGTTCAGAATTTGAGAGGAAAGCTCTTTGATCAGTTTATTTACCTATATATGATGCTCTATTTTCTTTTTGTCCATGTATGCTCTAGGGATGGGAAGATATTTTAGGGTGTGTGGTTCCATATTAGTTTTGTAGCAGATAAAGTTATATCTTACAACCCTTAAGCACAAAGAGAAGAAGGAAAAAAATGTTTTCCCTGTGGTGGGAAGGGAGCTGATGCCCTTTGCTCCCACATCCAAGTTAAATGGCACTGTGGATTTTGTGATGTGTGAAGAGTGAACAGATAAAGGTTGACTGGAAGTAGAGCTTAATTACAGCTATTACTACATTGAAATAGCTATCAATTTCATTTCCAGAAGTAGTATTTCTCAAAGAATTCTGTCTTCTGATCTTATGCCCATGGGATCTCTGCTTATGAGCAGAACTTGCTTCTCGAGTTGGGAACCTTTATTTTGCTATAGATTTCGGAAGTCGACCACTTGTTCTTGAGAGAAATCATTGTTTATTGTGAGAATTGGAATTTGAAATGCCATCCCATGAAATCTGGTCTTGATGCCCTTGTAATTATATCTACTACTCCCCTGCACATACCATCTACTTTCATGGTTTGTACTAGTGAGCCCTCTTTCACTCTGTTGGATCTGCATTGTTGTTCAAGTGATGTAGGACAGCTTGTTGATGCATGTCCCACCATATTAGTTGATAGAATGCCAAGTGATGTAAAGGAGTTTTCTTTGTGGTAAAAAGCTTTCTTTGTCACCTGATATGCCTCTATCCTTTTGCAGTTGTTGAACCATTTCCATAGTCAGCCAAAATTTGCTAATTTATTCGTTAAAGAGTGCCAGCTTTCCATGGGAGTGATGATCTCTGATATTATACTTGTCGGAAATGTCTTCGTTTTTTTCGTGATTTTAATTTACGGTGGCTTGTATGTATCAGATTTTCATGTGATGATGAAGAAGAACGAGCAAGCCGTAGGGTGTACAGAGGATGTTCTCGTTCTCCTACATGTAAAGGTTGCACCACCTGTGTTTGTTTTGGTTGCCAAATATGCCGATTTTCAGACTGCAGTTGCCAGACGTGCAGTGACTTCACAAGGAATGCAAAAGCCTGAATTATTCTATAATTTATTTCCAATTTGAATGGGGTATGTTTTCCCCATCACTAATTAATGTGAACCCTTGCTGCTCATGTTTTTGCTGACATATCTAAGACCCAATTAACTCACATTCACATTCAAACGCTGCTTCTATCTATAATCTGCATGCATGCTCAGACGCTCGACTCTTTTACCTTGAGATTTATTTGGACGTACAATATAAATATATGACTAAAAATTCCATAAAAAAATGGTATTTCTGAACCTATAACTTTATAAATGCAATGGATTTAATCCTTAAAGTTCATAAAGTTTAAATTTTTGGGTCCACTACTAGATGTAGATGTTACATATCTGATATTTACGTCCATCTTTACTTGATACAGAGATTAAGAAATAATAAATAAAAGTATAATTTTATCAAATTGCCCTTTGAATATACTCCCTTCATCCACCTTTAACTAGTCCTAGTAACTTAGCACAGAGATTAAGAAATAGTAATATAATAAATATGATGTCTTGAAAAATTTGTAGGGAAATGACTATATTTAATGATAATGATAAATTGGGAACTTGGCACAGAGATTAAGAAATAATAATATAATAAATATGATGTCTTGAAAAATTTGTAGGAAAATGACTATATTTAATGATAATGGTAAATTGGGAACTAACTGTAAAATTGTCTCTTGATTTCATAAAGTGAACAAGTATTGTCGGATATTCCAAAATAGTCTAGGAGTCAAGTAAAGTTGGACGAGGGAAGTAATAAATATATTGGCTTGGAAAATGTAATAAATAAATGACTATAATTAATGATAAGAAACTATGTACAAAATCATCTTTGAATTTGATAAAGTGGACAAGTATTACTGAATATTTCAAAATCATAGAAGAAGTATTTGATATTTCCAAAAAGATGCCTTCCATTATTCTAATTTCCTTTTTTTGTTAATGCGTTACAAAGGGCATCCAAATAATTCATTATTGCAACATGACAAGTACAATGTTTACAGATGGAAAGAAAGAAAAATCATTTGTTGTAGACCTCTTTATTAATGGAGGATAAACTGACCAATCTTTTTCCATGAAATGAAAGCACAAAGTCTCCATTATAGTCACTGAAAAAGCAAAAAAGCTTAAAAGTTTGTCAAATGAAATGGTACTTTAGTGAATAAGACACAAATACACATGACAAATGGTTTCACAGAGTTTAAAGGACGTAAATATAAACTGAATAAAAAAGCTTTCCTCTTCAGACAAAAAAATACTCCTATTGCATAGGGGTTATCGTCCAGAGGTTTTTTTTTTTTTTTCGCTTGGTGTTCGAAACTCATGGAGTCCCGATTAAATCTGTATCGTCCATTTAGAGGCTTCCAACAAAATTTTTTCCATTTCCAAGGCTCGAACTCGAGACTTCTAGTTAAGAATGAAACACTCTCACCAGTGCATCACTACTCATAAGGATAAAGTGAAATTTACCTTTCTTTAAATAATAAATGCTTAAATATATTTTTATCAATTCACCACAAAGATCAATTTATTTAATTTGGTGCAACCACCAGATACGAACACGTATTTCTTTTAACAAGTATTAAGGATGTGATTTAGTGGTCAATGACGTGAGTTGAGCACTATAAAGTTTTAGGTTCAATCAGAAAAACACTTGGTGATTTCTTCCCAGTCTTAGTGAGTTACCTGATATTTGTTGATGGTGGAAGATGACAGATATCCCATAGAATTAGTCGAGATGCACATAAACTGGTACAAGTATCATGATTATCAGGGGAAAAAATCCTCCGATAAAATTTCCCTATTATAGAGGGGGATTCTCCTAGAAAAAAAGTCGAAAAATCTTAAACAAATCGCCTTTAACATTTTTCAATCCATTTTATGAGAGATTTGTCAGCGTTACTCGAAAAGTTGAGCAATACTCAATACTTAAATTGCTCAAAGAATAGCTATTTTTGACACGTTAGACAAACAACTTGTATTATGAACCAATAAATGCAAAAGATTTATGTTAAGAAATAGACACAATATATAGTTGGTTTGGTTCGTTATTCTACTACGAGTATTTTTTTCTTCTGAAATTAATCGTCATGCTTCTCTTCTCAAGAGTTAATTTGACTAATTTTTAAGTTAAATTGAATAGATCACCTTAATATTCTATGATTATACTTAGATACTCAAAAACTATACTTAAAGTTCAACAATTTATAACATTTTTTATGTCAATTTAATAAAAAAATATATTTTCAAATGTTGGTCAAAGTTCACTTAATTTAACTCTAGAGAAAACGAAACGTAAAGAATAACTAACAAACTTTACATGTCCCTCCTAAAAAAGCTCCAAGGATAGCAATGTAATACAACCCCCCCCCCCCCTTTTCTTTTTTTTAAGCTCAACTCCAAACAAGCAAGGATTGGTTGCATATATATATATATATATATTGTACAAGTACACGGAGAGATATGATATAAGACAAAAATCAAGCTATAGAGACTCTTACAAGTACTGGGCCAAGATTCCAAATAGAAAGTGCTTTACCCTCCAAAGTAGGGGACCTCTCAGTGCAAATTCGAATTAGTCAAGCTCCGAACCAAGTACCAAAAAGGAAGAAGCCAAGTCTGGTTCTTTGCATCTGAGTACCTGATCCCATCACACTGGAGGATCATTCAAGGCAAAAACTGAGAACAAATACTTTTGTGCATCGTGTGAATTTCGAGCAAGGAGAGCACTGGTGGAAGACAGACTTCAGAATTTAGAGATGAAATTCATTACATAAGAAGGTCGATAGTCCTACACACGCCCCTAAAGGAGAAGGGAAAGTAAAACCATAAAACTACTATACTACTTTTTCGATGAAAGTTACAAAGTAAAGGTTTCCAACTTCAGTTACGTTGTGACCTGCCTCTCCTACCACCAAAACGGCCACCACCCCTGCGATTCCCTCTCTGACCACCACCAGAATGAGCGCCTCGATTGAAGTTTGGAGAACCATTAATATTGTTCTGTCCTGATTTTGGTCCATTCTCCGGTACTTGACCTCCCAAATTCATGGGCGTTGGAGTAAATTGGCCTGGCAAGCCCATTGGCAAAGGTGATTGTCCTTGATTGAAGTTTGGAGAGCCATTAACATTGTTCTGACCTGATTTTGGTCCATTCTCTGGTACTTGACCTCCCAAATTCATGGGGGTAGGAGTAAATTGGCCTGGTAAGCCCAATGGGAACGGTGATTGTTTGGAGAGCCCATGATTGAAGTTTGAAGAGCCATTAACATAGCCAGGAACCACAGCATTTGGTTGTGAATTATTGTTCTGTCCCGATTGTGGTCCATTCGTTGGTACCTGACCCCCCAAATTCATGGGTGCAGGAGTAAATTGGCCTGGTAAGCCCATCACCATAGGTGATTGACCAAAAACATTTTGTCCAAAGGCAGGCCAAGGTCCAAAGGATGGCCCTGCACCAAAATTTGGTAGTCCACCTGGGAACATAAAGCTAGATGGAAGAGTTGGATTTATTTGCTGCTCAAAAGGTAATGCATTTGGCAAAGGCATTTGAAACATTTGCTGTGGATGACCTTGTTGAGGCCATGACATACCAATATTCGGCAGTGCATTAGGAAAGCCCATATTCTGGGGCTGCTGGTATGGGATTCCATTAGGCCAAACTCCAGTTGACGATGCTGCTAAGCCAGGGGAATTTTGCATATGAGGGAATGGAGGGACTGATGGAGGCCTGATATTCTGTCCACGTCCTTGACGAGAGGCGCTTTGCTGAATACCTTGATCCATAGGAGCAGCAGCAGCTGGGATAAAACGTCGAGTTTGGTCAACTGATGGCTTATCATTTTCATGTTGCACATCTGTAGTCGCACCTTGATCATGTTTCCAGTTCTGAGATTGATTTTTAAGATTCCTTTTGTCCTTTTTCTTGTTTCCTGGTTTCTGGTCATTCGTGATGCCCCTCTTTTTCATTTTTTGCATTCTCCTGTATTCAGCCTCCTTCTCATCATCTGAAAATTCATCCTCAGACACCTCTTCATCATTTTCACCGGATGCATCATACCCTTTCTTGTAAAGACTGTTGTCATTTAAGATATGACTTGAAAATTCAGGCACGAAAGAGATCAGGGTGCCTGGGTGGATTCCAGGGGGAACTTCGTGGTCAGAATTGTATCTTACAATGTAGTACGGGTTCTTGACTGGCCCAAAAATCTCATCTACTATACCGAGTGGAGATCTGCTTTCTGTTATCCAGAGAATAGAGCCATCACAAAGAGGAGAATGCTTTTCCATCCCTTCTACTACAACTTGAGCCCCAATAATCTGTCACGCCATATGTAGATGAAAATAAGCCCTTTAAATAACAAAGTTGACTCAAATACAAGCACCATTTACATAATCTTTATCTTTTCTGTTTTCAGCTTTTTAGTCTTACCGATGACACAACTCCTACAGGTTGCATCTGGTGATGTGGTTGTAAGGTTGCAGTCACTTCCGGAACTGGGGGTAGAACCTGCAATTATCAAGAAGATTGAATATTTGCATGTTGACATAAAGCATGAAAGGAAAATCCAAAACATCGCTTGCACGTGCTAATCATTCAAGCAGGGTTGTCAAAACAAATACATGTTCCCAAAATATTACTGCAAGCTATTTCCTTTTATTATAGGGTACTACTAAAACCAGTCCTTACATCCTGAAGAAATTGCATTATTTGATGAACTGGGATAATTTTTTTCGTTGAAATTAAAAAAAATATCTATATTATTAAGATTTTCAATTTTTCTATTCCTAAACCAAAGATAAAGATACTACAAACATCTATATATTATTTCAGAAAAAACATAGATTTTTGTCTCCGAAGGATCTCTTGTTTCACTCTAACCAGATAGTCCACATAATGCAACATCTTTTTGTTCCCCAAATCTGTTTAAATCTTCTCTCCACGTGTTGAAGTTGGCAGCAGCTCACGAGATGTATGACGGATTCTGGCATTACACAATGCACCCCACAAATATTCCATAAATAATCACAGGTGGTCCGTATTTCCATGAACTGCTTTAACTTATGTGGGTTTTTTTATTTAATCATATTTCTACTAACTGCTTCACTGTCCTAATGGGATAGCAGACTGATTACAGCGCAATACCATAGGGTTCAAGTAACAACAGAAAACATTACCTAAGCAACAATTTCAACAAAACTCGTAACTATAATTGAAATCCTACTTTGGTTTTGAAGAATACAGAAACTAATAGGAAGACTTTCATGTTTGGAAAGATATAAAAATTTGGGCAGGAAACATGAAAGTTGAGAAGGAAACCCTGTAACTGGAATAAAGGGACATATGTTCTTTTTCATTTCACTTAACACAAATCAACTCTTTTTGTACTTCAGGTCAGCGCCATAAAATTACTGAAAAAAAGTACATCTTCTGGTTCCTACTCTTAAGACAAATAAATACGAAATCTGAGCAAGGCACCCTTTTCATGTCAAGAACATATTAGTGCAGAACTGCTTGGAATACAATAGAAGCAAATGATTGTTTCGGCGGTTTGACTGTTGGAATTAAACTACTTAACCATATAAGAAAAGGTGTGAAATCCAGAATTAACTAATCCACCCAAAGATGCAATTTTCAGCAATGAACTAAAATGAACTGGAATAGAATGGATGGGTATCAAGGATTCACATAGCTGGTGGTTCAGTTCCAACTAATTTTTGGAGCTACATGTAATTTTTGATGGATTGATAGATAGTTCTTCGGCTAAGTGCTTCTTAGAGATATAGACCACTCTACTCTTAGGTGTTAGTTTTAATATCATCACCTATAATAAATTTATTAGCAAATTACATATGAAAGCAACACACACTGCCCCCCTCCCCCCACTCCCGCACCCACCAACAGATTAATATCAACAGACAGTGATTGATCAGGATGTCCTTCGAAAGATGAGCAGACAGATGGAAAAAATAGAGACAACACAATCTTTTTCTTCTTCAAAACTATGCTCTTCCGTTCTCCATCTAGAATACATTTGCAAAGTCTTCCAAAAGCAACATGATGCCCGTGAAAATAGAAAGTGGAGTTTAAAACAGAAAAATCAAACATCACTCAACTTTATTTTTTATCCTTTAGGTATGACCAATAGCTGGGACTTTGGATGAATAATCAGGGAGATAGATGAACTCCACTTCGCACAAAGTTCCACATTACATCTTTAGACTACTCACACCGAATACACAAAAAATATCAAGCTATCAATGGAATGCTAACAGATTTGCAACATTTAGATATATGCATATGCAAGTGACTCTAGTTCAACTCTACAACAATGATCAAAGATTTGTGTTTGAGAGTTGACTATATGTCGGCCAGCCATTCTTTTAAATGTTGTTCATGATTTAGAGGCATCTATTAGAATATCATCTCGTGTAGAAGCCCTAACAAGGGTGTCTTTCTTGATATTTAGTTGAAATTTAGACATTTTTCCATTGCATTCCATAAGGTGCAGAAGCATCAAGAACTTAGAATGAGTATATATAATGACCTACCAAATTGTTTTGCACTTAACCAATCTCCTCAAGATAACTGTAATATCAGTAGTATCAGCATTCAGTGGCAGTAATAAAATGAGCATATATAACAATTCTTCTGTAATGGGCCAAAATTTGATTAAGCAATAACAAAGGGGTTATTAAAATTAAAAATTAGTTAAGTTAGCTTAAGTGGTACAAAGACCATGGACATCAGATATTTCACTTTCATCAGAGGCTCAAACATAGCAATGATTAGTATCTGAAATGCATAAGCATTTACATGTAAAGTGATAGTAATTATTACCTGAACCTCATTCTTAGACCTGATAGGTCCCTTAACACCAGTATCCTCTTCGTCATCATCCCAATTAACCATCTCATCGGGATCAGATGCTAGAATCTCGCCTTCTTCCATATCCACCTCCTCTTCTTCTGCTTCATCATTTGAACTACTCTCGTCTTCATCGCTGTCACTACTAGAGGCCGAGGAAGAGGATGGACTTTCACTTTCACTTTCACTTTCGTTTTCAGACTCCGTGTCACTTTTATTCACTGTATTTCCATTTCCATTAACACCTATATCATGAACAATTCTTTCCTCATTACTGATAACAACTTTATTATCACTTTCCTCATTCTTGCTAATCGCGGCCACGACCACACTGCCACTGCAATTGCCAACATCAGCTTGATCAACCACTCTTTCGTTCTCGGTCCCACTTATACTAACTCTCCCCATCTTCTCCTCGACTACACAATCCAAATCCTCAACTTTCAACCCGTTTTCAGAAACCCCAATTTGACTCTGTTCTCGATTCAAACAACTCAAAGGGTCCCCAGCTTGAACCTCACATTCCTCAGAAACCCCAATTTGACTCTGTTCCTGATTCAAACAACTCAAAGGGTCCTCCATTTGAAGTTCACATCCATCAGAAACACCATCATTACTCCTGAACTCAACAGAACCAAGCTCAGAGGGTTCTTGATTACTATCAGCCATAGGACTATCCGAGATCAAATCACCAAGGGAATCAAAATCAAGAAGAGAATCAGCAAAAGACAAAGAATATTCGTCAAAATCAGTGACAGATTGTAGGCCTAAAGGGTCTGAAAAAGGTTGATTTTTTTTATCATCTTCAACCTCTTCACCGATAGAACTGAAGAGAAAATCCACCATGTTCAATTGACACAAGTTGGGTTTTCAAATACTTTCTCATAGTGACTTCAAAACAGGAAAATACCTGACTTTATAACAAAGAGTTTCGGTAAGCGATTTTTTGGGGCGCTTTCGTTCAGCAATCAAGCTTCTTAAACCCTACTAGGGTTTAACAGAATAAATTGGAAGAGCAAAAATGCCCCCATTAACTTTGGAAATTGAACAAAATGGTCCTCATATTTTATTTTGGTCTTAAAATGCTCTTGAATTTTATTAAAAATATGACAAAATTATTTGATGTTTTGTTATGTTAGAACTTGGAAGTAGGGTGATCGATATCAGCTTATAAACTTTACTTACAATCTATTTAGTCCAATTTATACAGATCAGAAAAAATGTCAAAAATGGCAAGATGTAGCCGTTCACATCTTCTTCTTCATCCTTCTCCTCCTCCTCCTCCTCCTTCTTTAAAAAATCAATGTACTGCAAATATGAATCCTTTTGAGCAAATATCAAAAGATTCAAAACATCGAGAGATTTAATATCAAAATTTAAAATTGTGTGTTAAGAGATTTTGAGTTAATTGAGGTTGAATAGTCAATGTATATACTTCATGTATAATTGAATTATATTCAACCTTTTTACTGTATTATAATATACTATTAGTGTATAACTCATGTATAAATATACAATATTCAACATTTTGAATATATCATAATATATAGTCAATGTATACTTTACTACTTAAAATGAGGAAAATAATTTTCCCACGAAAAATAATGTTTTAAACGGTTCCCCTGAAATGGACTATTTGTGCACCTTGTTGGCCATTGTAATTTTTGAAGTAGGCCAATTATATAAGCAGAAGCAAAAGCCGATTAGCCCAATCCAATAAGTATACCTAGTTTTCGGGAATTTTGCACTTTATTTGTTCAAAAATGGAAAAATTATGAGGATAAATAAATAAATACTAGTTAATTAGTTAACATAATTATGGTTTGGATTAATTATGGTTCACGATAAACGTCTAGCTGTAATTACAGTTTGATTTTTGTATAATTCGCGTGATTTATACAAACGATGTGCATGAATCAAATTGTATAGCGAAATATACAAAAACTGCGAATTATATAGCTTATTATACAAACGTTGTGTACAAATTTTATAGCAAAATATACAAATTGTGAAAAGTCTACACCGACTACTCTCATTTTCAAAAGTTATGGCACCATATTCTAGAAGGATTGAAAATAATAGAATTTATTTTAGACGGTTTGACAAATTGTGTGAAACTAAGAAATGGTTAGTAAAAGTTGTCATGCTACATTTGACAAATCATGTGAAACCAATAAATGGTTATCATGTTACACTTCGTATAAATAGGATAACCATTTCAGTTGTTTAGCATCTAAGAAATGAGCAAAAAATAAAAAAGAGAGAGTGAGTGGTGTGTTGTATGAGTGTTTAGTATTTGATGTACTAATGTTTTGATCGAGCTAATAATATTAGTGTTGTGTCCGATTGATTTGTCCACCTATTTTTTCAACAATTGGTATCAGAGCAAGACGATCCGAAAGTCTGTATTGAGCAAAGGATCTGGGACCAATTCTTCAAGAGATCGAGTTTGTGTAAACGGTACGTCGCGGTGCTGCCGATATACAGTCTGAGACTATTGAGTTTGGTCTGGGATCAAATTTATTGGTTAATTAAAAATTAACTACCAAGTTATTATGGCGGATATGTCTACATCCGTTAGCACTCTTGAAAAATTAAACAACAATAATTATAGCACGTGGTGTGCTAGAATGCAATATTATTTGCTCGATCAAGATCTTTGGGAGATCGTTGGAGGAAGTGAGACAACACCTCCAATAGAAGATGAAGACAAGATAAAGCAGTGGAAAATTAGAGCTGATACAGCAATGTATGTTTTATCCATATCGATGGATGATGATCTATTATAACAGATCAAGGAAGCAAAGACACCCAAATAGGCGTAGGATAATCTTGTAGGATTATTCACACGGATAAATGATGCCAAACTCCAACAACTCGAAAATGAGTTGTTATCAATCTCGCAGGCTGACATGACACTAAGTCAATTTTTCATGAAGGTGAAGTCGTTATATCAGGAAATTTCAAAGGTGGATCCGCAAAATCAAATCACTGAAACTAGAGTGAGAAGAATTATTGTTCATGGGTTACGACCTGAGTTCAATGCTCTTGTTGCTGCAACTCGTGGATGGGTAAAAGAGCCAACTTTGAATGAGCTAGAAAATGTGCTAGCCAATCAGGAGGCGTTGAGCAAGCGGATGGCCAAAGTCTCAATAAAGGAGGAAAAGAGTGCCTTTTTTACCAATAAAAGGGGCAAGGATCCAAAAGCTGCAAGATCAAGAAATAGAGGAAAGCTGAAGCAAGACAATTGGCAGAAATGGCAAAAAGGAAGGAGTTGGCAACAAGGGGGAGCTCGCCACAACTACAATCACTCGGAGAATAAATTGCAATGGAGGAGCAATGACCAATGCTATAACTGTGGCAAAAGAGGTCACTTTGCTCGAGATTGCTGATACAAGAAGACAGAAGGCAATGTTGCAACGTCATCTCACACAAAGGATGAAGGTGAAGATGAATGGGACTTTCATGCTTCTTGTGCCATTACGGAGGTGGTAGTACATGAACCATCTACTGTTAGAGAAGAACAAGCATTTGCCTCAGTGAGTGATAAATTCATCAATTATAAAGATGATTGGATAGTGGATTCTGGATGCTCAAATCACATGACAGAAGATGAGGAAAAATTCTTGAGCATGTCAGAGTACAAAGGAGAACAAGTTGTCGTCATTGCAAACAACTCAAAGATACCTATCACTCACATCGAAAAGATAATAGTAGTGCCTCGATACATTTCTCAGCAAGTGGAGTTGGAGAATGTCTACCATGTCCCCGAAATGAAGAAGAACTTATTATCAGTGTCGCAACTAACATCATCCGGAAACTACATGGTGTTCGGACCAAAGGATGTTAAAGTCTATCGAAGCTTAAAGCCGGTGAGTAAGTTAGTAATGGAAGGACGAAGACTAGATTCTGTCTACGTGATGTCAGCTCAAACAACTTATGTAGAAAAGACAAGAAAGAATGAGACTGCAGATCTATGGCACGCACGCTTGGGGCATGTGAATTATAAGAGGTTGAAAGTGATGATAAATAAGTCCATGCTCAAAGGACTTTCACAGCTCGATGTTTGAGAAGAGACGGTGTGCGCTGAATGTCAGTATAGGAAAGCACACCAGCTTCTTTATGAAGATTCTAAGTACTGGTCAAAGGAGCCTCTCGAGCTAATTTATTCAGATGTGCTTGGACCGGTGAAGCAATTATCAATAAGTGGTTTTCGATACATGATCACTTTCATTGATGACTTTTCAAGATATGTATGGGTCTACTTCATGAAGGAGAAATCATAAGCTTTGAGCAGATTCATGGAGTTTAAGGAATCTGTTGAAAAAGAAGTTGATCAAAGGATTCAATGTCTTCGCATTGATAATGATGGAGAGTACAAATCGCATGAGTTCTTAGAGTATTTGCGGAAGTGCAAAATAAGGAGACAATTGACCTGTCTGAATACTCCACAACAAAATGGAGTAGCAAAGAGGAAGAATAGGCATTTGGGGGAGACATGTAGTAGCATGCTACATGCAAAAAATGTTCCACCACGATTTTGGGCGGAGTGCATGAAGACCGCTGCATACGTGATCAATAAGTTGCCACAAACATCACTTGGTTTCATTTCACCTTATCAGAAGTTGTGGAATGTAAAACCCATTGTAAGCCATTTCAGAGTTTTTGGTTGTGTTTGTTATGTATTTGTGCCTGACCATTTACGGAACAAGTTTACAAGAAGGCGATAAGGTGTATCTTTGTGGGTTATGATAACCAAAGAAAGGGATGGAAGTGCTGTGATCCAACAACAGGAAAATGTTACACTTCAAGGAACGTAATCTTTGATGAAGCTTCATCCTGGTGGTCATATCAAACAACAGTCCTACCTGACTTAAAGGAGATTGAAGGAAAGCTTCAAGTAAAGCTCAAAGAAGAAGAAGAGGTTGAAGAAAGCATTGAGGAAGAAGCAGTACAGGAACCAATCGACAATAAGTCACTAGAGAAAGCAAAATCTCCATGGCGCACATGTGTACATCAGGAAACATATGAAGCAGCACGACCGAGTCAACTTGCAGATGAGCTTCAAGAAGAGGAAAAACTAGAAGAATCTGAACAGGTGCATTTAAGGAGATCACAAAGGATCAGAAAGCCAAATAAAAGATATGCTAATGCAGCAGTTGTTGAAGATGATGTGAAAGAACCAACATATTTTGAAGAGGCATTTTCAAGCAAAGAGTGGAGAAAGGCGATGCAAGAAGAGATAGATGCTTTGAAGCAAAATGAGATTTGGGAATTGGTGTCACAACCCAAGGATGTGAAACCTATATCTTGCAAATGGGTTTATAAAATTAAAAGACACCGAGATGGCTCGATTGAGAGATTTAAAGCTCGGTTGATAGATCGAGGATTCTCACAGAAGTATGGATTGGATTATGATGAGACATTCAGTCCAGTTGCAAAGATAACTATAGTACGTGTCATTATGGCCTTAGCTGCTAACAGGGATTGGAAGCTTTGGCAGATGGATGTAAAGAATGCTTTCTTACATGGAGAGCTAGATCGAGAAATCTACATGGAGCAGCCTCAGGGGTTCGAGAGGAAAATTCATTTGGGTCATGTTTGCAAGCTGAAGAAAGCCCTTTACGGATTGAAGCAGGCGCCAAGAGCGTGGTATGGAAAGATAGCTGAATTCCTAGTCGAAAACAGTTACAATATAGCACCATCAGATTCAAGTTTGTTCGTGAAAATTCGAAATGGAAAGATGTCAATAGTTCTTGTCTACGTTGACGA
>JAABOM020000101.1:22291530-22314394 GCA_011800125.2 Solanum clarkiae
TGGGTAACCTCCACGGCGACAAAATTATATATATTAATGATATCCGGATATTTACAATTACACAGAATACATATATACATGGAGAATGAACCGCAACAGTTGCTAAATATATTATCAGGCTCCACTACCTAACAAAGACTACATTCTATCCTAATGCTTTTTTTTTTTTGTGCGGCAACACTCTTTAGTTTTAGTTTTTAATTAATAGGGAAATTAGATTTTTAGAAGGGTATTATAGTAATTTAACTTTAAACTTCAGAGTTCATACTTTTAAGGAAGTATAGAAATATAGATATGGATACTTTGTCTGGTCCAATTCCGATGAAGTCATTAAAGAAAAACCGTGTATCTTTTACATACGACCATTTTTGTTTTTGTTATATATAATTATATACATATTCTGTAACAAAGTCAAAATACTCTTGCATATTATAATAATAATAAAGTAATTGCAGAAATATGGCAACCCATCACTCCGTTTCAGCAAACAGTCAATGAAGGCAAAGGCATTATGCATAAAACTTAATCAAAATGACAACAATTGATTAGTTAGAATTATATTTTTAAACATATATATGTTGTACGTAATTATCGTTAAGGAAATTACATACATCTAACTATAATTTGATGTACATCCTTTCATTTGTTGTCGGAAATTAACGACATCCAATGAAGATATACAACAAAAATAGGATAAGAAAGATTATACCACCAAAAAATTAAAAAAAGGACATGAGAGATGATAAAAAAAAAAGTTACTAGAAAAGAGTCGATTCAGAAGGAATGAGTAAAACTACGTTGATTAAAAGTAATTTCTAAATTAAAAAAGATTAGACAAAGTTCTATCGATTTAAATCAAAGTTTTCCTTGGAGTTCACCTTTTCAACATTATGTACTTTCTAAATTCCAAAAGTAAAACATGTGTCAGAAGTGCGTTCGATGGAATCAATATCCATGAATCTAGAAAAGAGGGTTGAGGGTTGGAATGAATGTATACCAAAAATTCTTGGAATTCCTTCTTAGTTGATGCTGAGCTAACTATACACAAAGTCGAATCTCTTTAGTTAATAAAATCCAACAGATTTATCGCTCTCGGAGGACAGATTCATAATAGGCATATAAAAATTATTGTATGTCAAATAACATCAAAAGTGTTGATTGTTATCCAAATATCCAAACGTGTGATTTGATCCATTGATTCATTAGTAACTTTTTTATAGTTGTGCTGGAATTCCCATCTCTTAAAGGCCTATCAGCCTTCCCTATAACGGTAATTGATTAATAATGGAACAAGGATCTCCATTCATTTTATTACAACAAATGAAGGGGCAAAGTTGTCTTGTTTAGTAATTAATTGGTGCCTTAAAGAAAAAAATGTGTATAGCTACATCAATAATAACGTATTTACGTCCCCACAAGAAAAAATGATACCTTAATCATGAAGCTAGAAAAAATAATACCTTAATCATGAAGCTAGCTTTGTATTAATTTGAAACGTCCCACAACAAGAATATTAAATAAGATTGGCTAGCAATAATCCCCAATCACATGATTTTGCTATATTATAAAAATCAGAAAAATTATACATTAGTAGTTAATGAGATAAATGAACTGTTTATAAATTTTACTTTAAACTAATTTTTGGAGTATGAATTAGATTCACGACCTAATTTTAACAGCAACAATGAATAGATGAACTATTTATAAATTTTACTTTAAAGTAAATTTTTTGAGTATGAATTAGATTTAAAACCTAATTTTAACAGCAACAATGAAATAGATGAACATTACGATTGTCAAAAGAAATTACCAACATGGGGATGATCAAAAATAAAAATACTAAGTAATTCCTTCCCATTTTTTAAGCCCCTATTTGTCCAAATCTTAGTTAATAGAACTATTCGACCTTTATGCTAATGAAAAGTAATAAGTACGTTACAAATTCAAATTAGTTGAAAAGCATAAAAGCAAAAATTATCATGAAACATCACAATTATAGGAAATGAGTTACCAATACCGAAGGGAAAAAAAGAAAGAAAGAAACGTACTTCCTCAGTTTAATTTTACTTGTTCATTTTAGCAAATCAATTTTTTTTTCATACTATTCTTACTGTTAAAAAGTAATAGCAGCTAAATTTAAAGTTCTGAAGTGTCATTAATAAAATATACCTCTAATTAAAATTTTCTTAAGAAATATATCAAGTCAATAACAGTCGAGTAATATGAAACAAATGGAGTATATACTAGAATATGCTATAACAACAATAACAAGAACAATAGCATATCCAATGTAATCCCACAAGTGCGGTCTAGAGAGGGTAAAATGTACACAGATCTTATCGCTACCTCATAGAATTAGAAAAGTTATTTTCAAAAGACTCTTATCTCAAAAATATCAGACTCTAAAAGTAAAGTATAAATAGAGTATATACGGAAAAAGTATTTATTAGGACCAACAAAATACAACTATATTTTCTTCAGTTGTAAGGCACTTGGGCATGTGATCTACCTAACTAATTAAACTAACATCTACCATATTCTATCTACTATTCTGATCCTATCCATTCTTCTATATTAATAATAACAAATAAATATAAATATTACTACTATTTTAGTTGCACAGTATTATCAATTTACAGCCTTTTTTTTTTAAAAAAGATTAAAAAAAGAAAATTGTTATTTTGGTTGTTGGATATTGAATTGTTGGTTTAATTCATATACTTATTTTGGATGTCAGTACTCTGTAGTTTGTACCTTTTATTTTAGAGCAATAAATTACCTTGCTGGATTTAGCTAGCACAAATATGAAATTCCCAGCTCATATTGGCAGTTGAAAATATTTATATCTTATTAAATAATAAAAGTAGTCTTGTTTTTCCAAGGTACAACATGAAAATATTTATTTGCACCTCAATATTTATACTAAATTAATATTACTCTACACCTAAAAAAAACAATTTTGTGAAAATTTTATAAATGATTCTTAAATCAATATGTAGGGTGAATTTTTCATATTCATACTATATCAATATTTACCCCACATCTAAATATTTATACTAAATCAATTCAATTTATCATGAAATTATATATGTTCGAAAAGATTGAAACTTGCAAATTTGAAGTTGTGCTTTTTGAAACTTAAAGTTGTGTTTGGATATACATTTTACTTGATAAAATCTTGAAGTTTTTTGAGTTGAAGTTCTAAAAATCCGAGCCAGAAGTGTAGATGAAATTTCACGGCCAAACAGATATTTGAAGATGATTTTTCATAATTTAATTCCAAAGTCTAAATCCAAACCAGAAGTTCAGATCAAATTTCACGACCAAACAGATATTTGAAGATAACTTTTCAAAATTTGATTCCAAAGTCTATGATCGAATGCTAATATAAATTGAAAATGGCTTACTCCTTACTATTTACTTTTCTCATGAGAGACAAATTAAAAAATGACAAAATAGTATGTACAAAAGAACAATTTTGTAAGGTAAACAGAGATCCAATATTAATTCTCAAATAATATTTACAGTAGCATCTGTTAGTACAATTATAAAAAAAAAATACCAAAAAGAAGAAAGAATAGCAAGGAAAAAGAAATAATAAAATTTTGTTAAAGACAAACCGCTAACTCAACCCCATATATAATAGGATCTTGCTAATAATCCATATTACGACGTTCCGTTCCGTTCCGTTACGTTACATTTCCTCAACCAATATAAGACTGTAACACGCGTTATTTTTTCATCGATAAGATCGAAGAATTGCACCACAAAACGTACAAACAATAGCTCTCCAATTTTTCCAGTAAAAAGGGACATAACAAAACCTTGTAGCAGTCTTCATGTCTGCTACACTGGCTCCGCCGCCGCAACGCGAACATGTTCCGGCGGCGGGTTTGCTCTTGCACACTTGTTTTGTTTGATCAACAAGGAAACAAAAAAACACCATTTTTGTTTTTGTTTTTGTTTTTGCTTATGATGTTTAGAACAGAGAAAAAAAAAAGTGTTATTTGATTGATGAGTAGGGAAAAATGGAAGGGTATTTATAGGGATGAAATTGGGAGAAAGCACACAATAAAAGTTGAAGCAGAGACAGTTGGGACATTACTATGGCACACTATGCTGACACTCAATTTGAATTTAAGATAATTATTTTTTTAATCTTTGGTCAACATCTACAAAATTATATTTATACTTTATTTGTTATAAAATACTTCATCAGTTGACTTTTACTTCTCACTATTTTGCTTTTCGAGATCAATCTGATTAAATTTCAAAGTTAAACTTAATATTTGAAATCTAAAATTTAGATGGTTGAAACCTACATGAAAAATGTTATAAGTTGCAATCCTTCTTATATTAATATGACGAAAAATACATCTTAAAATGTTGGTCAAAGTTCATATAAATTGACTTCGATAACTGAAATAGTGATAAGTAAAACTGAATGAAGGGAGTAGTAAAATGAATAAGTTGATTTTTTAGTTGTTTAAATATTTATGAGAATTCCTTTATAAGAGATCTGAGAAGATCGTTTGTTTCGTTCATGTTGTAAGTGGCCAAAGAGATCTTAATTCCTCATTTTCCTAAAAGAAGGCGAAAGGTGCTTCTAATGAATGGGATTTATTTCATGACTTTTATATGTTAAACTTTTGTTTAATTATAAAATTAGATTTTAAGAGTTGATTTTAAAAATAAATTGAAGATATTGTTTGTTAATGAAATTTAGTAAGTCTTTTAAGTTAAATTAAAATTTCATTTTCACTCATAAAACTTTTTTTAAAAGAAAAAATCAAACAAAAGAGAATGTCCAAGCACAAACTTCAAATTTTCAAAAATAATTTTTCAATAAAACTTCAAAAAACTTTCTTCTTTTTTAAGATTTAGTTAAAACTATGACCAAACACCAGCTTTGTTGGCCCCTTTAAGCCGACATAGTTTTCTTTTGACTTAAGATTGCCCCTAAATTTAATGATGTAAGCTTTAGAGAGACAATAGATTGACAGAAAACAATTATAAAACAAATTCGATTGTCTTGAAAAATAAATTAATAATATATTGAGTCATTTCTCAATTTATGCATGTTTACTTATGGATCATGCTAATCTTCTCTATATCGTTCCAATTCTATTAAAGGTCCCCAAAGGGATGTTTAGAAAACTTCGGCTCTCAAGTTAAAATCAATTTTGTTTTATGATGATTTAATCTATTTAGTACCGGTTTCAGGAGAATGTTAATAGTTCAGTCGATTGATTATATCAAGGGATCATTTAGTAGAGTGTATTGACAAAAATAATGCATGCATTAATTCTTTACAAAAGTAGTATATTATTTGATATACTTTTTCATACTATGTATAACTAATGCAAGCATTAGTTATACACTTTATTGTGCATTAGGGTGTGCATTATTAATGCGGTAATACATGAATTTCTAGGAATTAGTAACGCAATGCGTTTAATGCATGCATTAACATGATTAAAGAATCAATTGCCCCTTAAAACTTTTTTCACATCTTTTCCACCATAATCGTGGAGAGTATATTTATAAATAAAGTTTTTTTATACAATGCATGTTATTTTTAATGTAACAAACCAAACAATGCATAACAATACTTTATGTATAATAATGCAGGCATAACTAAATTGCTAATGCAAGCATTATTAATACACTCTATTTAGCGTTATTTTTGTATACTCTACCAAATGAGTGAGCGACCCCTAACTTTCACCTTTGGATGAGAGTTCTGTTCCACACTATAATACGCTCCTCATTTTTTCTTTCCCCATCCCTAATTTTCTTTTTTAAAAAGTATTAGCTGCCAACTATAACCCTAAAGATTAGTTCATAAAATAAATAGAAAAAGTGTCAAAAATACTCCTAAATTGTGTGAAATTGAACAAAAATATCATCTGCTAGACAGTGGCAGAGCTACATAGTAATTAGGGGTTTCATCCAAATCTCCTTCAATAAAAAATTATACTCTCTCCATCCAAGTTTATGTGACACCCTTTAACTTGGCAAGGTGTTTAAGAAAAAAGTAAGACTTTTGAAATTTGTGGTCTAAAATTATTCTGAGATATTTGTATGGTTGAAAATCATTTCATTAAGGGTAAAAGAGGAATTTTAAGGTTAAATTGTTTCCAATTAGAGTAAGGTGACAATCTTTTTGGGACGGACCAAAAAGGGAAGAGTGTCACATAAAATGAGACAGAGGAGTACTATTTATATATGGTAAAAGTAATATTTTATGTATATATAATAGATATCAAATCCCCTTCGATTAGTTCGCATATCTACTTCTTAAAATTTTGAACCCTTTAAAGAAAATCTTGGCACCGCCACTACGACAGAAGTTTAGTTTCACTTAACAATATCTTACCATTTTACCATAGACATTTAGGTATGTATTGCCTCCCACCCCCAAATCGATCCCAACAGCTTTCAGTGGGTCACTTTTCAGATACACAGAGAAAAGTAACTAGGCAATTAAGTGCCATTTATGAAGTAGGTATGCTAAATTGTGCACACACCTACAGTATTATAGACTAAGCACCCTTTTTTTGCCATTTGACAATAAAAACATATTAAATCCCAATATATTTGACCAAGACTTCGTAAGTGAATTTAATACAATTTGAGGTTTATAGAGATCTTAACCATTGAAGAAACGGGCCAAGGAATCTGGTCCATACAAGTGGACCTAATTGCATTTATATTGGGGCCAATGTGATAGTATATTTAACTGGATTTGGGTTGGCAACTCAGACAAGTATTGAGTCTGCATCAACCAATTAATATACCCATGTTGAGTTTCATGTAGCACTATTCAATTTGTTTGTCTCAAATAATTCCATGGCCATTCTTAACTAGGAGCATCAAAAGAAACATTCTGTCAAGTTGGGATGTTTTTTGTATGCATTATGTTTAATCAGGAGTCTCAAGTTCAAGCGTGAGTATGGAAAAAAAAAATTTGGTACGGAGCGTTAGTGGAAGAGCTTGTTAAATCGTGAGAGATATGTTTTGACAGCCAGAGGCAAATGTGATAGAAAGGAGCAAAGCATTTGCCTTAGCATTTGTGCAATGTTTTGATACCACCAAATAGTTAGGTAGGTGCCTAGGGGGCCATGTTCCTCTTTTTGTTAGACAAGTATTAATTCAAATATAAATACAGAAATAGTTTTCAAATTCATTAGTTGAGCGCAAAAATCTGTTATTATCTGTCGTATATGTGTTAATTTTATTATACTTACATACTATCATGTACTTTTCGTTATTACTCGCTCTTTTTGTTTTCTTTTCTTTTTTCCTTTCCTTTTAGTTTATCTTGCTTATGAGTTTTTGAGACGAGGATTCCCAGGAAACAGTTTATCTACCTCTATGAGGTAGTGGTAAGATTTGCGTACATTCTACCCTTCCAGAGCCCAGTTGTGGGATTCCACTGGGTATGTTGTTGTTTGAGTGCAAATTACTTCTCTCGGAAAAGTACTTCTAACAACAAAAGTTTGACCAAACATGCTACAAGACAGAGACGATACTTGTGTTTCAAACTTTTAGTTGTATAACCGATCTCACGGAGAACAAAAAGGAACGGTTATCCGGTTCCTTTGTAGGTTGAAACAAGTAAACCAGTTCATGCTAAGCTACCTACCTCTTTTTTCATCAATAACATGATCCAGACAGCATGAGTCTTAACTAGCACAACCTAACTTACCTCTTTTCAGCTTGGTCACAATCTACAGCTCAACCATGCCAGCTTTCCGAAAACTGGATATGCTCACATGACCCTACAGTAATGTTGTCCTACTGCTGCCATCATAGTCGACTTGCAGTCTCTTTCTTCATCTCCACAGCCTTCCACTCCCCCCCGGAAATACATGTACACTTGCTGTACAAGGTGGAGCAAGTTTGATGAGTCAAATCTTAAACCTTTAGGTTCTTCGTTAGTTCCTACATGATTGTACATTGTGTCTAATGGCTGTGGCAGTGAAGGCTCTGACGGATTCTCCTTATCCTGGAAAAAACAAAAGTTGTTAAATATTCTTCACCCCTTAATCTGTTGTTCTTGCTTTGGAACGTATTAAGTTTTTCTGCACTCCTATCCATAATGTAAAGCCATCGGTGCAATGGTGCTAATGGAGCATTTCAATGGTAACACTGATCAAATAAAAAAGATGTATGTAAAAGAGTGAGTTAAAGAAACTTTCCGTACATTACCATGTTGAAAAATTCATTCCAAGAGTATGGGTTAGTATCCATAGAAACTGCAACCAACAGAGGGGCAGACTTACATTTCAGGCATTTAGCATGTGCGAGCTCTGAAATTAGAGGCTGCAGAGAAACATGGACAGAGATTATCACATAGCTCAGATATCCGGACGAAGTAAGGGTACTAACAATGAAACACAAGAAACACTGAAGGAGCTTTAGATGATCCTCACTTTCTTATCTTGAACAAAAACGATATTAATCTCAGTATGTTCATTAGTAAAATCTACAGCATCAAGTCCGACATCCGCAGAAAGGTAGAGGGAAACAAAATTCTCAGGTGACAAATGCGAAACTTAGCATGAACTGATCTATAAACAGTAGCTCAGCTGCTACTTCTTGGTTAATGCCTTACAGGAGATCACACATTTGGTATTGACCTCATTATTTAGTTGTTTATTTAGTGAATTTAATGACGTTAAAATTGTAAAAACAAGACCAGCATTGCTGCTGTCATTCAAACAACAATATAAGTGGAAGACTACGGAACCATTATTTACCAGGGTATTATAGAGAGGGACACATATAAACTGTGGGCATTGCAAGTGTGAAAACAAATTAAATCGCCTTAATTATCATATACTGTCAATGGATAACTTTTTTGATAAACCAAAATGCATTATGATCACAAACAGTCAAAAACATAGACTAACCCTCACCGCTATAATCCACTGGACAATTGGCACCATAAATTCCAATTCAGACACCCTGTTACACATACAAGTATTATTGTACTTGTTGTACGTGACGCTCTAAAGAAGCTAAAAACTGATACAAATGTTGAGTGTGCCTATTGCAGTAACGCAGAGCCAATCTGCAAAACCTCTTCATAAGCTTCTTTGTAGGTTTTCCAGTTATAAGGACTTCAGTATTTTAAAAAGGAAAAAAACAAACAAGGAAGATGGTGAGTAAATACAGAGAAAAATTTTACACACCACTAACACTAAGGATGACAGAAATCCAGATAAGTAGATAACATTGTACTTCACCTTTCCATCCTTAAAATCACACCTTCCCAGCATTCTATTCTCAGGATTTTTTCAACAGCTGCTCCACTGATCAAAAAAAAAAAAATTACTTTTTTTCTTTCAATCTGTATAACTAAACGGAAATAAGAATAAAGACTAGGCCTTAGAAAAATTGGATACAGCAATAATGGAGAAAGCAAACAAGAAAATCTGATAGGACTCGTCTTTTTTCCTTTTATGTGTTGAAGACGTAATTAAGTAACTAAAAGCATGTACGACTCCCTAGCAGCTTAAGCTTTAGACGTCTTTGGATTCAAGTAACGCCACTGCCCAGCATGAAAAGGGAAAAATGAAGAAGAATTTTCACGTTCTCATGTGTTCACACAATTCAACAGTTTTCAGTTCAAAAGATACTGAAAAATTCGTTCTTTTTAATTGTTTCCAGCTGAAGCTGAAGAGAATGTTACCTAAAGAGTTGTCGAGCCGTACACAAATCAGGATAAGCTGCAGGAAACCAATTTTAGCTATTGGATTTCGATAAATAAGACCAATAAATGGCTGTCCCTTTTTTGCCTTCTTTTCCTTCTTTCGCCTTCACACAGAACATGGTCATGCTCATTTTTTCAATTCTTCTGACTCAGGCCAAAAAACTCAACTCGAATTATTTAACAAATAAGGCCTCATATAAGGGCACAGATAGAAGCCAGTCAATTGAAATTACATAAGATATGTTAAGAATGCTACCGAGCACAAGATCATGCTTAGCCTTGATGAGTCAATCAACCTTCTGAATCTTCTTCTTCATCAACTTCAGAAACTTCATCCACAACACCTTCAGATTCAGCATCTGTAAGCTTCTTATCATCTAAATCGAGTTCCATTTCCTGACTAACCATATCAGCAAGGTCATATCTGCCTGCTTCACTATAGGCATCTATGATTGCGTTGTATAAAGACTCATTGGGTTCAATGTCTCCATATTTTAACTGGCCATATATCCGCTTTATACCTTCAACCATGCCAGCTTTCCCATAGCAACCTACAAGATTAACAAATGTAACAATATCTGGTTCCAGTCCTTCATCTTGCATTCGCATAAATATTTTTAGTGCCTCGTCAATTTGGCTTGAAGCTCCGTACACATAAATTGCAACATTGTAAGCAAAGGGATGGAGTCTCAATCCTGGTTGTGTGATAATGCTGCAGGATTCAATTGCAAATGTGTGCAAACCTACTACAGAGTATACAGCACTTATCACCGCCTGTCTGGCATAAGGTTTACCTTCTCGATAAGACAACTCGAGCTGTCTAACTGCCTCTGCAGAAAAACTTCCCTTTTTCAATATTGTGAATAAAACCTTAAATGTGCCCCCATCTGGCAGAAGTTTCCTGTTCATCATTTCATGCAACAGTTCGCCACATTCAACAAGCTGCCCATTTGTAGCATAACATGCCATTACCTTATTGAATGTCATACAATCTCTTAAAAGTCCAGACTGCTTCATCTCCTCTGCTATCTCAATGGCTTCATCTAGCATACCCATATTCTTGTATGCATAAATCAAGGTTGCAAAAGTAACACTATCAGCCTGGCCTTTCTCCCTCAAATGATCAAATATCATTTTTGCTTCCGAGACCATTCCAAAGTCTGCATACAGATTGAGCATACTATTGGATGCAATGATATCAGGACCTCCATGCAAGTTTTTCATCTGCTCATACAGTTTTTTCGCTCCCTCTACTGATCCAAGCTTACTATAAGCCTTAACCAATGAAGTCAAGACTATCTGATTAGCCTGAATCCCAGAGTCATTCATGACATGGAAATAATGCATAGCTTCTTCAAATTTACCTGCTTCAGAAAACCCATTAATTAAAGTACCATAAACAACCTCATTTGGTTTTACACCTGCTTTTGACATTTCATTGAAGACATCAACAGCATCTGAAAGCCTATTCATGCGCACATAACTAGCAATTAGCACAGAGAAGGTAGAACATGAAGGTTTAAATCGTAATCCTTGCATTTCGGCTAAGAGCTCTTTGGCTTGGTCAACTAAATCAACCCCGGAGAACATTTGGATAAGAGAGTTATAAGTGCACTCATCTGGCCATGTCCCTTGCCTTTTCATTCCCTTGAAGAGCGAGAAAGCTTTATCATATAGCTTCGCGATTCCATATGCTTTGATCATGACATTATATTCTACAATTGCTTTCTTCTGAATAAACTTGTCTCTTCTACAAAAAAACACATCCTCGGCTTCAGCCCAAAGTCCCTTATCAGCATACGCATCCATGATGGCAGCATAAGCTGGTGACGAGAACCCACCATTCAGTTGACACTTCCCAAAAATCGCCTTTGCACGATCAATCAACCCAGCATTGATGTACATTCTCATAATAACAGGAAGAGAGTGTTCATCTATATACATACCTAAACTTTCTATTTCACTAATTACATTTTCAACCTCCTGGAGCATATTTTCCTTGCATAGTGTCTGAATAATAGCCCTACAGGTCACAGCATCAGGGAAAAGTCCCGTCTTCCTTATCTTTCTGTACCAGTTAAGAGCCCTATCAATCTTACCTGCATTAGCATAAAGAGAAAGGAAAATATTGTATGTTTTAGTGTCGGGAGATATTCCTCTTTCCTCCATCTTGTTCAGCAATGCTTCCGCCTCTTCAAAGTAGCCATGACTTCCACAAATAAAGATCATAGTATTAAATGTTACAGCGTCCAATGCCACACCAGATTTCAACATCTCATTAAACACATTTGCAGCATCCTTCAAGCGTCCAGCCTTTCCATACAAATCAATCAGAGTATTGTAGGTGGCAGTCATTCGAGGTTTCCTATCAGTTTTCTCAATTTCTGAAACTCTAGAGGGGTACCTCCCTCCGGTCCTGAAAAGCTCAGTCAACAAAAACTGCTTCAAACTGAAAGGTTCAGAGTCATCTATAGAATCCAAATCAAGATCATCCAATTCAATCTTCCCAGTACACCAATCCTTATAAAACCTATCTGCTCTATCATATTCCCCTGCATCCTTCAAAACTTTAACGACTGTATTCATTGTAACCTCGTCCGGGAAAATTCCTCTCAACTTCATATGTTTAATCCATAAAAGAGACTCCTTCACCAACCCTGCTTTCCCATACACATCAACAAGCATTCCATAAGTATTATTTGATGGAGAAACACGATTGTTCGCCATTTCAATCCAACATAGTCTCAACTCATCCCATTTCTTAGCTCTACCTAGTGCTCTAAGTATGACATTATAATGAATTACATTCGGAACATAATCTTTCTGCGATTTCATCCACTCGAATATTCGAAGAGCTTTTTCCCAATTACTCTGCTCTTTAAGAATCACAGTTTGCTCTTTAGGACTAAGCTTCCCATAATACAAATCAAGGGTTTTCTCAACATCACTTTCTGTGCGTAAAGAACACAAAATTGAAGGTAAAATACCTCCATATCCCTTCTTCTTACCATTAATAACCGTTCTTGAAGGTAAAGCTTCAGCCTTTGAATGACACTGTAGCTTAAACCCTATAAAAACCCTATTTTTATCATCTCTTTGAGATTTTTGCTTGTGGGGTTGCAGAATCTTGATATTTCTGTGTAATGGGTAGCCAGTTTTGGATGAAGGTTGAGATTTACAGATTTGTTTTTGGGTCAAACCATGTAAGTTAAACCCTAGAAAACCCCTAAAATTGAAATGGGAATTAAGGTTTTGAGGTGAAGAAATAGGTTGAGATTGAAGTGGAGTTTCATAGGATGTTCCAATCAACATGGAAGTGTGTGTTTGAAGCACCATTTTTGCTTGTTTTTACAGATGAACAAGAAAATAGGCAAATTTATTAACAGCTGAAAAACAGAAATACGCTGCCGGTAGAAATAAAGAGAGGGAAAGATATTCCTAGAGGAAAAGATGTTTAATTTAAGTTTTTATTTTTTAAGAAATAATTTGGAATAAAGAAGTTGCTAGATTGAAGATATTTTTTGAGTTATTGAAGCAAAAATCTTCTTCCTCTAAAATAGACTCACAATTTTATTTTTTTCAAGAAAAGACAACCTAGTATGACTCATCTTAGAGTGTTTTTGCACAAACTTTTTCTCCCAAAAAAATTGCATCCCAACTTGGAGTAGAGATAATTTTATTCACAAACCAAATGAATCCTGAATCTTTGCTAAGTTTTGTTAAGAATTTGAAAAAAACAAATTAATGAGACATATTTATATAGAAAATTAGACAACGACAACAATAATAATAACATACCCAGTAAAATCGCACAAATGGTGTCTAAAGAAGGTAAAATATACGCAGACTTTTATTACTACCACATAGGGATAGAGAAGCTATTTCCGAAAAATTGTCTAAAAATCAAGCCCCATAAAGAAAATTAGAGATTATGGAAAATAATGTTTGATTTATGAGGATTTTTATTTTAAAAAAAATAAATTTGGGATAGAGGGGAGAAATAAGTGAGAAGATTACAAAGTTGAATCGATCCATAAAAAACAAAGTATTAGAAATTTTAATAGTCAACCAACTAAACTATTAAGATTCGCGATTCATTGTGAATTTTAACTTCCCGTTTTCTTTATTGAGGTTTCAAATTGTGCAATTTTAATAAAATATTTTTTAATAAAATGAGAATCTTTAGGAAACAGTCTTTCTATCTTTATGAGATAGTAATAAGATTTCCATGCATTTTACCCTTTCTCGACCTTGTGGGTTTCCATCGGATAAGTTGCTATTGTTGTGTAACGTGAAAAATGTATTGTTAGTTTTACTATTTTTTACACAATGAACAAATATTTTGTTACAAATGAAACTCCATAATGTTCTTTGCGCATTCTACTCTTGTTGCCTTATTATTTCACTTCTTGTAGAGGAAGTTAAAAAGAAACATATTTGACTCTCGAAATCCAAAGGCAGCTACATAAATTGAGACAAATGAATGGAGTATCTTTCATCTTCTCTAGTCCTGTTACTCAAAGCATAATAAGCAACATACAATAACAACATTACCCCAATGCCTCGAAAGCTCTCACCCGTTGCGGGGTAAGGAAGGATCGGATGTACGTAGCCTGACCCCTATGTTAAAAACCATAGCGCGACTGTTTCCGGATGACCCATGATGAGCGTCGAAAGTTGCATTAACTAACTGCTACTTCGCAACTGAAAGAAGCGCAGACAATTTAAAGAGTCATTTTGCTTTATTCCATCATACCCCAAAGCCAAAAAATAGTGAATCTTTGGCAACATGAAATACAAAAAATAACAATCATGTTGAATGAATTTCGAAAACATCAAGCTGCCCAAAAGAAAGGGCAAGTGTTACTCATTGATATTACTATGTACTCCAGAATTACATTGGCATCATTCAGGTATCCAAGTTAAGTTGTATGGGCAAAGCAATCAAAGAATATAACAAACCCGAAAGACCAAAACTGCATATGCTCGTATGACCCTACAACAATGTCATCAAAGTGCTGCCATCATAGTCGATCTTGCAGCCTCTTTCTTCATCTCAGCAGCCTTTCCACTTCCCCGGAAATACATGTAGACTTGCTGCACAAGGTGGAGCAAAATTGAAAGATGCTTGGGGTGAGACACAGCCAACGAAAGTAGTATGACAGTAGAGAGGCAGATGACTATACCTGTATAACCCATATGCTGATCAGTGATTCAAGGCAGAAGAATGCAGCTCCAATGAAGTAGAATATCTGCAAAAAAAACTATGTTTAAGATATGAAGTGAAGTTACAAGCAAAATGTACGATTTCATGGGAAAATGGGTCAAGAATACTAAGAAAAATCGAGATTTGCTGATATAGCAAATAGCATGAATACGAACTCAGATGAAATATACGACTCAGTAGTGCTTTTAAAGGTAAACTTTTGAGACAAGAATATACAAAGCTTACCCCAACCAAAGCATGCCAGCCTAAAAGATCGATTGCAGGCAAGATGCCGCTGTTAAACAAGGAATGAAAAAAGAATGAGCCATTATTTTTATAAGAAGAAAACATCATATTATCAATGAAAACATAAATTAGTTGAAAGAACTAAATATAATTCAATAGCGAAATGTGGTCTGTTGGGACAAGAAGGTAATGCAACAGGTTGCATATCCAAGAGACATCTTGTACCAGCAGCCATTGCCCATTTTAACATAAAAAGGCAACTTACGTCAAAGATTTCCCCTTGAAGAAAATTGGAGGTGCCACAGCAGCAACGATGCAGAATCCAATGTGAAACTACAAGAAGAAAATAGGTACTCAGAGTCCTCAATAAACAACTCAACAGTTTAAAGAAAAATTAAAAAGGAAATGTAGTATTTACCACGTAACTTAAGAAAAACCACCCGAACTTCAGCGCACTGTCAGTCCTGCAAACAAAGTGGATATCAGAATATACTCTTTTGGAAGGGACAATCACACTATGGAAATAAAAAGAAAAATAATAATAATCAATTCCCTCCCATAGGTGACACACAACAATTTCTCCATAGTAAGGAAGCACAAATATGTACCTCATTGCACGATAGAGAGGCCGATACCACAATACATAGGCTCCTGGGACACCTGATATTAAGTAGATAACAGCAAGCAACCAGATAGTTGGACCTACAACAACAAAATGTAAACCTTAGATGGTTAATTTTCACAAAAGGATAAGAGATATTAGTAAATTAAGTTCCAGCGCAACCTTGTCCTCTGATCCAAGCTAAGGTGACAGCAACAAGGTTCCATACAAGACAGGCTGCCAGACCTGCAATTTACCATGTCCAATGTCAGTCAACCACCATATGAGCAATAACTAAAGATATCAGTTCCAAGAAAGTAGTCTGATTCAACCATAAACAAGGAAATGACCGTCATGAATCATTCTAAAAAAAACAATCTAGAAGCCCCCAAGGCCTAGCTCAAGTGGCAAAGGGTGGAGGATTTGCGGCTGAGGTCACAAGTTCAAGCCCCACACCATGCAACCGAAGCCTGGTATTTAAGTGGAGAAGGGTAGAGGGGTGGGCCCATTATCCACCGAGTTTAGAAGGTCATGGTTGGTCCAAAGGGTCGGCCACAGACGGATTTCTCGGTTACCAAAAAAAAAACATCTAGAAAAGTTTAGCCATTCTCTTTTATCTCAATTTGAACTGGTAGATTGGATATGTACAGCTACAAGTGATATGAAATAGTATGACTTTCAAATCTATACCACAAATTCCATAGACAATTGCAGGAACTCAAGAGGAAATCATAGACCCTCTTAATCCAAGTGTCACTAAAACCATTTGCATAAGAAGCTTGTCTAAAAGATGGAGTTTATGTTTTAAAGTCCTTGGAAGCATAAATGCTACTATTATGCGAATAGGTAGCTGGAATACCATACAGCACACTTTTCTTTTGGAACAAAGTCGATCAAGAAAGTAGTGAACGCATTAAAATCTTCCAAGTCAGGTTGACATATAAGATTGAAGATTACTAACTGGAAAGGTCAAGTGAGAGGCACTAATAGCATCCATAGAGTATAGAGTTATAGGGAAGACATGGGGATGATAACTACTGAATTATTCTTCCGGCATTTCAGCTTATTCTAGTTTTAGTTGTTTTCACTTTCTAGAGTCAAGAGTTTATCTCAATCACTTCATTATCCTATTTTATCTCCTATAGTTCTCGTGTATAGACATTGTATGTATTAGGACTCTGTATCAGTTGGCTATAGCCCTCTTATATACCGCATAACAACAAGTTAATAAGATTATTGATAGATTCTCTAAGATCAATTTACTCTTTCGGGGACATACCTAACAATGTAGTGAATGCAACATATTGCAGCTTCTGTAGATGAATTGGAATTTCATTTGCAATATCGTGATGAATGATGGGGAAGAAAGGTGGCCAATTCTTGGTCTCAATCACTACACCAGCTGAAAAAGGAAACAAAAGATTAGAGATAAAGTCAGAAGAGAAAAAAGCAACAACCCCTGAATTAGTTCAAAGACTGTAAAGATAAACGTGTATACAGTAGAAAACTACCTCTTGCTATTGCATCCTCCTTCCTTTTAAGTTCCTATATGAAATCAATAAAATTGACAATTAATAATGTATAAAATGCCTAGAAGGAACAGCCCGAAGCACCTTGAACCAAATAAGAGAGAATATCATATAGAGCTAGAAAACAATAATTATTTGATAGTAGATAATCTTACATGACTTTCATAACTAACAAGCAATAGAATAGTCCTCCCTCTATCCCAATTTATATGACTCACTTTCATTTTAGTCAATCCAGAAAAGAATGGCACAATTCTATATTCAGTAATAATTTAACTTTAAAAAATATTTATTTTACCCTTAATAAAATGATTTACACCCACAAAAACATCTATCACTTATTTTAGACCATAAATACATTTCAGATGTGTTTCTTTTTTTCTTAAACTCTGTGCCAAGTCGAACTAACTCATATTAAATGGGACGGAGGGAGTAAAAGAACTTCGACGAAAAATTGTGTTTTCTGTTAATACAAGACATAACTAGAAGGCAATGTAGAGTAACAACCCACCTGTTCTCTTTTTCTCAATTCAGCCTCTTTAGCTTGGAGTTCCTTCTCTTTCTTCTTCATGTCCTGATTAGTTATATGAGTAAAATACATGATCACTCAAACCTATACTCCAAATGAACACAAGTATAGTAATCACAAGGAAGAGCGCAACTTCAATTTATCAAATCATTTTTTTCACCTTTGAACCATCAAGAGGAATATCAACTGTTGCGTCACGATCATAGCCAACGGGTTCATGAGGAAGAGGAGAAGGCCTAAAGTTTGTAGCAGGGGGAACACTTCCATTATTCTGCAGAGTTTAGTAAGTACTAAGTGTCATAATGCACAGGTGAGGTACCGTGTACCATTACTAAGACTAAAAAGAAGAACATGCAAATGGATATTCTCACTATTCAACAATGAAGATGAAGCCTTGAATAATACGTACACAAGAAACAATTCATCAGCTTTTATGACATTGAAAATTTCCTGCTCCAATTATTTTAGAATATATATCAAACTAGATAGATAATCACTACTGTCCATGAAGTCCATATTTTACATTGTGAACAGAGGACAAGGTGTTAAATGAAACACAAATTCATAAACATCAGCCCTTAGTTCATTTCTCTAGTTTGGTGTGTAGACAAAACTGATTCTGATATAGCAAAGGGCACAAATTACTTCCTCATTTTGCTGACACACTAGTTGCAACTGCACTACCATTTTGTTAAATGCATTGAAAGGCCATTAGAAGGCGTAGAAGATAGGATTAAGATACTTCGGTGGAATTATAAATTCAAATCCCAATATCTTTACGGTGGTAAACTGTGTGCACTACCCATTTTGTTAAATGCATTGAAAGGCCATTAGAAGGCATAGAAGATAGGATTAAGATACTTCGGTGGAATTATAAATTCAAATCCCAATATCTCTACGGTGGTAAACTGTTACACAGGCTAACTAGGATGATCCAGACTCTGGTACAAATTCCTTTTTCTTTTCCAAGGGATGAGACTTTTTCAGCAGGATTTGGGTCTTTCATAGTGTTAGAAGAATTTTGCACATTTATTACATAAGATTAATTATAACTCAAGAAAATATAACAATAGCTTTTTCCATATCTTCAGCAACTCGGTTTTCAAATGAGAAAACTCTTGAGTACTTTGAAGCAAATCTTGTTGTGTTCATATAAAATGGACAACTTCTATTGACCCTTTCGTAGAGGTCATCAGTCCCTTAAACAAGAAAAATATGAAGCACATAAAAATTATAGAAAAGAAAAGAAAAGGAAGTATGATTCAAGTAATAATTTGTGGGAGAGAACAACAACAACAACATACGCAGTGGAATTCCACAAGTGGGGTCTAGGGAGGTAGAATGTACGCAGACCTCACCACTACCTCATAGAGAGTAAACTATTACTTGAATCATTATAACTTTTATCTGCCAAAGTTAAATTAGCACTGAGCAAACTATCCGTAAATACCAAGTTCAACAGCCGATTATCCCAAAGATGTTATAACTATAGTCCCAAATATTTTATTTTCTGAGACTGCAGACTGCAGTCACATTGTATTATTCTGACACTTGCAAAGCACAAAGGCAACAAAGATCATCATCCTCCTCCTCCTCCGCTCAAAAAAACGATATCTTTTCTTCTAATCTTCCATCACTCTACAAAAGAAAATTCCCATCTATCCCCGAAACCTTTTTTATTCACCTAATCAAACAATCTCACCTATACATTGTCTGTCATCTTGCATGATTCTCATTAGAAATTCATGCCACAGCTCAAATCTCCACTAGCTCAATTTCTACAAGCTCCTTCAGTGAAATTCAAAAAGCCCCCACATCCTAAACAAACAGAACTATTCTAGCTCATACTGAACATATAGGATCCAAAATGGAAGTAACAGATCTGGAAATCTTAGCCAACCAAACAAAACTCCACACCCACTTTTCACTTTCTGCAAAAAAATTGTCTTTAACACAAGAAATTCACCCCCTGAAAACCCCATTTCGTTAAAAATTAAAAAAAGAAAATCAAAATTTCACAAATGATAGTACTAGTACTTAGTACTAGTAAAGAAGAGTAAAAAGTGAAGTTATGGGTATGTACCGAAAATGGGTTTACTTCATCTTCTTCAGCAAAAGGATTGTCATTATAACGCCCAGCCATCAGCTACTCCACAGATCTGGAAATGTGCAAACAAGCTCAAATCTGAATCTTGAACAAGTTGGGTTTTAGATTTCCAATATCTATGCACTTTTTTTATGAAATAGACGTGATATCTTTTACTTTACTGCTTACTTTTTTTCCTGAATTTGCTTCTTCTTAAATATTCTTGTTTCTTTTTGCCAGTGGCAGCTATTCATTCACAGGATGACAGCAGAAACCAAAGGCTTTACACGGATATTCATGATATTATTTATTTTCTAATCTATTTTACGAAATTTATGGAATATTCTTATCTATCACATTTTACCCGAGACCAAATGACCCCTTGCTATGTACTTTTTAGTGAATCTTAACTTCATAAATATACTTCATTCGACTATTGAATGTTAATCAAGTGAAACGTTTAACATGACAAAAACCTTAAGAAATAGATCATATGGACTGAAATTAAGTATATAATGCGTGTATGAGTTTGATTCTTCGCGTTGTGATTCTGTAAGACTTTTTTTTATTATTATTTTTAAAAGAAAAAGGAAAAAGATAAACACCCACAATGTGGGGAAAGGAAAAGGTAAAAGCTAATGCGCCTAATAATGCACAATTTAAGGAAAGTAGTCTAACTGTAATTATGCCTCTCTGGCCTTTGAGATAGTGGTAAAATCTGCGTACATTTGTGAAATTCCACGGGGTATGTTATTGTAATATTCTTAACTGTAATTATGGAATAACAGTTTTTTCATGAAGAATTCTATGCTCAATGCTTTTTTCCTAATCAATCAGGCTTTTGCTAGCTTTAACCAACAATTAGAAAGTATAAAAGAAATGTTCGACTGGAGTCTGAAAAATGTGGTAAAAGAAGCCCATGTTTGAAAGAGTGAAGAATATTCTTGTACAAACAATGGAAAATGTACAGCAGAACAAATAAAGATTTACAACTTCAGGTATACCAATTAACAACCATAAATAAGCTCTCAAAACATGGGGTTAGTGCATTTTATGCATTGTGGTTTCTGTTTGGCCTATAAATGAACATTAGAATGATTGCAAAAAATTGTACTAAGAATCAGGATAACGCGAGCTGGTGTTGGCTTGAAATCACACTGTTCTAGCATGCCCGTTGTTTTGGAGGTATGAAGCTTTACTTGCGGGGCACTGCATCTACAGCCTCAAAATCTTGGTTCCATGGATCTCAGCTCAAGTTAAGTTCTCCGGGAAAGTAAAAGAATCTTGAAGTCTAGTTTAAGTCAGTTCTTCATTGGATCTACTGGGAGATTCTCTTCTTATCATTTGTATGAGGTCTTGAACCACTTCTGACATTTGTGGTCTGAATTCTGGCTCACGCTGCAAGGAAATATTAAAGATAGTTACAACAAAATGCAAAGGCAAATCCTATACAACAGCTAAATCTTAGTCATGCTAGGGAAAGATGTGAGATGGGATTCACAAACAGCCACTCGAAAACTACATTACTCTTCCTTGATTAACAAAATTATGAGTGCAGTCAATCTATAAGATAGCGGGAATAGGATATGGAAGGTGGAGCCAAATGGAAGTAATCCATAGTAAATCATATGCTTTTAAATTGTTAACCAAGCGTATTCTGCCACAAGCTTTAATTTGGTGAAAACGGCATTATCAGTAAATTGTTTTGTCAATCCAGACTTTCCTAGTGTTGTTTGCTTCTACTACAGTCTACAACACGCACACACTTCACTAGGTCATGAAAAGGCATTCATACACCTGAGCAGAAACGATTTGGGAACATCGACATTGTATGTTTCCACTCCTTGTAATTTTTAACTATGCCTATAAACCTAGTACATTTCATATAGATTCACGAATGTCCTTAAAACTGGTAAATAATTCAAAATCTAGTAACTAGAGAAACAAAAGACACCCTGTGTACAGTTCCTATTTTGACAACTCATATCTTGACATAGTACAATTCCTTCCTTTACTTTTTATTTTAATTTCTGTGACAAGAAATAAATGACTTTCGATGTTACCACTTTCCTCATTTGTACCCAAAGTTTGATGAAGGAATGAAGAAAATGGAGATTTGGAAAAAAGACTAGTTTGTAATAAAAGAACAGATCAAAAAACTCACCTGAACGCAGCGGGAAATTATGTCAGCAAAATGTGACAATGACTTAAGTGGGTACTTTCCTTTGAGGGAAGGATCAACCATTCTTGTCAAGGCATCAATATCATGTAGCTGAGGGATTGCCCATCTGACCAAGAATTGCTCTCCTCGACTACGAGTTCTGAATATGATATAGGGGTGATGATAAAGCTGGGAACAACACAACAAAAATTCACTCAATGAGATGCAAATGGCTTTACCGGTCATATGACATTCTGCCAGTTAAGAGTTCCAGCATCACCACACCAAAGCTGTAAACATCACTTTGAGAAGTGTAAATCCCTGATTCAAATTCTGGGGCACCGTAACCATAGGTTGTAAGCAGTTGCCCTGACAACTGAAAATCAAGCACAACTTCAGTTATTCAAATTCTTCGGCACAGTGCATAAGAAAAATAAAGGGTAAGGTCTCAACCAAGATTGACGACCCACGTGCTCCTATAGAATATCAGATCTATTATCACATGAATTTATGCAAGTAAAAAGAGCAGCATATCCGAGATAACTTTTTGTAAAATCTTGTGTTTTACTGTTTCTTATAAATGAGAGGAGACAATGCGGACTTTCATAAAAATAAAATAGAAAATAATATTTGGACTCAGATGTCTAATGTTAATGAAAACAAATAAGGCCTTAGACTAGCTAGCTCAATCTCGGATGGAGCCAAATATCACTATTTTTTGGCTTTGGGGTATGATGGAATAAAGCAAAATGGCTCTTTAAACTGTCTGCGCTTCTTTCAATTGT
>JAABOM020000101.1:22329814-22343070 GCA_011800125.2 Solanum clarkiae
ATGTATTGTGTATGTATAATTAATATATATGTGTATAATTTGTCACTTTTGTTTAGTCATTTTTTCGATTTTTTTCTTAACAAATTCAAACTCAAATCAAACTAAACAGATCAAATTAAATCTAAATAAAATTAATTTATTTCGATTTGAATTATTTTTTATTCAAATTACAAATACTCTTAAGCCACATTATGAAAGTGTGGGAGAGGACAGGGGAAAGGAAGTACCGGCAATACTAATTTAACTACACATAACTTTTAATTTTTTAAATTAATTATTAGTATTTATTTTTTAAGTAAATATGCCAAATATTTACAATATGTTTGGAGGATTATTATTGATTGTTTCATATATATCATATTGTGTTGTATTGCATTATATTATACTTCATATTATTAATAAAAAGAATGTTTGAATAGATTATTTTGTTTATCATTGTTATATAATGTCATATATCAATTATTTGAATGCTAAATCTAGAAGAAACATACAATAAGAACAGTACGACTATAAAAAGAAAACAAATAATAAAACACAAATATTAAATAATAAATAAAAATAAAATTAAAAAAAAATATAAAATATCTATTTAATCATATCAAATCAATTATTACACAAAATAAAAATTTTTTATTACCTAATAATAAATTTACCGATACAATATAATAAAATATAGGCAACAATCTATGAAACATAATCTTTAAACTAAGATGCAACATATTGGGTAAGAACCATCCATTACACCTCTCCTTTTCAACCACCCAATGTCAACCAGCCAAACTGGAAACTGAGCAAAGAAGGGAAAAGTGTGTTCCGCCGGAAAATTCTTCTTCTCCTTCCGGCGCCAGTACAACATCCAAATCCGCCGGAAAATGAATTCCCGTTTCACATCACTCGTTTCCCGATCACTCAAATCCAATCGCCACCACTATCTCTTACCTCAATTATTCTCTTCTTCCACCGCCACACCAGCATCTCCACCTCAATACCCTCAAACCCTCGAGGGCCTACGACACCGTTTAGCGGCGGAGTCACCTACACTATCCGACTTCATTAGTCTTCAATCGGATAAAGAGTATTCGGTTGAGGTAGGGACGAAGAAGAAGCCGCTTCCCAAACCGAAATGGATGAAGGAAGCCATACCTGGAGGGGAGAAGTACACACAGATCAAGAAGAAATTGAGGGAATTGAAGCTTCATACTGTATGTGAAGAGGCGAAATGCCCTAATTTGGGAGAGTGCTGGTCCGGTGGGGAGACGGGTACCGCTACCGCTACCATCATGATTCTAGGTGATACTTGTACTAGAGGCTGCAGGTCATGTACATTTCTTGAATTTTGTCCATACACTTCCATATCTTTCTGATTCGAATTAGTTTGGTATCGAGTTCTAGTTGATTGATTGATTGATATTAATTTTGATTTTTGTTGTACATGATCCCATTGCTGTGCTAAGGGAAAAGATTGTCTTTTTTAACTATTGGAGAAAATAAAGTTCATTTTAAAAGAATATTTGTTTGGGGGAGATGAGGTGAGGAAAGGAAATGTTTAATGAAGACATCAACATGATTGTATCTATCTCTTTGCCACTTTTTCTTATGTTTCTGTGGCGAGAAAAGGAACTGAACTAGATAATTTGTTAATATGTTCAACATAGTAGATAACATGGGTACACTCACCCTATCGTCCTGGACTCTTCTGTCTGTAAGACAAATGCATAATGAGCTGAATGATGGAAATGAATTGACATGACAAAATATTTTAGCAATGGATTGTCGTTAGGAACTGAAGGTATAACAATAATATCAGTGAAAGCTGATTTGAACTTTCATGGTAATATTGCTAGAATTGTAGTGGATTCTATACAGGGGATAGAAACAAGAAGTTCTTTTTCTCTTGGCTTATCTCTCTTTTACTCTCTGAGCTCACCTGTTTTAGGTGTCATGTGCACTGTGCTTATTAAGAAGGTTAGAGGAGATGTTTTTAGGTAAATTGAGTTTAGATTTTCTTTAGGCATGGATAAACAGGACTTGTGATCCATGTGAACATCATTCATTAAATCTGCCCTTTGAAATTTCAGATTCTGCAACGTGAAGACATCACGCACTCCACCTCCTCCAGACCCAAATGAACCTGCCAACGTGGCTGAGGCCATTGCCTCATGGGGATTAGATTACATTGTGATCACTAGTGTTGACCGTGATGATTTACCTGATCAAGGAAGTGGTCATTTCACTGAGACAGTGCAGAAGTTGAAGGCATTGAAGCCACATATACTCATTGAAGCACTGAGTAAGCGCTCCTTTTTTAAATACCTTGTTAACTTTCTACCTAGGCCAGAACCCCAAAAAGCTGTGAACATTTATATGGCTTCAGACTTTGTTTACTCTTTTACCTTTGTGCTTGATCTGATATGTAAGACAGTCTATCAAAGTTCAATAAAACTACTGCAATTAGGTCGATAAATGGCAAAATCTGCCTTGTGCAAATAAGTGGTGTTCCCTGTTTTATTGTTACATTGACTGAACAATCGTTGCCCATCTAGCGTCATAATAAGTCCATCTTCTTGTCATCCATACACGTGCTTCTGTTCTTGTCCTTCAATCCTCTTTGGCTTTTTCTCCTTCTTCCCACCCTGCGTTATCAGTTTGATATGCTTTAATTTGATTTGATTATCTTCCGGTTGTTAGTGGACCTTGGCTGTATGAGTGGCTGAATCTCATCTGGTAGTGTTATCCTTTTCTCTCAAGTCGTAGCCATGACACTTTAATGCCAACAGAGCTCAACAAGTTGACATAATGACATCTGGAGTATGAAATTCACATATTTATTTTTGTCTGATTCTTATGAGAATCTTGATATTCTGTTTATAAGACATGATTAAAGGTATTGCTTCCTAGTTTTTGACCTTTAAATACGATTACAAAAGCAATTTATACTGTTGTAGATTTTCCGAAATTCTAGAAGCGGTTGTAGGTGGTATTCCCTGTTTTTATTTGAGTGGTTTTTTTTGGAAATGAGAGGAGCTTGTGGTCACAAGATGTTTTTTTCAAAGTCCTATAGGCAATGGGGTAATGTTGTGTATAGGCAAAGGATCTGGCCTAGAGATACTATTTGTGCTTTTCCTGCCATTATATAACTAACTAAATACATACAAATTATAAAAGTTTGACTTTTTGTCCATTTATATTCCCTTTTCTGCATCAGTTAAGAATGCATAGATAGGTGGTTCATTAAGTTGCCATTCTAGTTGCTAAACCCGGGATTTTGGAAGGTGTAATGGTTACCTCTGCCCAAGTGTTATTCTCAGTCACATTTACCTTCTTTCTGAAAGTTTTAATCAGAGAAAAGAAAATAGTGCATGACATTGACATTTGAATCTTCTTCAAAAAAATATTGACATTTGAATTTGTATCACTGTCAGCCTTCTTGTGTATCTGTTTATCTGATCACATAGTCAAACAAAAAGGTTGTGATATTATCTGATTTCATCCTGCAGCTCCAGATTTTCGAGGAGATCCTGGGTGTGTAGAGAAAATTGCCAAATCTGGATTAGATGTTTTTGCTCATAACATTGAAACCGTTGAAGAGCTTCAGAGTGTAGTACGAGATCATCGTGCTAACTTCAAGCAGTCCTTAGACGTCCTGAAGATGGCCAAGGACTATGCCCCTGCTGGGACGTTGACAAAGACTTCAATAATGTTGGGCTGTGGGGAAACCCCTGAACAAGTTGTTAAAACAATGGAAAAAGTACGTGCGGCCGGTGTTGATGTAATGACATTTGGCCAGTACATGAGACCATCAAAGCGTCACATGCCTGTTTCTGAATACATAACCCCTGAAGCCTTTGAGAGTTATCAAGTTCTCGGCACACAAATGGTTTGTTTTCTCCTCCTTTTTTATTATTTGTTGTCTTCCTGCATATCATGTTCCTGAGTGGGTAATATGGTGTATTGCTTATGATGGAGATACTATATCATGTCTAAAGAAAATATATATCTCAATGTTTAATCTGTTTTAAGGTTTGGAGATTGTAAGTTTGCTATTATGGAGAAGAGGTGCAATTTTGATTAGGAAGTGGAACAAATAAATTAGGTGAAAGTCAAAGGGACATCATTGTAATTGATTTGTCAGCCAATTGTTACAATATTGTAGAACACTCTAAGTCTCCCAATGGTTAATAGTATTAGTAGTAGTTACTACTTGTAGTTATTTTTTTTTATAGCATTTGTGGGTTCAATGCGAAAATTGTTATGGATTAAATTATAAGAAATTTTTGAAATCCAAAATGAATATTTGTGAACAATGTGGATATCATTTGAAAATGAGTAGTTCGGATAGAATTGAACTTTCGATCGATCTTCATTTATTCAATGCTTTGGAAGAAGAGGAGCAACACTCTGCGGGAGGGGTACAGTTTAGATATATGCCAAGGTTTCAGACAAAAAGGAAATAAAATTTTGATCTGAATCCCATTTCTTTATTTGCAGTTTTCAGTCTATCAGTAATTATTTCTCTGTAGTAGTTTGCAATATCTCATTTAGTACTGTTAGTGTTAGAATAGGAATAGGATTACATAGTCATATTTAGAATAGGAATTTAGGAATGGGAATAGTATGTTGTTTCCTAGTTGGATTTGGATTAAGTTGTAGTGTCTATAAATAGGGTCTTTATGTAACATATAAATACACAATTCAGTAATGTATTTTTCCCAATATCTCTCACATGGTATCAGAGCATTTGTGAGGGAAAAAAAAATAGGAGGCAGCGGCGTCACTGTTCCAGTTCCGGTGGCTGGTTGGTGTTTTCTTCGTTTCTGTGGGTGTTGTACGAAAACCAACACCATCACTAGGCTCGGGTAGCCCGGGCGACCACAACCAATCCAGAACCACCGGAAAACTTCGCCGCACGCGCCCTCACGCGCCGCCGGAAGTTTCTGTTTTCCAGCGAACAACAGCATACCCATAGAGGTAGAGATGCTTAATGAACCAACACCATATGTTGAAAAAAGAAAACCTCTTTCTAGTCTTCTAATTCACTCTACATAAACTCTGATTTTGTTCTGCAATGTCCCATATCCATAACGATCGTAACATATTGAGTAGTGGAAAATCATCGAAGTCCTTACTTTTTTTTCCTTTATATCTGTTATTTTTCAATGTTTGACAACTTATTCGAGATTGTGCGAAGGGATCAACCTGTAGTGTTTTTGGTTTTCTTTTATGAGAAAGGGGCAGGGTTGGGGCAGGGTTTTGTAGTTAATGATAGAAAGTAAAGAAAAGAAGAGGGGGACTATAGAAAAATACTGATTGAAGCAACAATGATGCCTTTCCTTTAAACATCATCGCATGAGATATCTCTGTAATTCTCCCTTTAATTCTCTAATCTCAATTTTGCCTTTAGATGTTCAGCTTTAACTATGTTTATTGTCATCTTCCAAGTTATGGAAGAGGGATATTCTGATTTTCTTGATGATTAAATTATCAGAAGGGATGGGGTATATTTGAAAGTTCTCTTTCTGTTAAAAGTTTTGTTGGATTAGTTGGTCTTCTAGAAGTGTGCATGTAAGGCAAAACCACATGTGACCTGCCGATAGACATCATAGTTTCTGTGGAGCTGGGATGACAAGGAAGAAAGAACAGTTATGCTTTTGAAAACCAGATAAATGTAATTGGATGGACTGATATGGGTTGTAAACAATCTGGGATCATGCTGCGATTTTGCTCTCCTCTTAAGAGGCACATTATGGTCACTCAGTAGAGAGGGATCAATGGCTTTTGTTGTGAATGGAATTCTCCATTCATTGAGTGAGGAATTAATCTTGTTTCATACATTGGAAGATTTTTATTAGTCAAAGGGCCTGATCTTGCCAGATTATTGCCATTTATTTAATGTGAAGTCCTAATTGTTTTAGCTAGTGGATAAGGCATCAAAATCAATGTGATTATATTAACTCGAGTAGAATCCACGGACCAGACCCCACTTGTGGAATTACACTAGATATGTTGTTGAGTAGAGCGAGTAAACTATGTGGTTATGTTGGGTTCTTCTTTTGTTTTTAATTTTATTTTTCTGGTAGACATCATTATCTTTGTGTTTCTATGGGAACATTGTTTCACTAAAACACCGTGGCAATCAGGGTTGTAGGAGAATTCTTGGGATTTGTTTAGAAGATAATTTTAATTTTGGGCCTGTGTTATTTTGCAATTTTACGGTGTCTTTTTGGAATAGTTCTGCTTTCTGGAAAGATTCTTTGTTTTTCAAGTTTTTGGAGGATAGTTACTTACTTGTATGGACCTGGTGAAATGTATGTTGGTAAGTGTGTTTCTCACAAGGAAGAATAGTGGATGTAGTAGTGTTTGCCAGGAACCTTGTATTCAGGACAAGGTTGGAGTGGCCTGCGAAGTGGACAAGATTAGGGAGGCGAGGCTGAGATGGTTCAGTTATGTGAAGAGGAGATGCACAGGTGCTCTAGTGATCTACAAGTTGGGACAACACAAAATTATGTGGACTTCTACATTCTGTTGCAGTTCATCTTTATTTTGGTGCTAGTACGAAATTTAATATCTCGTTTAGATTTTTTAAAATATAACCATATTTTAATGAGAAAAATTAGAAAGAATTTTGAGTGTTCAACTTTCTTGGTTTATAACAACTCACTAATCGAGTCAATTCTGAGTTTCAAGTATTTAAACTAGTCTTACGGGTAACAAATAATCTGAGAATTACGTCTCTGGCATTCTTGCTCAAAATATATCATGGATCGGTTATTTCTCTTATTTCAGCATTTTATTTTTCCACACTTCACTCAGCATCATCTAGCTAGGTGTACTCGGAACTACCTTATTGTTTCACGACATGGTTGAACCTGAAGATGGAAACATTGCTTCCTTTCTATATTTTGATGTCAAATGCAGCACCTAGTTGTTTGGATACTTTTAATAACTGTGAGAAATATGGGAGAAAAATATTATTGAATTGTATGTTTACATTACGACTAGAGACCCTATTTATAGACACTACAATACAATCCAAGTACAAGTTGGAAACAACATACTACTCATGTTCCAATTCTAAATAGGATTTTTTTTATACCCCTATTCCTATTTTAATACTCTCCTTCAAGCTGGTGCATACAAATTATAAGCACCTAGCTTGTTATAAATATAATTAATACAAGGACCAGTGAGGAACTTGGTGAAGATATCTTCAAGCTGATCACTTGACTTCACAAACTTTGTAACATTATCTCTTGAGAGTATCTTTTCTCTGACAAAGTGACAATCAATCTCAATGTGCTTGGTCCTTTCATGAAACACTGGATTTGATGCAATTTGAAGGGCCGCTTGATTATCACACACAAGTTCCACATGACCAATTTCGCCAAATTTTAGCTTCCTCAATAACTGTTTGATCCAAATAGGCTCGCAAGTTACTACAGTCATGGCTCGATATTCTGCTTCTGCACTCGATCGAGCAACCACATTCTGTTTCTTGCTCTTCCATGACATCAAATTACCTCCTACTAATACACAATATTCGGATGTAGACCGTCTATTAGAGGGTGATCCTGGTCAATTGACATCTGTATATCCCGTGATATGCTTATGGCCTTGATCTTTGAAGAGTAGTCCTTTCCGAGCGTTGACTTTATATATCGCAGAATACGAACAATGGCATCCCAATAACTATTACAAAGGGAAGTCATAAACTGACTTACAACACTCACAGGGAATGAGATGTTACGTCTAGTCATTGTGAGATAATTTAACTATCCCACCGGCCGTCTAAAACTTTCAAAATTACTAAGTGGCTACCCCTGTCCTGGAAGCAGTTTAACATTGAGATCCATAGGAGTGTCACGGAGTCTACATCCCATCATTCTTGTCTCCTCAAGAATGTGTAAGGCATACTTCCGTTGAGAAATAACAATATCCAGACTGAGCAACCTACCTAGAAAATACTTTAATCTACTAAGATTTTAGTCTGAAAATGCTTAAAGAGATGTTTGCTTATTTGTGCGATTTCGAAGGGACTCGTTATATTCCTTTATAACAATAGGATCATAACTGGGCGGTGGACCATGCGAAGTATAACATATGTCGAGAGTGTGTCCAGACTTGTGACAATAACTACACTTAGAGCGAGATCTTCCAGAACAACCTCCTCGCCGGTTCTCCATAGTAGATGTTCGTTTATCAATAGTTTGATATGCAAGAATAGAGGAGCCAATGGTGGGTGCTGAAACTACTTTATGACTGGGAGGCGCAGCAAGACAAAGTAAACGAGAGAATAATTCATCCATTGTAGGGATGGTAGGACTAGTTAAGATCTGATCACGTACATAATTATGATTAGCAGGAAGTCCAGCAACTGTAAGGACTAAAAACAATGTCTGTCTGTGCTCTTGTTGTGTTGTCATGATTTCAAATTCCTCCATGACTGTCCGCACTTGTTCTAAGTATGTAGACATATTATATTCTTGTTTCTTTAAGTTGGTCATTCGAGATACCACATTATAAAATTGAGATATGTCATTAGTATATAAAGCATGAGCCTTTTGCCAAACTGAATAACATATCTGGAATGGGCGAAATAAGGGCATCAACTTAGAATCAATAGATCGCCATAGGAGACTACACAATTGAGCATCAACCTTCTCCCATTGTGCTTTAGCTATTGTAGATTCCTCAATAGCCTTTCTCTTTTCATCTACCACATAAGCATTGATTGTTAAGTGATCATGGACACCTTGATCTTTGCACCATAATTCAACCGAGGAAGCCCATGCTAAGTAGTTGGAACTTCCCATTAATGGTTCTGAAGTGATCATATGATTTGAACTTCCTATTCCTGTACTTTTGGAGTCAAAACGTATCAATTCCAAAGGACGTCTTTTGAAATCAAACTTTTGTAGTAAAAAATTGGTTGAAAACTGCCTGGAAACACTGAAAAAGTTGTTGGAACCCTAATTTTGGTGATCAAATCTAGAAAAAATGACTGGGTTTTGATCGGAATTATTGTCTGACCCCAACAAAAGAAAAAATCGTAAAAAAATTCACTGGAACAGTGACTTTTTTCTCTCTTTTTTTTTTCCTTTTTTTTTTCTTCTCATCGATGCTTTGTTATCATGTGAGAAATATGGGAGAAAAATATTATTGAATTGTGTTTTTACATTACTACATAAAGACTCTATTCATAGACACTACAATATAATCCCAGAACAAGTTGGAAACAACATACTACTACTATTCCAATTCTAAATAGGATTATATACTCCTATTCCTATTCTAACAATAACTAACTGCCTGGTGTATCTGCAGGGGTTTCGATATGTGGCTTCTGGCCCCATGGTTAGGTCGTCATACAAGGCCGGTGAGTTCTATATTAAATCCATGATAGAAGCTGATCGTGCAGCATCCTCGTCTTAGCTTCTGGTTTTGAGATGATATATTGCAGTTTGCACCACAAGTTTCTTGTTCACACCATTTTTTAAGATTGAAAAAGATGTAGGTACTCAATCTGATGGGCTATAATGTTTGCCTTGTGTAAGTTGCTGTTATATCTAAATAATCTCACGCAGTTGTACATTAACTTCATGTAATTATTCTTTCAATACTGATTTTACTTTGCCCAACCTAAGCATCAGATAGCTAGATTTTTCGCGATTTTATAGTTCTGCTTGGTTGAAATTTGTCGATGTTGCCCAATTTTTTCATGCAAGGAGGATTTCTTAGTCCTTGAACGGCATATGAATGTCATTTCGCAGTTTGTGTCCAACAGGATATTTTTTATTCTTCGAGACTTGAACTCGAAAACCTCTGGTTAAGAGTGCAGGAAATAGTTGATGTGAAAATTTGTAATTGCTAGTAACATATACGTTTTTGCATTCAATCTTTCTTGGCGCTTCTATGAAACGGTAATACATTTTTTTGTTGTTAATTTGTAAATGGAAACCCATTTGAATTGAGGAATTGGCATATGGAATGTTGGAATTGTCATTCAAAAAAGCAAAATTGCTTTTCTTGGTGACCTAGTGGGGAATTGTGGACCCTTGTAATAGTAGTGAATATATCCCAAAAGAGGGACAAAAAATTCTCCTGGAATAATGCTTGGAAATAACTTTTTACTCTCCTATATTTTCTTTTAGTTAGTATAGAAAGAATGATGTGAGGTAGTGTTAAAGTCTGCGTACATTTTTCTTCTCAAATCTACTTGTGGGATTTCATTAGGTGTATTGTTGTTTTTGTTGTTGTATCCTTTTTAAACTCCACTCATGAAATTTTTACTGGATATGTTATTACTATTGTAGTCTAGAAAGGATCATGCGTTTCAAATTTAGTAGTAATAATTTGATTGTTTTTTGAAATAGAAATTTTGATTTGTTATTGGTCTTAACAAATCAAAATTGAGTACATCACGAATCAAATATGGAGATCGATTATCCACTCTATAGTATCAGTCACAGAACTGAAAGTATCCGAGCTAACTGATGGGTATACTGGTTGGTTGATCTTCTAATGAAAGTCAAAGAAATAGGAGTAAAGTTACACACAAATGCTTTACAATTATGAATAATAACATCAAAGTAAAAATTATTTTCTTTTTATTATAAATTTTAAATATTTTTTTAAAATATTTTGTATCAAATCAAACTATGTCGTATAAAACAAAAAGAAGGGATTATAGCTTTTGAGATAATCAAATTGTATGCTATAGTATGTGCAAATCACCGCTATATTAGGCTCTAAATCATCACTCAAAAGATATAGTTAAAACAATTATTAGGGGACCCCTCATAATTTATCATTCAATTTAAACCAGTCCAAAAGTTTAATTATTTAATATTTTTAATGCAATGTTAATTTGCGATGATGGAGCTTTGTTTCCTCATATTTCCCTACAAGATTACCTACTTTTCCACCTTTTTAATTAAAGCATACATTTTTAATTAAGCCTTAATGGACTTTTTAACCCTGTTGCTTTAACTGGCATTCATTGAATGAAAGCTGGAAAAAGAGTGGTAGGTTGGGTAATAGCTTCACGAATATCATAAAAGATCTTTTACTAGACAAGAATCCAATGGTGAAAGAAACAAATTTCATATCCATATTTTATACAACAACAATAACATATTTTATCCATATTTTATATAATCAGATATATATATAATATAATATTTTTTATGAATCATTTTTTCATGAGAAAAATGTAGCACTCTATTGAAAAAGTAAGATATGATATGCTTTATATCAATATCGATAGTTTATTATATTGAAGTAGTTAACAATATAAGCAAGAAGTTAAACATAATTAGAGTTTGGAATAAGAATTATAAGGTCCAAAATGACATGAAAACAATTCATTTCCTTTTGAATGAAATATGAATTGTTGCTTCTTTTTTTTTTTTTGCCTTTTCTTTTGGATGAATTGTTTCTTTTATTTTAGTGTATGAATAATTGTCAAACCAAAATTGATAACCAGAAAAACTAACAAATGTATATTATATTTGATTTGATTTTAATAATTTAAAAATTAATTAAATTATTTTAATTTTAATTTTAACTGATAATAACAACATCAATAATATATCTAATGGAATTCTACAAGTGGGGTCTGAGGAGAATAGAATATATACAGACCTTACCACTATGATAGGCGATAACTCTTTAGCTTTAACCATAGACGTTCTCAAACTGGTTTGTATCATTTGATTATGGCTTCTCATAGTTATAATTAAACTTATATGCTCATTATGTTGTAGACTTTCATCGAATCGATCACTAAATTGTAAGCTTTAATAAATAAATTTTAGTTCCTTCAAACACTTGTGAATGTACATATAGGGCGTGTTTGGTACGAAGGAAAATGTTTTTCGTGAAAAATATTTTTCTAGAAACAAATTGATTTCTAACTTATATTCTCATATTTATTTGGTGAGTCATGCGTGAAAAATATTATTTGATTGGTGAATAAAAATATTTTCAGAAAATATCTTTTATTTTTAGTTAGAGAGTAGAAAATATTTTTTAACATAAAAACTAACACCAGTAATCGATTTGTAACCTGACCCCATCATTCCAACACTCGAATTGAAACCCAACCCCAATAATCGATTTAAAATTCAAGACTCGATCCAGGACCTGACCCCGACATTCAAACTTGGACACAATTGACTAATTATTTCATTGCGATATTTGAATCAATATCCTACCTCCAAACCAAAACTCGATCCACGACCTGACCTTGACATTCAAACTTAGACGCAATCGATTAATTTAGAATTCTATTATGATACTCAAATAGATATTCAACCTCAAAATCAAGACCCGATAAGATTAACACAATGTTAAACCAAGAAGTGCAACAAATCTTTATCCCCATTTGAAACACAACAAACTTCTCCTGCCCATTCAAACGAAGGCCCACATACATAATAACATCAAAATAAAGCACACAGCATGAGCCAAAAGTATTTCCAGGCCCTGCCTGCCAACAGTAAACAATTTTCCTTATAATTATTCAAATATTTTTAATCATAAGATAAAGTAAATGGGTGTTTTATTTATCAATATTAACTAAATGTGACCGATGATCAATTGTGACAAAATGATGAATATTTTTTATTTTTGATAAAAAAATTTTAAGAAAACACTTTATCCCTGGAATATAACTTCTTATTACAAATTCGAATTTATCTTAATATAAATACCATAAATCAAGAAAAACACAAAAAAATTATTAGCTAAACGAGAATTTCTCCCAAATATCTTATAGAATAATTTATAGCTGTTTAATAACTTATTAACTTTAATAATAATTACTATTTCCACTCAATTTTTAAGTGTCTTACTTTTCTCATAATAAAATATTTAACTCCGTATTCATTCTATATCTATCATTCTTTCTTTTCTTTAATATTGTTAAAAAAAAAATTTCTTTTGGGGTATAATTTTAAAGAATATTTTAGTCCGTTGGATAAAAAATAGCTTATCAGAAATATTTTACCAAACACATCTATGTCATTATTAATTTCAACACTTTTGTCTAAACTAATTGTTTATTTACTGAATCTATTTCGACACTCAAATATACTCCCTCCCTTCATTTGTATTTTGTTACTATTTTATTTATTGATGTCAAACTATATAAACTTTAATTAGTATTTTAAAATGTATTTTTTTTATCATATTAATATGAGAAAGATTGCAACTTATAATATTTTTTGTATACTTTTTAATTATTTAAAATTTATATT
>JAABOM020000101.1:22366070-22398214 GCA_011800125.2 Solanum clarkiae
AAAAAATTAATACATACATACATAAAATATAAATCAAGTTACTATGGTATTACTATTTCTGCCATCAGTCCACAATAATATTTTTATGAGAAAAATATTGAAAACACCTTAAACTTGACACAAATTATCAGTTTTGCCCCCAAACTATTAACAGTGCTAAAACATTTTTATACTTGACTAACTGAAGTTAAATACATCACCGATCTTGCAACATAAGTTAAATACATCCTTAAATTTTTGTCAAGCTAAGAGGTATTTTTAATACTTGTAGTAAATTAGGAATGTATTTAAATTTAGTTAGTCAAGTAAAAGAATATTTTTAAGACTATCAATAATTTAAAAATTAAACTAATAATTTATATTGAGTTTAGGAATATTTTTAATACTTTTCTCGTTGTAGCCTTCTAGGCGTACTTTGATGATAATATGATACATTCAAGAATAGAGCAACCACCCATATCCCTATGAGAAGAAATGTGTACGAATTCTTTATGGACCATAGGATTTTTGTGTCATCAAGGAGACTTCTTTTAGGAATTGGATGGAGATAAAGAGTACCTATAATGTAGACTATGTAGCAAGGACCATAAATTCGACAGCTATATCACTATATGAGATACTCCCTTCAAATATTTTTTTTTAATAAAAATCTATTTAAAAAAATATATATTTAAATTTTTTTTTAAGAATTTATTGTTGAGAATAGTGGAAATTGTTGAAGTGTTCGTTAGAATTTAGTTAGTTTGTTAAAGTGTAGTTAGTGATTAGTTAAGCAATTTAGTTAAGCTTAATCAGTCCTATAAATAGGGCCTCTTGTACAGTGAACTTTACTTTTACTTTTTCTACAAGAAATATATAGAAAGGAGGAGAACTTCTCTCTCCCAAATACTATGTTTTCTCTTGAATGAAGGAGAGGACTTGCTCATCCTCTCTTGTTGGTGCGTTGGTTGCTTGATTTTCTACATGGTATCAGAGCCAATCGACGATAGTTGGGACGGAATTTCCACTTGAAGAGATTGACGCGTCGAGAGGAATTAGGTCAAAATTGATCACGGTTGAGCCATGGCAAACGGAGGAGAAGATGTTGCTGGTAGGAATGGCAGAACAAATGCCAGAGTGAACCCTGTCATTGGTGCAAACCATCCGCTATTCTTACAAGTATGCGATACACCAGGTAGCTCTCTCATTTCTTTTCAGCTAACAGGTCCCAAAAATTATGCTTTATGGAGTATATCGATGAGAATAACCTTGGTGGGAAAGAGTAAAATGGGTTTTGTGGACGGAAGACATGCGAAGGAGAAATTTCGTGAGTCGCTCTACGATCTATGGGAGAAAGTAAACGCGATAGTTCTCTCGTGGATCATGAGCTCTGTGAGCAAGGAGATGATCAGTTGCGTAGCTTATGCTACCAATGCATGTCAGCTCTGGAGTGATTTGAAGGAGAGGTTCGACAAGGAGAATGGATTTCGAGTGTTTCAGTTGCACAAAGAGATTGTGACGCTAACACAAGGGACATTGACTATATCTAGCTATTTCACCAAGTTTAAGGACTTATGGGTAGAGTTTGACTCACTAGTACCGCGTCCTGGTTGTGATTGTGCAGGGTCAAGAAGATACATAAAGCATTATCAGTATCAGCGCTTGTTGCAGTTCTTGACAGGGTTGAATGGGACATATTCATAAGCCAGAAGTCAGATTCTGATGATGGTGCCAATTCCCAACATAAACAAGGCGTATGCAATGCTGATCTTAGAAGAGAGTCAGAGAAATTTAGGAAGATGGCTGAGGATGCAGGTAATGGCATAACATTGTTTAGTAGCAAAGTTGGAACGAATCAAAGCAGTGCAGGTGGATCCAATCATCCAGTGAAGGGAAATCAAAATGTTTTTGACAGAGGAGGCTACAGAGAAAAGAACACACATCTATTTTGCGAATATTGCAAGTGGAAAGGACATACAAAAGAGGCTTGTTACAAGATTCATGGGAATCCAACAGACAGTTTCAAGAAGAGGAATGCATACACAACACAGTACACAACACATGCAGTCACAAACTCCACTGGATATGATTCTTCCCAATGCCAGAACCCAGCACAGCCTGAGGCTTCTCAATAAGGAGGTGGAATGATGTTTACTCAAGAGCAATATAATCAAATTTTGAAGCTGCTTCACAAAGAGCTTCCACCTGACTCAGACAAAACAGGTAAACACCAAGTCTTCTTGGCTACCGATAGTGCAACCCTTAAAAAATGGATAGTAGACTCTGGAGCATCAAATCATATGGTGCATGACAAGGAGTTATTGGAAGGAGTTACTCAGATTACTAAAGAAAATATTAAAAGAGTACACTTGCCAGATGGGAATACATTAGATATTGCATGTGTGGGCAAATGCAGATTAGTTGATGGGGATGCTATCATAAATGTATTGTGTATTCCTGAGTTTAAACATAACCTACTGTCAGTTTCAAAACTGACCAGGAATTTAAAATGTGTTGTCACATTTTTCCCTGATCTATGTGTTATACAGGATCTATTCACTGGAGTACTGAAGGGGATTGGTAGAAAAGCTGATGGCATATACAACATTCAACTGCCAATAAAGAGGGAAGAGAATACCTCAGCAGTAAGAGCCAACTCATTCAATAAGGGGATTGTAGATAGAGTTGGAGATGCAGAGCTTTGTCACAGGAGGCTTGCTCATGCTCCTGTCAAGGTGTTGAAACAAATCACTGCATTAAGGATCAATAAAAGCAGCCCTGATGTTCAAGATTGTACTGTTTGTCCCTTAACTAGGCAAACCAGACTACCTTTTCCTAGTAGTCCTAACAGAAGTACTATCCCCTATCTATAATACATGTTGATATTTGGGGACCTTATAGAGTTACTAGTCATGATGGTTTCAAGTTTTTTTTCACTTTGGTAGATGATTGTAGTAGGATGACTTGGGTGTATATGCTAAGAATAAAGGGTGATGCTGTGATCATACTTAGACAGTTCTTTACAATGCTAAAAACTCAATTTGGTGCAACAATCAAGATTTTCAGAAGTGATAATGGCACTGAGTTTTTCAATTTTCAATGTTCTGCTTTATTTAGTTCTCTTGGCATTATTCATCAAAGCACTTGTGTATATACTCCTCAGCAGAATGGGCTAGTTGAGAGAAAGCATAGGCATATCTTGGAGGTGGCCAGAGCTATTAGGCTGCAGGGTTTTTTGCCTATAAAGTTCTGGAGTGAGTGTGTCCTGAATGCAGTTTATGTCATCAACAGATTACCTTTGCATGTTCTCTCTGGTAAATCTCCCTTTGAGGTTTTACATGGGATAGCACCATCTCTACATCATTTGAAGACCATTGGTTGCCTGCGTTTTTCCACCACAGTCCACAATAGTGATAAATTTGCTCCCAAATCTGTTGCAGCCATACTGATAGGTTACTCCTCTACACAGAAGGGACATAAACTTCTTGATTTGCTCACTAATTCTTTTTTTGTAAGCAGGAATGTAGTGTTCAAGGAACACATATTTCCTTTTCAAATGCTCAAGGACAAACAACTCCAAGTGTTTTCTAATAGAATCCTAACACCACCTGCCACAGAATCCTTCACTATAACAAATTCCACTACCTCTTCTACACCTTACATTGCTCCTGACAATTCCCATATTCATACAGCCCTATCCCCTGCTGATGTTACTACTTCATATCCACCAGTTCCTAGAAGGTCTAACAGAACCAAACAACAGCTCCAATTCAGCAGCCACATCCCCTTGCCTTTATCCTATACAATCCTACATGTCCTACACCAACCTTAACCCTTCTTATCAAGCATACCTATCCAAACTTACCTCCACCAAAGAACCACAATCCTATAAGGAAGCAATCACAGATCCTTTATGGGTGGCTGCTATGAATCTGGAACTAGCAGCCCTTTAAACCAACCACACTTGGTCTATGGTTGATCTCCCACCTGGCAAAACTCCCATTAGTTACAAGTGGGTATTCAAGGTGAAGTATAAGGTAGATGGCACTATGGAAAGATACAAAGCTAGGTTGGTTGCAAAGGGCTATAACCAAAGGGAAGGATTGGATTACCAAGAAACCTTCTCACCTGTGGTAAAGATGGTTACTGTGAGATTAGTACTTGCCATGGCTGCTGCACACCAGTGGAGCTTACATCAGCTGGATATATATAATGCTTTCCTCAATGATGACTTAGCAGAGGAGGTATACATGCTCCCACCATAAGGATTTGGCAGTCAAGGGGGGAATAAGATGTGCAGACTGCACAAATCCCTCTATGGGCTTAAACAAGCTTTAAGGCAGTGGAACTTGAAGCTTGTTGAGGTGCTGACCAGCTTTGGATTCAAACAGAGTCATTTTGGTTATTCTCTATTCACAAGAAAAGGAGGTGACAGCTTAGTGATCATCTTAGTATATGTTGATGACATGCTCATTACAGGAAATGACCAGGCACTGATTCAGGATGCAAAGGATGCATTACAGAAGAAATTCAAGATCAAGGAGCTAGGAGAGATGAAATACTTCCTTGGGATTGAAATAGCTAGATCAAAGAAAGGAATTCTCATGAATCAAAGAAAATTTGCACTTAATTTGATTCAGGAGTCAGGCTTGTCAGGTTCCAAACCAGTTGGGACACCAATGGAGTGCAATCATAGATTAACCACAGCAGAGTAAAACAAACAGATAGGTGATCTGGGGACAGATTCTGAACTTGAAGATCCAGGGCCTTACCAGAGGTTAGTTGAGAGGCTGTTGTATCTGATCATGACCAGGCCAGACATCACATATGCTGTGAATATACTGAGCCAGTTTATGCAAAGGCCAAAGGTCTCTCACATGCAGGCAGCTCTCAGAGTGGTCAGATATATCAAGAATACACCAGGTCAGGGAATTCTCTTAAGCTCAGCAAAGGTAAACCAATTGACTGCATTTTGTGATACAGATTGAGCAGGTTGTCCAGACTCAAGAAAGTCCATCACTAGATATATGATAAAGCTGGGGAACTCTCTAATCTCTTGGAAATCAAAAAAGCAAAGTACTGTGTCTAGGAGTTCAGCAGAGTCTGAGTATAGAAGCATGGGTGTAGTGGTATCTGAGGTCCTCTAATTGATAGGCATATGCAGAGAACTGGGTATTGAGGTGGAAACTCCAGTTAAAGTATTCAGTGATAGCAAAGCAGCAATACAAATAGTTGCAAACCCCATATTTCATGAGAGAACCAAACATATTGAGATGGATTTACACTTCATTAGAGAAAGGATCCAAGATGGGACAATTAGAATAATCCATGTAACATCTAAGGATCAAGAAGCTGACTTGTTTACTAAGGCCTTGAATAGGGCTCAACATGAATATCTCCTATGCAAGCTAGGAGTGTTAAATTTGTTTACACTACCTAGCTTGAAGGGGGAGGGGGTGTTGAGAATAGTGGGAATTGTTGAAGTGTTGGTTAGAATTTAGTTAGTTTGTTAAAGTGTAGTTAGTGATTAGTTAAGCCATTTAGTTAAGCTTAACCAGTCCTATAAATAGGACCTCTTGTATAGTGAACTTTACTTTTACTTTTTCTACAAGAAATATATGGAAAGGAGGAGAACTTCTCTCTCCCAAATACTCTGTTCTCTCTTGAATGAAGGAGAGGACTTGCTCATCCTCTCTTGTTGGTGCGTTGGTTGCTTGATTTTCTACATTTATAAAAGTAAGTTCAGAATCTAACTATTAGAATATTTTTGAATTAAAATTCAAGGGTCATTATAGATTTTTAGTATTGAGGTCTATTTTAACCTTTTTGTGAATATTTTAGAATTTATGAGATATTTAAGATGCATTTTTAAGAAAATATAATACTCTTTTATATAGGCATAAACTTGACTCATCTTATAGAATCCTATAAAATTTTGATTTTCACGGAATATATAAATCTGTATAAATACTCATCATCCACCTCTGTTGGTGAATGAGATTAGGGTAGTGAATCATGATTTAGCCTAGTCAATAACGTGTTTTAATGTATAAAGACTAGAAAATTGATTGTTCAATTACATTTTTCACTCTTAATATGTAAAGGGCTATTTTTCAAAAGTAGTGAAGGACAAAAAATTGAAATTTATTCACCAACTTGGTCCTCTCTAGCTTTTAATGAAACAAAAGGCCATCCTTATTTCTTTCTTCAAGAAATTAAAGTTGCATCAATTTTGAGGGCCCAAATTTAATGTACTTCCACCATTTATTTTTATTTATCATATTGATATATTTATTTTTACATGGTGTTGTTGTTAAAAAAATTAAATGTATTTTTAAATAATTCATGTCCTTATTTAATAAGTAATATAACAAAAGAGAAAAATATAAATTAAGTTACAATTCGGATATTACCTATTCACAAAAGAGAAATTTAGTTGCTCAGTTAATTAATTATCTGAACTCCCATTTGTTGGTGAGTGTTCAATTCCTCATTTTATAATCCCCTCTCCATTTCTCTTTCCCTACCCCTCCCCCCCTCCTAAAAAACAAATTCAGTTAACAATTTAATTATCATAGTTCCATACTTAATTCAATAATTCTTATAGCATTATTATGGGTTCAGCCAACAATATTAAATTTATTCGATCATAAATTACGTACGTAACTTTCTTTATATATTCATATATGAATGACTTTATAATTAAAATAAATAAAGATATGTGAAAAAATAAAGATGATTTTTTGGAAGTCAAAATATATTAAATATTTAGTAAGACTTTTTATAATTTTGTATTGTAATATTTTGGATATTTGTATTTAGGACAAATCTAGAAAGTCTAGAATATAGATATTTTAGGAAGATATTTGTAATGCATTATAAGAAAATCTAGATTTTTGTAGATAAAGTTATCTAGATATTTTTATTAGATATATCTAAAATCATCCCTACATAACTATAAATAGATGCGACCTTATACATTTGTAACCAAGCAAAACCAAAATCAAAACAAAGAGTCTTCTTATATTACAAAGTTCTCCTTTCCAAAATATTTCTTCTCTTTTCTAGCAGAAGATCTCCCGATAATACTTTTCTTCTACTATATTTCTCTATGATATTTGTGATAAATCATGAATCAAGTTTAGCATATCAAAATTCTCATAAAAAAAAAAACGTATATTAATATTACTTACTAGTATGCACTTAATTTCGGCATGAAAGATAATCGATATTGGAAATGTTATTTAGATCAATTGTTCTATACAAATCATATCGATAACTTTACAGGCAGAAAATTTTGTTACTACTAAAGGATGACATAAAAAATAAAGTCAACGATAAAAGCACATTCAAATTATCAATTATTTTAGTTATCTTCGAAATCTTCAATTACTAACAATTGAACAAAAAAGATATTATTTCCATTATATTAAAACAAAACAAATTTAGATATTCAAAGTTTTGAAAAATATATGATAAGCCCTCGGGAAGAGTGATAGAATAGGGACATAATAAGGTGATAGAGAACCAAATTTGACTTTATATAAGTTCGTGAAGGAGTTAGAGATCGAGATTTGGATTTGATTGAACGCAATAATTTTTTTAATATACATATGACACACTTCAAGAAATTTATTTAATATGTATAAATTTATTCATACAATAATTAATAACTTAAGAAGCTTAGAATTTTTAATCGTAAAATTTCAAACTTTGATCTACTTTTTTTGTTAAGAATACGATGAATATTTATAAGGAGTAGAAGAAATACTTTTACATGATAATGAATATTTATAAGGAGCAGAAAAAATATTTCTACCTGATATATTTATTGAGGTAAAAGAATCATTATTCGATTAATGATCGTAAAGAAATGAATCTATATCAAATATATGAATGTCATAAAGAATATGTACGAAAAAACATGAAAAAGAGGAAGAAGGAAGAAAAGTTTTAAATAACTAAGGTTGTACCTTAAGAAACTATCTTCTTGTTTAAAAAAGTTTTTAACCATTTTATTTATTAACAGAATTATTGAAAGCAAACAACGAGTACATATAGAGATCGGGCCTGGTAGAAGAGTCAGAACAATCGTTATTGAAAGCAGTAAAAATATAAATCGGAGGAAAGATTATAGTAACAGGATCCAATTCGAATAATTTATGAAGAGTTAGGTGTTTGTCAAACTACACTAGGACATCATAATTCGTGCTAATCATTTACCAAATTTATCAATTTATTCAATACGTTATTTACAAAATTATATTGTGTTAATTTGATAAAATTAGTATAGAACTATGATCGAGAATTGCTTTAGATAGAAGGATTTAGTAAGTAGAAAAAAAACTAATACACACAAATAAATAAATTTAAATGTTGGGTCATATAAGGTGGACAAAATTATAAATTATTCTTATTACATTAGGATTCAAGCCCTTCATATATACTTTAGCTTAATCATGCCCTTACCATCGAAAACTTGGTTTACATATGTATAACGTATTTTTTCTATAATATTTTTTTCGTCCATCTTTACTTATTCATTATATTATTTTAAAATATCTAATAATACTTATCCAATTTATAAAATCAATTAATAATTTATCATTTTGTGTATATTTTACTTTTGTTATTAAATACTACTTATTTTTTAATATTTAACAAAGATGATTTGATAAAATTATTTATATTATCTACTATTTTTTATTTTGTCAAATCAATAGTGGACAATTATTGTTAGATAAACCGTGAATACTGTATTCATGATAGACAATTTAAATGAACAATTTATGAAAGGACCCAAAACTTTTATTATAATCTGAATTTATTTTCTCTAGCAATTAATACTTATACAAGTGGCTATCAATTATTTTGCAGAAAGATTTTAATGTCCCACCAAAAATGATTTGTCTTGTTTCAGCAATTACTGATCATTAATTTTTCAGATATTACACCTTTTATTTTTTAGCAGAAAACAGATCGTATCTATTCAAAGAGCGCAAGCATTGAAAATGATATCCTCTACAATAATGATAATATATCTAATATAATTTTACGAGTGAAGTCTGAAATGAAAAAAATAAGTATCATAAATAGTTGAAAGCAATTTCTCCAGAGTTTACATACGTAACATACAAAATGTCTTACGTGCAATTGACATGGATGGATTCCTCAGACTAATTAAGGGCCATTGAATCATGTGAAATATCCTGAAAGACTAAGGCACATGCACCTATAACCTTGCAATCTTTGGACTTTAGGTAGGGGTAAGAAACAATTCAGGATTTGAAGTTTCGATATGTCCAATAAAAGAAAATGAGTTACAACAACAATTAATAATATGCACGCTCAGTGTAATCTCACTTATGGGTTATGGAGAGAATAAGGTGTACATAGATCTCTTTGTCTTTGTGGGATAGAGAAGTTGTTTATGATAAATTAAACCTTCAATTCAAAAGGAAAATTATTTGAAGAAAGGTTGCTAGAGAAATCTAATGATAAAATATCAAGATAAGTGAAAAATATGGAAGGATAAGAAATTATGTGATTACTAAATACTATACTACTAAGTAATAATTAAGGAGGAGAGGAGATGGGCTAGCCTCCTGCCTCTCTATGCGACAACACTCGGCTATCTACTGACCTTCTATCTTAATTCTCGATTTACATACGTAATTATAGTGTTATGTTGTAACTCCCAGCTTGTCTTTACATTTTCAAGTTTTACACTTACGTGACAATCATGTTGTACTCGGTCAGAATCTTTATATTACAAGAAATTACATGCATCAACATTACAAATGCCAGCAAAAGAACAGAAAAATGGTTATTCAAAATAACAGGTTCTGCACAGACAGGAAGTCTCGATGAATTGATCGAGAGTCAAGAGCTTTCATGTTCAAATCCCAACAAAGATAAAAAGAATTAGGCGATTTTTTTCATCTGTCCTAGCTTTGATGGATAGAGTTATCTGATACATATGTAGAAGGTGACAGATATCTTGTGAAATTAGTTGAGCTACACGAAACAACTTTCCCATGAGCACGCTTGCTAATTGTTACCCACAAGCTGGGTGCAAGTTTATTTCTTGAACAAGCTAAGCCCATTAAGCAAACGTCATGTTTAACCATGACTCTAATTTGGATCATCTCTAATGGCCTTGTTATAGACAGGCTCTTGGTGTTACCTAACAAGACTATTATCAACTATCATTATGCCACACCTCAAACGCCTCTTCATTTTCCGGATCAATATTTGTGTATGTAAAATTGTAAATGCAATTTGACCTAAGCAATCGATCATCTTCCCTTCTCTTAAAAGGTACCAATTAAAGCTTCGTCAAACTTCCCACTTCTGGTTAATTACTTGAATACAACACTTGCATATTGGCATGTGTTGCTACATTGTTATTTTTGACAATAGAAGTGTTCATTTTCTTTTTATAAAATGTAGTGTTTGGGCCATCAAGTGGCCATGCACCTCGACTAGCTCCGCATGGTACTTTTTGTCTTTCATCAATACAGAGCTTGGGTAAATGATAAGAAATTAGTTTGGATTCGTTTGGTTGGAAACGAGTGGTGATTGTGGTAATTTTGTCAATAGACAAGACCCATAGCGTTTTGGGGTATGAATTTGGAATTTAATATAATGAAAGACACATAAGACCAATAAGGTTCCATGGTTTAGCGGTTAGCACATTGGACTCTGAATCCAATAGCCCGAGGTCAAGTCTCGGTAGAATCTTTCTTTTTAATTTTTTTATTACCTTTAAAAATATACTCTTTATTAATAATTGGGATTAATTATGTTTCTTTTTAGTTAATAAAATTGACCTCCTTTTTAAAATGATGAAAGTTGTTTTAATTTTTTTTAATTTCTCCTTTCTCTCTTAACATTCAACATACGTATCGTAAGGTTATCACGTACATATTGTTGTTGAAATGTGTTGTTTGATAGGAGCAGCATAAAATTCTATTAACAAGTAGGCGTTTCACCATGAAATTTAAAAGAAATTATACCACACGAAATAATTATATTAAAAAATAACTGATTGCTATTATTGTTGATTGGTGATTTTTATAAAAATTATATGTACTTGGAAGTCTGTAATCACAAATATTTATTTATAAAAAGAATATGGAGATATGTGATTTATTAGTACGGTGCGTTGAATATTCTAATATTTTATTTGTGAATTGTGATTTTTCATTTGGTAAGATTGTCTAAGACTTGAAGAAATTTTGATAGTAATTTTCACAATTCGTGGGATAAATTGCATGTCGAAACAAAATTTCAACTTAATTCCACACCATAATTCCATATAGCATGCTCAAACAAACTACGGAAAAAGGAAATTGTTATAGGAGAAATCTTAAATTCTTAATAGCTCAATTAATTGATTATTTGAACTTTCATCTTATTAATGAAGATTCGATTACTCATCTTGTAATCCACTGCCCCTATATCCAATTATGAAAAAGCAAAAATAAGAAAAACATGAAGTTGTTATGATGTTCTCCAATATGATTGTGACTCATTTAGTTTTTGAAGGTACTAAATAAACCAAACCTATTGGTGTTGGGGTTTGAAAGAGTAGAAACGTCTTAATATAAAATTCATAAATAGCCATGTAAGGTTACACTTGTCGAGTTTTCAACTTTATGGTAATAAATATTGTTTTAACACAAGGTCGAAAAGTATTACTTCTATACTGATTTTGTAATCTTTTTGAATTTTTTTTTTATAATCAACTTACTTTCAAAAATGTTTATCAAGAAAAGTACTTTTGACGAAAAACAATTTACGTATGACAAATTAACTTAAAAAATGCTTTTGTGCAATAATTAATATTTAACCAATAATTTTAAAAATATTTTTTAAGTGTATTTTCTAAAGAACAACTTCTATTTTTATTGAAAAAAAAAAAACATTATACTTATTTTCTTTTCTAAAAACTTGGCCAGACATTTTAACTTTGAAAAAGAAAAAGAAACTTGAAGATACCACTAATTTGTTTAGCTCTTTTGACAGATCATCATTGGTATTTCCTTTTTACTTGGACTATCACATTATTTTATTTTTATTATTATTATTTTCTATTGTTTATTGGATAATATTCTCAATTTCACATTAATTTATTGTCATTGTTTCCATATTTATATATTTTTTCAAAATGTTTGACATGCTTTATTCAAGTTCTAAACGACTGTCATTTTTTGGGCTCGAAATAGTATGCTCATAGATGGGCTGTTAAAAGCTGGGCTTGTCTTGTTCTGCACATTGCAGGAAGAGAAAGTTTCACAAACATCCTAGACTTGAAATTTAATATGGTCAAATAATTACATTTTACATGATTACACAACATAACTTTGACTATATGATCGGGAGGGGAGGATCGAGGCGAGCGAAATCGAGAGAGGGAGAAGATATATATATATATATATTTGTCAAATTGTATGTGTATATCTGTCAAATAATTATATATATGTATAACTAATATGCTTTCTTAGAATTGTAAGTACGTTTTGAACTCCATATTATGGTATAATAAATATCGGAGGAATGTTTTAACTGTTACTGCCAAGCAATTGCTCCATAGCTTGGTCAGTTACCATGATGCTGAACCTCTTTTTTGGAGAACGCTTCTTAAGGTGTAATTTGGACTAACAGTTGTATTTTCTTCATGAAGTTCTGTGTGTAATTTGGAGGACCAATTAATGCGTATATAGTTGTATTTGCTTCTTGAAGTTGTGTGTTTTTCCCAAATAATTTTCTGTTGAAGTTAATCAGGAAAATACCTGTGGTAATCTGATGTGATTCTGTTCAATGTCTTGATAACTGCATTGGCAGCACTTTTGTGCTGGAGAGATTAGATTCGGAACAATATACATGCATCGTTTTGGTGTTCTTCAAATTCCTCCTTGGCATTAAACCACTATCTAAGCATGTATTTTCAGCCTGGACGTTTGAAGTTTCTCGCAGTTTAAAAATATACAAATCAGAAACTGAAGTACTTCTCCACCTGCTCTACGCAGAACTTCAAGAGAAAAAACTGATGAAAGTTCTAGTATTGCCAAATCGTGGGGAAATTTTGAGTGTCTTAACGCTCAAAGAACTATATGTGTTCGGAACTTGAGTTACATTATTTACATCCCCAATGTTGGTTTAAAATTGAACTCCCCCCTCAACTTTGGTCAAGTTCATCACCTTTTTCATCTTAGCCGTCTGATTGTAAGGGCATAAAGTAGTACAAACCTTTTGAGCTTGTGGAATCCCCTGAAGCTTATCAGTGTCCTGATAATGCAGTTCAACAGTTTCAACTCCTGTAATTCTGGAGAGCACATGTAAGGATGATTGTTCATGTTCTGAAGAGTGAGTTTCCATATATCGATAACAAGAACATCCATTGATGGATAACATACTGATGAGGATGTAGTATGGGTAAAATACTAAGTAGGAATGTGTTAATGGCTCCATCTTGCTAATGTGTGGGGTGACTTGCTCTGGCTAAACTGAAGAGAGTACTTGGGCATTGAAGCTCAAATGTGTGCAGGATGTAGAAAAAACACTCATACTTGCAGCTTCATCAATAGGCAATTTCTCCTGAATTTGGTGTTTCTCATTAATGGGAAGTCTTGTCTATTAGTTTATCCCCTTTAATTTTGAATAGAACTGTCAAGTCAATATAGGTCAGCTCAGCCTATACAAGCTTTGAAACTTCATAGATCAGGTTAGACTGATCTATTGTTTTGACATGTCCACCTTTGTGAAAAGAAGATATTTTTTATAATTTAACTTCTAAGTTTAAAATGTTAACATAAATATTGAGACAACAATATTACATGGTGTTTGCCATTTGTTAAGCAAGTGTCGTATTCATAAATAAAATAATTTTAATTATACTTATTAGGTTTGGGTTCAAGTTAAATGTTTAGTTGTATGACTTCTATTTGCAGTCATTGTCATTTTATGTAAATATAGAAAATATTTTTAATACTTGAATTTTTGAGTTTTGTAATATTTATTTAATATGTTTTATTTTCAATCTTTTTCGTTTAGCCAACCGGTCAATCCAACTTATATTACCCAAATCCCTACAGAGTAGGCGGGCTTATCCAAGCCGAGTTAAAAAGCTCTATTTTTAAATAGAAAAATTGCACGAATAAGTTAGTATATACTAGTTAATTAGCTGACATAGTTATAGTTTGAATTACTTATGATTTGCGGCAAACATAATTACAGTTTGAATTTTGTATAATTCGTGCGATTTATATAAATGTTGTGCGCGAATCAAAAATATACAAATACTGGGAATTGTATTGTGAATTATAATGTACGAATTATATAGCGAAATATACAAACATTATACAAAAATTATAAATTGTATAGAGAATTATACAAATATTGCACAAATTATACAAACGTTGCTATATTTATAGTTATAAAATATAATTATTCAAATTATAATTATGAAGTATAATTAAAATATTTTTAAGTGATCATATATAAAAATTCTTCTTTTAAATAAGCTCTGAATCAGGTTGGCCCAACAGGAATTTTTTTTTCCAAAAATGGGGAAAAAAATCCAAAAGCTACCCATTCGGGCTAATCTGACCCGAATGTGTACTGGGCCTTCATCTGTCAGATCCAGAACGGCAAATATTAGGGTTTCAGAGACGCTGCTTCTGCTATATAAGTCGAAAACTCCTGGCTCTCTCAACATTGCTTTCTCTGTTTCAATGGAGTTCGAATAATCATCCTTTTTCTCTCTTTGTATGTGAGCTTTCCTTTTCTCTTAGTTCTTCTCTTTTTGTAGTAATGTCAAGGTTTCATTTGCACGTAGCCTCCCGGGCTCATCTGAGTTTATATAGTGAAGTTAGAAGCCCCAAAGCTCGTGCTAAATTCAATCGCCGCTAGTGTTGCAGTTTAGCCTTTTGTACCTTTATCCATGGCTAATTTGTGTCGAATCAACGGCAAAATCCCCGTTTCTGTACATTCCTAAAATTACTTGTTTTCCTAGCATTTGGCGATGATTAAAACGGATTTATCCGCGCTTCTGAGAGAAATCGATGAAGCATAACAAAAATTGGTTGAATTTCTTGATATGAGCCTGATTTTTTTTTGCTTTTAACAAATTATTTTGGCAGTGATGATATGTAATACAGCTTTAATGCCAGTTCTGCTTCTGATTTTCTATGATTGATAGAGCTGTTTATATTGCTGAGCTTCTTAATATTATTCTAGTAAATCATTTTTGTTGTTTCATTGTTAAATCTATGATGAGATCTGAAATTGCTGGATAGTATTTGAGATTGTCAGTTAGCCCCAAAACTCTTTGGGTTACTGCGTTCACCATGAAATTATTAAATTTCTCTGAGATTAAATAATTTTTTCTGTATTAGTAGCCGATGATGATCCAATCCAACGGTGAGGTGTAGTGGATCTAAGGTCCCTGCTTTTGCAGGGGGAACCTCCTTGGTGAAACTGCATCAATCATGATCACACCGGATTTTACTGAGGCTTTTTCGTAGATTTGTTCTTAATTGTTTTGGTTAAGTATGTGATTAACGTTTTGATTATGTGTTTTTGAGTTTCAACTATACTCTTGCTCTTGAATATAAATATATTAGTGGGGTTAGAGTCTGAAAAACTCATAAAGTTGGTGCTGTTTATCAGCTTCTTCTCTTGAATATCAAACGAGATGGAGTTAAATCATGGCACTAAATTTTGAATTTTCCAGTAAGTCTGCTGGTTTATCGAAACCTGTAATGTCTGCATATACTCTACCATTTCGGATATAATACGAGTATCAAGTTTTTATGTTGTTGTATTGAGTTTGATCAATTGGTATATGCTTACCTTGCCTTAGTGTTGGTGAGTGTAAATGAAAACTCATAAATTGTGTGCAGTCCATCACCTCCTATCTTGCATATTTCTCTAAGATTGGAGTTAAATAACAGCACTACATTTTTCTGAAAAAATATTAGTCTAGTTTGTTCCTTTTTTTTCCTTTTCTATAAAGACCTTTGGACAAATCCAGCAGAACCTACATTGTTCCGAAATATTTTTAGAAGAGTGTATAATATACATGCAACCAAATATTATTCAAATAAGTTTCAACAAACATTTGGTGATAATTCGTAGTAGTAAACTTTTGGACTCAGTAATTCAAAGTAGTTAAGTCAAATAAGTTTCAGTAAACATTTGGTGAAAATGTTGATGAAAGCCAATGCTTGAAGATGACAAAGGAGTTGAGGGGTTCGCTCGAGAATTGGAAATGATATGTGAACCAATCAAAAGCAGCCAAGAAACTGATCGCTTCTTAGAAGAAATGTGCTCTCTCTAACTGCTCAAGCGTTTACATAAGATGGTTACACAAATAACACATTTTTGTATTGGTTCAACCCAAAAGTACTCATGATACCCCTAAGTGTTTATACTCAATCATCCCTCACTATTGAAACTACATTTGATACAATGAAATATGAAGTTTGTCAAGCGCAATTACATGGACAAACAAATCACAGAAGTAGAACCAAACAGAATTCATTGTCAAATTCCTTAGTACATTGGCTTGATATCAATGGTGGCATTTAATTAACTTTTCAATCATAAACTCATAAATGTACTTATCAATTTTTCTACATATACTGGTATAGAAATAGGAGATTTAACACAGAGAATTTACTTGCACCACGTAAAGACGTATCTCCTTTATTAACCCCTCGTTCACATTCACATATTCAAAAAGGGTATTATTCCCTCCGTCCTATTTTAGTTGTCATGTTGCATTTATCGAAAGTTAATTTGACTAATTGTCATAGTTAAAAACTAATTTAGATATTTAAAAAATAGATGAGAGGTATTATTGATTACAACCTTTTTTCATATTAAGATGATGAAAAAATATGCCTTTTTAAATGTAATATAGTTTGACTCTGAAAATGAAAATTATAACCACTAAAATGGGACGATATGAGTACTTCAGAAAATTTCAAAAAACACAATCTAACTATTTATTAACTCAATCCTCAGTTGATACCCTTAAACCCCAATGAATTAAAGAGAATACTTTGCATTTATTAATTTTGTAATTCAAAATTTTATGAAGGTAACACAATTGTGACAAAAAATTTCCCCCCCAATTCAGCTGTTACCTCCGTCAAGGCTGTAAGAGTAGTGAAGAAATACAAAGAAGTTTAGTTAATTATTGACTTACGGAAATCATGGGAGGAAAAATGCAAAAACGAAAAAGAGCAAAAGAACATCAAGAAAATAACCTCTGCATTTCTACTATACAAGGATCCAATTTGGAAAGGGAAAAAAAGGAAGACGACCTCAAACAAATATCACATTCCTCATACAATATTTATTCAGTCACTACAAGTCTGCAAGTGTTGATTTTTGTTCCACCTCATTGCGGAATATATGCACCTTCAGTGTAAGTTCATCAGCCTGAATGTCCTCGATCAACTCAAAGACACATGCATCTCCTAACACCAAACCTTTATCCCTAACAAAATTTACCCATCCTTTGCTTAGAAACGTACACGATCTCCTCCTAATGCAGTGCGCGCTCCACTTATTGCCATCACAATCTTGCAGTTTAATTGGTTCTGAAGTCTTTGACATATGATCTCGGACAAAATCAGCTGGTATATTCTGCAGTTTAGGACAAATTGCAAAGTATGTGTCAAGATTCAATAGGAATGTTAGATTAGTTTACATGAGTATAAACAACACATTAAGACACAAAGCAGCTTCAGGGACCCTCCAAAGAAAAAGGAAAAAAGCTGACACCTTTAGTCTAATGTATAGGTAGAAAGGCTCACCAGAATATAGTTCCGCGCTACGTGATATTCTCCAAGAGTCATCACGAAGTAGGGATTTTCTGGCGTAAACATTTTGGCAGCATTGGTCGCCCTGTTGGCTTCTGACGCCCTTGGTCGTCCTCTTTTGCAACGATTATCAGAGCTTCCATGCACTACGGATTTCTCCTGTTGCTGGCGGGTGAGTGAATTCTTGGTATCTACAATTCATCAAATTAGCTATCAGTGTGATGCAGATAAGTTTTTGAGCTTAAGATTTTCTGTTGGTAAAACAAACTAACCGGTCTTGTGATTGGTTCTATCTGAAGATACTGGTCCGAATGCATCTGACCTCTTGGTATGCTTACTTTCATCAAACTGAACTACAGAGTTTTTACGGGTAGACAGAGTTGGTTCAGATATGCTACCAGTGTGAAAATTTGTTGAATTCTCTTCCACCTTAGAGCGAAACATGTATACCTTCAGCATAAGTTCATCAGCCTGAAGGTCTTTGATCAACTCAAAGACACAAACATCTCCGACCACTAAACCATTATCCGTAACAAAGTTTAACCATCCTTTGCTTAAAAACATCCTGTGCTTCTTCCTAATGCAACGGACATTCCACTTATTTCCATCGGTATCTTGAAGTTCAATTAGTCCTGAAGTCTTTGGAATATACTTCCGTACAAAGACAACTGGTATATTCTGCAGATTATGGAGAGTTTTGAAGCATGCATCAAGAAGAATGCAAGTAATATGCATGAGTATGAATATATTGAGATACAAAGCAGTTTGCAGAAGAAAAAATTGACACATTCAGTTTAAAGTACAGGTACAAAGGCTCACCACAATATAGTTCCGTTCTATGTTATATTTTTCAAGAATCTGCAAGAAGTAAGGATTTTCTGGAATGAACATTTTGGCAGCTTCAAGGGCCCTGCTCGTTTCTGAAGCCTTCAGTTGTCCTCTTACGTGAAGATCATACCTTCCACGCCCTACAGATTTCTCCGGTTGCTGGCTGGTGAATGATTTCCTTGCATCTGCATTTATGAAAATAGCCCTCAATATAATGCAGATAAATTTTCAAGCTTACAATATTTTGATGGAAAACAAACTAGTCGGTCTTGCAATTGGTTTTATTTGAAGATACTGGTCCAAATACATCTGGAATCTTGGTATATTTCGCTGAAATGAAGTACATTGATTTTACATCCCTCTTGTTCATTATTTGGATTAGTCATACCTCCATTTGACGCTGCAGAATGTATAGGAGTTTTCATCCTTTGCCGAACTAATTTACGACCAAGTGGCTTAGTTAAACTGCTATTGCTCGATATGTTCAAATTCTTGGCCTTTAATACCCGTCCGTTATCATGTAAGTTGTTTGTTCTGCTTCTTGTTTCATAGCAACGCAAAAGCTTAATCTTTCCAGATGCAGTTTTACGTCTTTTGGCTCTATGTGGCAGTTCAGATGACTTAGGTGAACTCTCTGGTTCCTGCTCAGTTTCCAAGGGATCCACAATTTCAATAGAGATTGTGTCGCCCTTATCACCAACAGTTTTATTCTTTCCACGAGAAAGATCGTGAAAAAAGTCATGTGATTTAGCATTACCATGACTCCTAGATTGATAATCAATCTCAGTAGCGGCTAGGTCAAATATGTGGACATTGAAACATGAGTCCTGTCCATATTTGAAGAGTAAAAAGTACCAACAGCAGACTGAATGATGTTCCATAAATTCTTGCCAACCATCATGAAGCCAAATCATTTTATCAGCCTTCTTGACACCCACACACCAGAAATCATCACCGGGAACAACAAGCTTGACGGTATCAGGGAGTTCATCTCCATGTTCCTGGACAAATCTGTCTGGCAACGGCTGCAGACAGACAGAACAAACATATATTTTTAAACTTAGATCAGAAATAAATGATAAGCATTTATGGCATAAAAATGGTTAGTGTAGAATAATGATATTAATTAGAACGATACAATACAAAAGCTTATCAATTTCAAATGTTGTGCTCATGTATTAGCAATTGTAACAAATAAGCAGGAGCCAGGAGACTGGAAGACGATGACTGACAATCTCAAGAATTTGACGAGTACCAACAGTGAAATGTAAAGCCAAAAGATAGCTGATTTGCTGTATATTTTGAAGAATCAACATCTGAAATGACTCTACAGACTAAAAGTATAACTTAACCTGGTTCCTCTTTTGTTATCAACCACAGATTATCTATTCTTTGCTTTAATAAAAAAAGGCAGAAGTACACAATTCAACACAACTTAAGGAAGGGTTACACAACTCCTCGAAGAAGCCGTGGCAATGTCACTTGCAACATTAAGTTCTGTTTATCACTTGAATGAATATTGTGCACATAAAATATCCATCACCCAGTGCAATATAAAACTAAGAGAAATTCTAGAACCTTCGCTGTGCCAGATTAACGTCACAACGACAATTGTTGATAAAGGATGACAAAAACTAGATACAAAGAGGTTAGTGCTCACACCCATACATGTTAGCTATTCCGCGGTGCCAACTTATAATCTTCTGAGGTCTGTACATGGCCTCATCAGCTTGTCATATTAGGCTCAAAATACAAATTTCCATCGATCACTTTGCTCTAAAGTTGTCACAAGCCTAACATTGATCTGGCTACAACAATGTGAACAAATAAAAACAAAATGAAAAGAACAAATCAAGGAACATCTCTAAGATGAGAAGGCAACTAAAATATTAGATTTTAGGCATAAATCCCCCACCCGCTCCTGAACTTTTACCTTCATTTGAATTATTGAATCAAGAAAAAGAGGATGACTAACTGAACATCATCAGTTTCCACATAGGTGCAGTCGTGCAGAACATCAATACAAGAACCAAGAGATACAAACAATTTATGTACAAAATTCTCTAATATAACATTGTCGGAGAAAATGCCACCTTAGTCCTCCTAGTACTCCATATCACGTCATTGAGTTCAAAAGGTATACTAAAATAGATATGAAACCACCAAAATACAGCAATACAAACATCACGCAGTCCATGAACTTCCTTATGGGCGATCATTGTTTCAGTTATGCACTCAAACTGACAATGTTCTGCTACTTCTAATTATAAAGAATTACAAATGTCTCCTATCCGCACCTGCTAATTTCTCACTCTTATTTTGGGATTTGCCTCTTAGTAGGGGTGGAGCTACCATGTAAGTTACAGTTTGGTAAAAATCAATAACTTCAGCTCAAATCCTATATTCATAAAATATGTATAAATAATTTATCCAAAACACAGTAAGTAAGAGAAAATGTGATCCAGACCCATAAACTAAAATTCTTAGCTCTGCCTCACCTCTGAGAATCGACCAACTTACAAGTTGGAGTACATTAGTTTCAAACAACCTAAAGATCTTACTGAAGCTTCGCATGACAAAACCTAAACTAGACACCAAGATTGTAAGCTACCTACATTGTCTCATTCATATATTACAATTTATGAGATCTAACTCCTATATATATATATATACTGTTAGTTCTGTTTATAATAAGTATGAAAGTAGTAACCAGTATAATAAAGGTCAGTGGCGGAGCCAACATTTTTGTTAAGAGTGTTCATAGTTTTAGAAGATGGGTGGATGATTTTTGTATCAAGGGTGTTCAACAATTGATATATATCAAAATATCTATATTTAACCTGTACATTTGAAAAAAAAATTCTGACAAAGGGTGTTCACCTGCCCACCCTTGGGTGAATGTACCCTGATACATATAAATACTCAAATTTGGCCTCAAGAAGGAGGGAGCCACCTTGTAGTTAGGAGTTCATTTGAACATGTCAGCTGAAAGTTACACTATACTATTTATACATGATTAAAATAACTTTTTTATGTATACATATCGAACTCCCTTCGATTAGTTCGTCTATCTACTTCTCCAAATGTTGAACCCTTTTAAGTGAAAATGCTAGCTGTGGCATTGCTAACAAGTAAACACTCCAACTAATCTAAACATCTCAAGTTGGTCTCACCCAGCAACTAAATATTCTAACTCATCCCCACTATGTCCATAGTGCTAACATGTGTCTAGATATAAATACTCAAATATTGAAACGTCTAAGACCAACTTTGAGTACCTATTTATGTATAAGCCTAAAATTAATAATCATTCAATCAAGCTGATACAACTATATAGTAGATCTTGTACCCACAACTTTCTCATATTTATTTCTTAATATTTTGAACCCTTAATAAAAATTCTGACCGGTAAGAACTTACAAGTTTACCATCGTCAATGACGGAGGGCTGAACAATGACGTAGAAACTGGCGGAGGAGTAGGAGTTAGAGCAGGATTCCATCATCACGCCGCCTACACTCAATGATTTTCCGTTTTGTCAGCTTTTTCTCTCTCTATGTAGACATGGACAAAGAAAACAATATATACTTTTCTCGGCCTTTGGGCCAAAATCGAGGGTACTGTCGTTTAATATCTCATAACTAGGCACCAAATCGATATCTTTAATTATAATTAGGGTACAGTTCGCTTTATCCATTGATTTACGAGGTCAATTTAATTAAATTTTAAAATATAATTTAATTTTCAAAATTTAAAATTTTAATAATTGAAAACTATATGGAAAATAATATAAGGTGCAATCGATCTCATATTAATATGATGAAAAAATATATTTTAAAATATTGATCTAGATTTTGTAGTTTAATCTCAATAAGTGAAATAGTGACAAGTAGAAACAGAGGAAATATCTAATAGTGAGTCATCCTGATGATAATTTTACTAAAATGAAAAACGAAATCTGCTAAATATTTTATTTTTTTTTTCATTTTAATTTGTTTGTGTGATTATAGTTTTACTATATAATAAAGGGCTACGAAATAGTTGAAACAGATAACTGTTGGACGATATGTCTGATTGAGCTGCTTGTTGAAGTAGACAACTGTCTATTGATGTGCTTGCTTCAACTGCTTGATTTGAAATTTTTGTAAAAATAAAAAAAAATTAATTGATTATTGAAATTAATCTATCAACATCACATAAATGGTGACAAAAAAATTACTTGTATTATTTAATTAGGAAACTAAAAAAAGTTACAATGAATATAAGTATAAAGATACTATAAATCATGATATTTGGCAACTTCGAATTTGGGGCTAAGAAGCAGCTGAATCAGGCAGATGTCTGCTTCTACTGCTTGCTTAAGCAGACAGCTGCCCATTGACGTACATGTTTCAGCTGTTTGATTTTAAAATTTTTTAAAACAAATAAAAAATTCAATTCATTATTGAAATTAATCTATCGACGTCACATAAAAGGGGACAAAAGAAAATACCATGTATTATTTAATTAGGAAACTACGTAAAAATTACCATAAATCTACATAATTAAGAATCGTAATATATCTATATATAAAAATTAAATAAAAAATACTATAAATCATAAAAATTAACAACTTAAAATATTTAAAAGACATACAAAAGAGTTTGATTAACACTCCAATGAGTGTCGCATAAATAAGGATGGATGAATAACATATGTTATGTAAAAATGACATAAACATAATACAGATCATAATAATTAAAAAAATAAAAAAGTAAAAGACACAAAAATATTGACTTTCGAAATTTTATCAGCGCCACATAAATTGAGACAAGAGAAATAACATATTTTATTTTAAAATTATATATAAAAAAAACACTATAATTCACAATAATTCATAATTTTAAATATCAAAAAATCATATTAAAATTTAACTAATTTTCTAAATTTTATCTATATCACATAAATTGAGATGTAAAAATAATAAATATTGGGTTCATACTGGCACGAACACTGTTATCTAGTTTGATAAAGTTTCAAGAGAAATAATAATTGTAGTTAATAGTCTTAAATTAAAAAAATATATAAACTATTGTTTTAATTTAATAATTTTTTTTAAAAAAACACCGAAAAGGAAAATTCTTTTGTCAATGGTGAATTCGGAAAAGTAAACTTGGAAAGGTTCAAAAATATTAATGCTGAAAGAGCAAATTAGGAGAACTCACTCCCTTAAACAACAATATTTTAACAATTGATATTGATACATATCAATGTCAATCTTTAAAATACCTTTTAAAGATTTTTCTCATAATTAAAAAAATCTTTATCTATATCAATATCAAGTATTACCTTCTAAGAGTTTCTCATAATTAAAAATACTTTCTGTTTATTTCAAAAATAATTAGTTTCTTTTTTAATATAAAATTGCCATAAAAGAGTATAAATCTCATTTACTATTTGACTTATTTGACATTCCTTTTGATCCCTATATAAGAATTTTAAATGTGTGTTACCATTTAGCATAAGCAATTCATAATTTGAAATATATAAAAAGTGAAGAGTAAAAAAGATGAGGAGTCATATTATGTTTTCTTTCCTCTCCATGGCAATATTTCTCACATTTTTTAACCCTTTGTTAGGTAAAAAGAGATTCAATTATTGATTTTACAGTGTATATGCAAGTTACATTGGCTCTCTATTTTTCTTCTTAATTTTGATTAGTCTTTATAATTTATATATATATTCATATTTTAGTGTCAGGTGACATTAAATTTTGTCCGGGAACTTTCAAGGCTGATGGTACATGTGATAAAATTAGGTGTGGATATCTAGCCCTGTTTAAGTGGCCAGCAAGTAAGATGCCTCAGCGTTGTAGATGTGCTGATGCTAAAAATAATCAGAGTGATTGTACATGTTTAATAGTTTGTTAAGAAAAATTGCACAAGAATAATAATGCATATTGTATGATTTTAGTGTTAATGAAATAAATTATGCATATATTTATTATGAATAAACATTGATAACAATTCTCCTTTTTATGAATTATTCAAATATCTTTGTATTTAATCACTTCATATGTCTTATCTTCTTTTTTAGCTCTCTTTAAAAAAGAATATGTCTTTTCATTTTTGATAATTTTTTAATTTTAATTTTTGAGATATCATCTTAAGTCCATAAGATTAAAAATTCAAAATTTATTTACTTTGATAAATTTATAGTTAAGTCAAAACAGGATAAACAAATTGAAATAAAGGGAGTAATATGTATAAATATAATGTTTGTTTGATTATTATGACTGATGTGGTTGTATCATTATCATAATATTTTCTTCATATTTTGTCTTTACTTATTAGTAATAATTATATTTTATCCTTCATCCAATCTTTTCATAGTGTCGATATCCTATCTTCTTTATTTATGTTGTTGATTTACCATTCAAATCGTTAATATATGACATTATAAAACAAACGGAGAATGATACAATCTATTCAAATATTGTATTCATTAAAATATGATCATCTAAACAAAGTATAAATTGAATATTACGTAACAATGAATTTGACAATACGATACAATAAAATTTAATCAACAATTAAAATATCATATTTTTCTGTTTGAACAAGGGAAGTTACAAGTGTCATTAAACTTAATCAACGGTTTTAAGATCTGTAGACTCGGGTTAGAAGCTGCCACGTTAAACAATTTACACTCTCTTTCTATGTGAAATCAATTCTCAGTTCTTCTATAGCAGATCATGTAACGCAAATACAAAACTAATTAAGCAGATTATGTAAAACAAATACAAAAAAATACATAAAAAAGGTGTCAACTTTTTGAAAATTTTAAGAAGAAGATGAGGGGTTTCTCATATTTGAAAAAAGCTCTTCATATCCGTTCTTGTTCAAGGCTTTTGGTTGTCTCTTGTATAAGGTATATGTTATGTTTGATCTCTTTAAATTTTTGTAGATTCATGGAGTTTCTCATTTTTTTTATGTTAGTTTTGTTTAATATGTTCGTCTCATCTAAAAGTTTAAAATTGTTATAGAGACCATGCTTTTCTGTATTCAGTTAATTATATTTTCAACACGTCTCTTAGACTGTATGAGCCCGAATTTCATCAATTCTCTTTTTTATCCTCCTTCATTTGCTATGAAGTTTTTGGATGGATTGCCTTGATTATGGGAGTGATCTATAATGTTTTCCTATATCTAAGAAGAGATAGTGAGGAGCTTGGGCTGACTCATGGTCATGCCTGCTCCTCGGCTGCCTCTTCTTTTGCCACGTATAAGCTGCTCAAGCAGGCAGCTGCTCGACATGCCTGCTTGAGCAGCTTGAGAATGTATCGGTAATTTTGAATGGTTTTTTCATTATAAATAAACCAAGAAGTATATGTATAGTGCTTTATAAATTTTCGATGTGCTCTCAAAATTTTATGTGTGCAACATAAATTAGTTTTCTATAGGTCTCAATAATTAACAACTTAAAATATTAAATCGAGATTAAAAGTCAATTTATATTGGGTTCGTGCTAGCACAACATGCCTGCTTGAGCAGCTTAAGAGTACATTGGTAATTTTGGATGGCTCTTCCGTTATAATTAAACCAAGAAGTTCATGTATATTGCTAAAAAAAATTCCGATGTGCTCTCAAAATTTTATGTCTGCAACATAATTTAGCTTTCTACTGGTCTCAATAATTAACAGCTTAAAATAGTAAATTGAGACTAAAAGTGAATTTATATTGGACCGTTACTAGCACGGGCTATCGTAACTAGTCCATCAAATATGATGCTCTTTAATTTAACTTTTGCGTTTTTGTTTTCCTTGCTCATTTAATGAAAGTTTGTGGGTTAAAGTACCTTTATGGCTTTATCTAAGTAAGTTCTATATATATGAACCAAGTTGTCCAGCACATTGTGTTTAACTACTTCGTTCGGCATAAGTCTAGAGAACTTTTGTCTTGTACAACTTAAGTTATGTCTCTTAGGACATAACTTTGTGGATTCTGAAACTAAATTATGTCTCTACCGGCATAAGTCATGTAGGAACTAAGTTATGTTTGGTAAGACATAACTTGTGGGTTCTGAACTGAATATATGCCTTTAACAGCATAAGTTCTGTAGGAATTATATATCATCCCAATCTAGGGGGCTAGGGGCATTCGTGCGAATGAAAAAGCCATCTTTGATCTTACGGTTGGACAATAACTAGAATTCTTTCAGCTCTTTATACAATACTAGTTTGACTGATGGCTTCAGAACAAATTGCAAACTACCATTTGACATATAACCAACTCGCAATGAATAGGGAAGGTATAGTAATGTTATGAATGAATGACCCAATATTGAATACTTACAATAATATATCATCAAACGAAGTTCTCCCGTGCTTCCCAACATATTGAGCTCCACATGTTCTTGTCCAAACAAAGAGTGTCGATTCCATAAAAGTTGAAATCAGTAAATGTCCGTACACTAAAATTGCATCTTTGTGAGATGTAGATTGCATGTAAATTTTCTTAGACAATGGGTATTTATCACAATTGATTTACCATGGATATGTGACTTGTGCTTCTTTTTTTTTTCGGTGTTGTTGGTTGTTACAGTAGCGGGGGTCTCATGGTATATGCAGAAAATGTAGACAACAACGAAAAAATTGTTGAAAGGAGTCGATTAGATTCAAAGAAGAAGAAGAAAATAGTGGTACTTGGAACAGGATGGGCCGGCACCAGCTTCCTAAAGGATATGGATATTTCTTCCTATGATGTAGAAGTGGTGTCTCCGCGTAACTACTTTGCATTTACTCCTCTGTTACCTAGTGTTACTTGTGGAACTGTTGAAGCACGAAGCATTGTAGAGCCAGTCAGGAACATAATAAAGAAGGTATGATGAGTTCTCATTACAACTTGTTTCAGGTGTTAACTGGACCACATCAAATGTCGCACTAAACAAGTAAATACATGACATGTAGCTTTAATATATAGTTTCATCAGTTAATAATAATCAAGCATTGTGTAGTTTCATTATCAATATTAGTATTATTACTCTCCTAATATCTTGTTTTACTAATACCCGTTGTTCTTTTGTTTCAGTAATCATATTATTGTTGATACTTTCTTTTCTATTTTGGGCAATGTGACATTCATTATTGTATTTCCTTTTCAAAGTTGCTTGATATACTTTACTTGATTCGTGGTCTATCAAAAATAGTCTGTCTACCTTCAAAAGGTAGGGGTGAGGTATGCGAATGTAACACCCTCCCATGACCCCATTTGTGGGATTACATCGGATATGTTGTTGTTTGTTGCAAGTCAATATCAAGCTTAATTATGATAAATCAATGTAGTTCATTGCATGTCAATATGAGTATATAACTGGACCGTCTAGTTTTCTTCTCATGCTATCTTTGATCGTGTGCTCTTGATTGATTTTCTTTTTAATTTTGGTACATGTTACTCTTGAATTATACCCATGTATTATTTCTGAATTCTTGTTTATTCTTACAGAGAAATGGAGAAATTCAATTTTGGGAAGCAGAATGTCTCAAGATTGATCCTAAAAACCATAAAGTCATTTGCCGTTCTCTTGTGGAAAATTTGGTTGGACAGAACGATTTTTCGCTAGAATATGACCATTTAGTTGTAGCAGTAGGAGCTCAAGTGAACACTTTCGACACTCCAGGTGTCGTGGAACATTGTCACTTTCTGAAGGTAGACTTGATCTCTATGCCCTTTCGTGATTTATTCAGATAGCGGATTAATAGCACATTTTCTCTAAACAAAATGCACCTACATGTATTTTGAGACCTCATTAATACAATAGTTTTGGGTTCATGTGTCATAAAGGAAGTTGAAGATGCTCAGACGATAAGGAGGACAGTAATAGATTGTTTTGAAAAAGCTGTGCTCCCGGGCTTAAGCAGAGAAGAGCGAAGAACCAATCTTCATTTTGTTATAGTTGGAGGGGGTCCAACTGGAGTAGAATTTGCAGCTGAGCTACATGACTTTGTACATGAAGATTTGGTAAAATTATACCCTTCGGTTAAGGATCTAGTGAAGATAACTGTCATCCAATCTGGAGATCATATACTGAACACGTAATAATTCACGAACTTTAGTGTCACCTTAAAAAAAATGAAATTTCAATATTGGACAACTCATTACGTATCAATGATGTATTGGCTATGTGTAGGTTCGATGAAAGAATTAGCTGTTTTGCTGAATCAAAGTTTCAAAGAGATGGGATTGAGGTTTTGACAGGTTGCCGTGTTGTTAGTGTTTCTGAACATTCAGTTAACATGAAAGTAAAATCTACGGGAGAACATGTCATTGTACCCCATGGTATGGTTGTATGGTCAACTGGAGTCGGTACTCGCCCATTTCTGAGGGATTTCATGGAAGAAATTGGCCAGGTATATTTTGCACTATGATCTCCTTGTTTATATATTGTGTTATTAGCACCAATAAAGCCCGTGATGAGTTGGGCGGCCTCAGTGGATTATGTTTATACAATTGAACTCATTGCTTTCGACTTGAATTTTACATACATATTCACAACTAATTGAGAATATATAATAAGAACACACTCATCTCTGGTGGTAGTCTTTTCCTTTCTGCTATATCCTCAGTTTGAATCCTCGGAAACAACCTCTCTACCTCTATGAGGTAGTGGTAAGGTCTACGTATATTCTACCCTCCCAGCCCCCACTTGTGGGATTTCCACTGGGTATGTTGTTATTGTTGTTGTTGTATATCCTAAGTTTGAAGTTTCTAATTGGGAAAGTGCAAGTAATTTCAGTCATGACGATGTGATTTTTTCTTTGGCAGGGAAAGAGAAGGATTCTAGCAACGGATGAATGGTTGCGAGTAAAGGATTGTCCCGATGTGTATGCTATTGGTGATTGTGCCACTGTTGATCAACGTAAAATCATGGTATGCAAGCCTTTAGCCAAGTAGTTACATTCAGGAATCCTTGAATATACAGGATAAAATATTCCCAACTCTGTTTTTTTCTTCTTTTTATGATAAATGACTTTCTCGAACAAGTAAAACACAACTCTAAATTTCAACGTAATATAGTTTCAACAAATCATAATTAGTACTAGATTCATAATATTGACAGGCTTTCATATTTTTCACCTACAATTTGCATTTTCATGTGTCGCTTCAGGAAGATATTTCAACCATTTTTGAAACCGCGGATGCGGATCGTTCTGGAACTTTAACTATTGAAGAATTCCAAGATGTTCTGGAAGACATAATCATCCGATATCCTCAAGTTGAGTTGTACCTGAAGAGCAACCATTTGTTTCAACTAACGGAGTTATTCAAGGATTCAGAGGGAAATGCGAGAGAGGAGGTAGATATTGAAGGATTTAAGTTAGCCCTTTCTCATGTAGATTCCCAAATGAAGAGTCTACCTGCTACTGCTCAGGTATATGTTCCCTCACGATTGTATTCATTGATGATATCCTAGTGTATTCCGTTAGTTAGAGGGAACGCACGCAAGGACTATTCCATTTGTTTTTATTCATTTTGTTATCAGGTACATTTTTTTCCTTTGTTCACATTGGTAGGTTGCTGCTCAACAAGGTTCATATCTTGCTAGCTGCTTTAACCATTGGGAAAAATGTCACGCTAACCCTGAAGGCCCTCGCCTCTTTGGAGGTGATGGGCGTCATGCATTTCGACCCTTCACGTATGGCTTCCTCTTCTTGAATATATTATTTTCTTATTTACTGAATGTTTGTTGAATTTAAGCTCCAAAGAGATGCTATTGGTAAATCAAATAGGTTTTTCCATTTGAATTCCCTTCATTGAAGAAATACACAATATATTCAAGTTTAGTAGTTTTTTATGCATATATACTAGACATTGAAATTCCTCAACTTCTTCATGCATTTGCGTATTTATATTTTGAATGCTTTTGGTAAAAATTCTGGTTCTGCCACTTTTTCACTTTAGGCAAGCATCGTGTAAGCCAGGTCGTAGTGTTGCATGTTCTCAACTCGACCTGCACTCCCCTTTGTTTCTTAATCCTTTTTCAACTGTTATTTTTATCTAATACTAAACTTGTTTGTTTTCTTGTTCCTTTAAAAACCGTCATTCGTTTGTGTTTCAAGTTGCATGGAATAGCATGCATAGCACAAGTAGAATTAGAGCTCCTCTAAGTTTGATTAACTCCTTCAAGGCCTAATTATTATGGTATACTAGCTAGACCATAAGTTTCAAAAGTTTTATAGCCAGGTATGTGATGGTATGTTTAAAACGATATATAAGTTTTTGAAAATTTACTATTTGGTGTTGAGCCAAACTATGTTACACAAATAACAGAGTGAGTACTAAGTTTATCCAAAAGAAATTATGTGTGCGATGATTCTCTGCACGCACTTAAAATTCTAGATCCGTCTCTGTTTAATTCTCGAATGTTGTGATGTAGGTACCGGCATTTAGGACAATTTGCACCATTAGGTGGAAGCAAAGCAGCAGCAGAGCTACCTGGAGACTGGGTATCAATGGGTCGTAGCACACAATGGCTCTGGTATTCTGTGTATGCAAGGTGATTAATTAAATATGTATTTAATTCTTGGAAACAGCCGCTCTCGCAGAAATACAAGATAAGACACCCTTGTGGTCGGGCCCTTCCTCGGACCCTACACACATAGCGGGAACTAAAGCACCGGGCTTGCCCTCATGAATATCACGTAATTATGTATGTTATTTGTAAGAAGATGTACAAATCTAATTATACATAGTAAAGTAATATTTGCATTATAATTTCAGCAAGCAAGTTAGCTGGCGTACAAGGATCCTAGTTGTAGGGGATTGGACAAGAAGATACATTTTTGGAAGAGATTCAAGTCGAATATGATGCTTTCATTTTGAAATTGCCTCTTTGCTACTTTTTGGTTACAACTGCAATAAATTTCTATTTGTATGAACTTTTACTGAATATCGATTATTTGCTATCCACTCTAGTCGTTTTGTTTCATATCTTAGTACTTTCTACTTTTGGATGATATTTTTAAGATGAGGGTCTTTTAAAAACAACCTATCTATCTCTATAAGGTAGAACTGTAGAGGTAAAGTCTGCGTAAATTTTACCTTCCCAGACTCAACTTGTTGAATTGCACTGGGTATATTATTGTTGTTTTAATCACGAAAATGTTCAAATTTTTCTCTGAACTATGTAAAATGATTTATATTTGCCCTTCGTTAATGGTTGAGGTCAAAAAAATTTATATTTTGATTCAACGTGAGTAATTAGTATTTAAAAAGCTTGATTTATCATATGGTCTTTCAATTTTTTTTTTTTTAAAAAAGGCTATTGAATCATCTCTCTGTATATAAAGTAATATATATATTGAATTTAGAACAAAAAGGATGAGGTAAGTTAGATATAGAGTTGATTTTTGGTTTAGTTGGATTCTAATTGATCCAAATTCTTAATTACTCCCTCTGTCTCATATTAACTGAATTTTTAAAATAATGCACACAGATTAAGAAATATATTTTAAGACAAAATT
>JAABOM020000101.1:22418322-22428322 GCA_011800125.2 Solanum clarkiae
GGAAGCTGCTGGATTTAATTCTTGCAGGTGAGGTTAGTTAATAAAACAGAGGAAACTCTGCCGAAATTCCGGCAGGTTTCCAGGTCGGCTAGATTAGGAATTTCAGATTAGTATGTGTTAAGGCGTCCCTATCGGGCACTGATCACGTCCCTAGGTTGGGTTGTGACAGGTCAAATCGGTGGTTATTATATAATTTAGAGACATTTTCGCATATAATATCTTAATTATACTCCATAACTATAGTTTGGGTTAATTTTATGTCGTAACTATAGTTATAACAGTGTTTGTATAATTCGCGCAACATTTGTATACATGTATAATTCACTATACAATTCGTAGTTTTTGTATATAGCGTTTGTATATTTCGCTATATAATTCGTGTACAATATTTGTATAATTTGCTATACAATTAACAATGTTTGTATTTTGTTATACATTTGATTCATACACAACTTTTATATATAATCGTACATGTTGTTCGCATAAATCACGTGAAATTATACAAAACTCAAACTATAATTACAACTAAATATTTGCTACAAGTTGTAATTAATTCAAAACTGTAACTATATTAGCTAATTAACTAGTATATATTGACTTATCCACTATATTTTTCCTATAATTTATATGAGTTATATAAGGGCCAACAGGAGAGTGTCATGCATGTCATTAGTGATAATGGTTTAGTGTTTGCCCTGACTTTTCTAGTAGTATAATTGTATTTTTTTTTTTCTAAAAGAAAAATACAATCTTTCATATATGGTGAGTCATTTTTCTTTCGGAAAGGGCTAGGATTATGACTCCATAAATAAAATCTTATTTCTTCTAACATAGTAATATTTACAATATAGTCTTAGAAGATTTGATATTGTGAGACACAAGTCTTATATTAATACATGTATGAATAATGAATCCTTTTTCATTCTGAGAGAATTTGTGAGATTATTTCTCTAGATATCGTATACTTTTGTATATATAGTAGATTGTTCATCTCCTCTTGTAGATCTAGATCGGTTAGTCAAACCATGTCAAATGTTTATGTCTCTTTCGATATATTTTTCATTTGTCTTCTTACTTGTGGTCCTGTGAGATTTATTTTGCTAACTTCTGTATGACACCTGATTATTTTGATCCTAACATTAAAAAAAAAACCGATAGAAACATTAGCGAAACAATAGATTTAACTTAGGTTAAGCATCAAATCAAATAGGTTGAAGACATCTTTAACTTTGTTCCATAGTATTAATAAAAACTCTTTCATAAATTAAAAGATTCCCAATGAACGGCAAAACAAGGTGATATTCATTAGGTGAAAGAGTCAAATAATGTTTCTATCCTTTTGTACATAGCAAAAATTATTAAGTTAATTTTAGTTCAAGCTCACTCTTCATGAACAATTATTTTTAACTTCCAAGCAAATAACATAAATTTCAACAGGACATTTATAGTCCGGCAAAATTAGCATGCTTCATAAATGCTGAGAAGGAACGTACAAAAAGAAAAAAAAAATTAACAGCCCACACTACATACATTATATTAACGCATAAACATAAAATCCACAATTATTCCTGCTCATATGGACTATAAATACACAATCTAACAGAACATTATTCACTCAACAACTTAATTTTACCAGCAAATCAGAATTAATCACAATTGTACATTTTTGTTTACTTAATCATGGTTAAGGCAAGCAATTATTCTGTCAATCATTTAATTTTAGGCCTCTCTTTTCTTATCATTCTGACTTCATACCAGGGACTTGCAGGTATATATTATCTTAATTTAATTCTCCACTTGTTTTATAAATGATTTTTCTTATCTCTGAGCTTACATTCTAATTTTTTTTCTAGCGTTTTTCAAAGGAACAACTATTGTAAATCCAGATTGTACAAGGATTCATGCAGCACAAGCTGGTGACACTTGTGAAAGTCTCATAGAGTTTTTCAATCTGACAACTCAACATTTCAGTAATATTAACCCAAATCTTAATTGTGACAAGATTTTTGTGGGTGAATGGCTCTGCACCAATGGCACCATATCTACCTAATTCAATATGCTTATTAAGTACCATACTATATATGCATCTCTAATTAAACAATGTTTTAGTGTTTTTTAAAGTCTTCTTTATGCATGGTTTTAGCCAATGTTTATGTTGTACCAGTATGATCTTGTTTCCGCATTCGTAATGAGAAATACTTGATCCTCTATTTCATTATTTATTTTCGGGTCATATTGGTTATAATCTACTCTTTCAATAGAAAAAAAAAATATTTATCTAAAATACTAATGTCACGCTCTCAAAATTGGGTGGAACGTGATTGACACTCTGCCCTTATTGTTTGTTGAGCAAAACCTTTCTAGTTCATTGAAAGTCAAATCTGAGTTCATGATTTATTAAGAATAAAGTAATTATGTAATAATGTTTGACGATCAATATTAAGAAGAAAAAAAAATTAAGTATTAAATTATTAAAAAAACTAGTATTAACCTAAATAGCCGTTCACTCAACTGATTGGCTTAAAAATAGCGAAGAGATGTATAATATATGAGTTCATATATTATCATATGCGTGGAATTATCTATAATGAGTGTATAATCTATATATATAAGCTAGAAAAATTAAATAATAAATTTATTCAGTTATTTACTTAAAAATTCCATTAATTAATTTGGTACATGTGTAAATCTTTTATATAATAACTATCCTAAAAATATAATAAAATTAAAAGCACTAATTGTTTGGGGAAACAACTTTGGCAGAATTTTACTAGTTCAATTAGTTGACTATTTGAACTCTTGTCTTATTTAATGAATACATGTTTGATTCTCCGATCATATAGATAGGTTTCTCAACTGTTACCTTTGGTAATATATTTAACGTGCAATTGAAATTAAGAGATTGGGAGTAGTGAAAAACAAATGTTTTATGAACTTTTACTTATTGTATTGATTTTTTACATCGATAATCAAATATATCTGATTCATAGAGTTTGAAGCCTAAAGGGTCATATTTTAAAATAAAAATGCACAAAATGATTTTGAAATAAGCGGTTCAAATGAGTATAGTTTTGCTAAAATTAGTCTCGACCAACAACTCAATAACAATATACATTTATTAAAAATAGATAGATATGAATCAATTGATTGTTCTGGTTGCTGGAATTATCCATAATTAGCCTTGACTATTAATAGTAACTTATTTATTTAATAACTTTTTTTTAAAAAAAAAAATCTAAATCTGATTATCATAATCTTCAACTTATTTTATCGACTTTTTAAAAGCCAAACTTCACCAAGTTTGCTTGCTATAAATACACTTCCTAACACAACATATATGTATCCTCCAAGCCAAAAATAAAATAAAAGCAAAGAAGCATGGCTAATAAGTAATAACAAAGTTGGTGTCCTCACTCCCCTCCTCAAATATGGTACCTTTTTTTTAATTAAGTATACATAATAATAATAAAAAAATTACTTCAAGATTTTATTATTATGCATACTTAATTTAAATGGTTAATTGTTTTTGAAACAGTTTTTGTGGTGGGAAGCAATTATGTGGTATTTGCAAAAGATAAAATTTGTCCTCAATTTTGTCAGCCAGATATTGCTTACATGATTTGTCCAGGGGAAGAGAAAACTTTTCCAATATGTACCAATTGTTACAAAGGTAAAAAAGGCTGCAAACTTTTTGGGGAAGATGGCCATTTAATATGTATTGGAACCTAAATCACCTTTGACATTTTCCAATAGATTATGGCCATATATGTAAGATGAGTTTATAATAATGAATTTTAGTTTTTGGTGTTTTTGAAATTATCATTTCTCCTTTGACTTGTGTATCACTAAATTTCAATGAAGTTGTGTTAAAATTTAAAGATATTCGATCGATGAAGTGATCAATTTTGGAAGAAGATGATAAATTCGATTGTTATATGGACATGAACAGGAAAATTTTGCTTAATGGGTCATAAATAGATGACACTCGTTTAACATGATACAACATTCTATTTGGGGAAATCAAATTATAAAATAGATCCAATTGAGAAATTATTTATTCAAATTAGACTTAACCTAAGTTATTTATATTTAATGGATTCATGACTCAAACTATTTATCCTCTTACCCCATTTTTTTTATTTTGCTCATGACATAGTATGACATCAGCATAACTGCTGTAAATTAATTCTTTGTGATACTCCATTGAAATATTCATACCATATTGATATCATATACTCTATTGGTATATTTATAAACCCAGAAGAAAATCAAGCCCATGAATGTACATTGTTTTCTGAAGGAAATTATTCCCCTCAAGTACCTGAAGTCATGGAATATATTCTCTTAGGATGGAACGAGCTTACTCACCGATATATCGACACCTAAAGCCACGATAAGTTAGGGAACCACTTAAAAACACTAAAGTACACTAGATTTTGTTTGTGTAGAAGTAGAAGAAGCTAGAAAATTCGTTATAGAAATGAGAGGAAAGGTCTCTATTTATAGAGGATAAAAGATGCTTATTGTGCCTTATTGGAAAGGTCACAATCATTCAGGAAAGTCGCAACTCTTTAACAAAAGGTTATAACTCTTTAGGAAAGTTATAACTTTTCATTTGCCATTCACACCTTTCAAACTCAACAGAAATAATACAAGCAATTTTTCTTAACGATTCGTATAAGATCCAACTCTAAATGAGTACATCTCCCATGTACGGAGAGTTTGAGGTTGAATTTTCTATCCACTTAAAAGTCTATGAGTTTAATTTCTAGCAAAATAAATAACTTGTAAATGCGACTTCCTTACAAAAATGGCCAAAATGAGCCAATCATTCTTATCCTCATAGGCGTCATTATTTAAGGAATGACATTTTCAGAATAAAGAAAATTAAGCTACATTAATTCATTGAAACTTAAGTCAGATTTCATATTTCAGTTAATTTATTAAATTAATTAAGTCGGAGCCTAACTCAAATTTCATGTTTTATTCTACCTTTCACATTTAAGATTAACTTATTAAATAGTTAAATAAAAATTATGATTACTACATTCTTATTATACTAATTGTTGTCAGAAAAGTCTTCGATCTCCTCTGTTACTAGGTATTGTTAGAGACGATATTCCATTGCGTTCATTACTTAATTTTCAAACATTATTAAATAATTATTTCATTCTTAATAAATTTTAAATTTGAATTCGAATTGACTTTCAATTAGCTAGATAGGATTTGTTTGATGAACAATAAGGGCAGAGTATCAATCACGTTCCGCCCTACTTTGAGAGCGTGACATTAGTATTTTAGATAAATATTCTTTTCTATTGAGAGAGTAAATTATAACCAACATGACCCGGAAATAAATAACAAAACAAAGGATCAAGTACTTCTCATTATGAATGCAGAAACAAGATCACACTGGTACAACATAAACATTGGCTAAAACCATGCATAAAGAAGGATTTTAAGCACTAAACATTGCTTAATTAGAGATGCATATATAGTGTACTCCTTAATAAGCATATTGAATTAGGTAGATATAGTGCCATTAGTGCAGAGCCATTCACCCACAAAAATCTTGTCACAATTAAGATTTGGGTTAATATTACTGAAATGTTGAGTTGTCAGATTGAAAGACTCTATGAGACTTTCACAAGTGTCACCAGTTTGTGCTGCATGAATCCTTGTACAATCTGGATTTACAATAGTTGTTCCTTTGAAAAACACTAGAAAAAAAAAAATAGAATGTAAGCTCAGAGATAAGAAAAATCATTTATAAAACAAGTGGAGAATTAAATTAAAATAACATATACCTGCAAGTCCCTGGTATGAAGTCAGAATGATAAGAAAAGAGAGGACTAAAATTAAGTAATTGCTAGTCTTAACCATGATTCAATAAACACAATTTTTCTTGTGATTAATTCTGATTTGCTTATAAATTAAGTTCTTGATTGATTAATGCTCTATTTGATTGTGTATTTATAGTCCATATGAATCTCATTTGTTAGAAAAATAATTGTGGATTTTATATATGTTTATACGTTAATATAATGTATGTAGTGGCATGTTTTTTTTTTCTTTTGTACTTTTATTCTGAGCATTTATGAAGCATGCTAATTTTGCCGGACCATAATGTCCGGTTGAAATTTAAGTTATTTTGGAAGTTAAAAATAATTGTTCATGAAGAGTGTGTCTGAACCAAAATTAACTTAATAATTTTTGGTACGGACAAAAGTATAGAAACATTATTTGGCTCTTTCACCTAATGAATATCACCTTGTTTTGCCGTTCATAGGGTATCTTTTAATTTATGAAGGAATGGTTATTAATATTATTGTGGAAAAAGGGTAAAAATGTCTTCAATGTATTTGATTTGGTGCATCATTATTCTCACTTAATTACCCTCATGAGTAAGAAGACAAAAAAAAAAAAATCAAAAGAGATATAAACATTTAATTGATTTGGTCAACCGACCTACATACATGAGGAGAGATAACCATAAAGCAATCCACTATATCATGAGAGTACACAATTTCTAGAGGAATAACCTCACGAATTCTCTTAGAATGAAAAGAAATTCAACACAAGCGTTAACATAAGTCATGTGCTTCACAATCGTAAATTTTCTAGTACTATATTATGAATGTTACTATGTTAAAAGGAATAAGACTCTATATAACCTCCTTTTTTTAACAAAAAACACTCATTCAATATGAAAGACTTTGTGGCTTTCTTTTAGGAAAAGAAAAATTCAAGTATACTAGAAAAGTCCCGATAAACCCCCAACAATTATCTCAAAAATAAACAGCCCAAACATTATCGATGACATGCATGACACCCTCCTATTGGCCCTTAAATAACTCATTTATTAATTATAATAACCACCCACTTGACCCACCCATACCCTACCCGAATGTGCAATAAGACCCCCTCATCCTCTTCTTCCTTCCTCAAAAACTTTATTTTTCAAGAATTTTTTAAAATTTTTGGAATAAATGAAAATTTGAGTGCGATTATTTCTTTCTAGAGAAGTTAAATACTACCTATAATTAATTTGTTTAGTATGAACTACGACATGACTATACCAAATATAAGAAAAATGAATATTTTCAAACCTCTGGTCCTTTAACATGTTAAAATATTATTTGTATGATGACTTCAAGACAATATTGCTTACATGTACTTGTCCATCCTTCAGGGGACAAGAAACTTTATCCATTATGTATCAATTGTTGCACAGCACAAAAGGGCTGCAAACTTTTAGGTAGAAATGGCCCTTTAATATGCACTGGAACATAAATCACCTTTGAGATCACTACATTTTGCAATAGATTATGGTCATATATGTAAGATATATTATGAGTTTAGACTTTACTCAAATAACCTATGTGATGTATAATAATGAATTTTAATTTCTGGTGTTTGTCCAATTATCATTTCTCCTTTGAGTTTATCACTAAATTTCTTTAAGTTGTGATAGAATTTAAAGCTATTTGATCGACGAAGATTTGATCAATTTTAAATGATATTTGGCTAAAGTTTGAAAGCGACGACCTGAGTGAGAAAATTTTGCTTAATGGGCCCAAATAGGAGATGATCTAAAGTTTTTCAGAATTTATTTCTTAAGTTAGTGACGTGAGATAGAACATATAAATTATTTTGGCTGGTGATCATCAGTACGTAGACACAATAGAAGTCATAACCAATATATAACTTCAATAAAAAACAAAACATGTCACTTGATAATTGATAGTACAACATAATATCCAAGTAAATTTCTTGGTTTAACCATTGAGATGCATGGTCATCCTCAATTATATAGTAGAGATTTAATTTGCATCTAAGAGATGCACACACTTATAATGCAGTACAATATATTGAGTCATGGCCATCCTCAAGTAGATAAGGTGCCATTGAGACAGACATATTCACCCACAAAAAGATCGTCACAGTTAAGGTTCGGATTTAAAGAACTGAAATCCCCTGCTTTCACATTGAATGACTGGATAATATTGTCGCAAGTATCGCCAGTATCTACGTTATAAATTACCGTACAAGTTGGAATGGCTTGAGACGCCCCGTTATTAGACGCTGGAGAAAACAAAACAAAGACAAATGTAGAATGTAAGTTTCATAGATAAAGAAATTAGATTTATGTTATACTCTCTCCGTCTCAAATTAATTGAATTTTTGAGACTTTTTTCAATATTCAAAATAGTTGAATTGTTCAAAGTTCAAAAAGAATGTTTAAAACTTTTTTTCATATTTACCATTTCATTTATTAAAGTTGTATATTTTCTAGCAAATAAATTACACTTGATTCACAAAGGGCAATAGTGGAAAGTATGGTCAAATTGAATGTTTTTCTTAATATGTGTGTATTACCTCACAAGTTCAATTAATATGAGACGGGGGAGTAACAAGTAGTAAAATATATGCAAGTAAATGTTCATACTGAGAAGTAGTCGTCCAAGGGATGGAGTACTAAGAATGAGAAGAAAAGTGAGCACTAAGACTTTGTTGAAGGAAATGTTGCTACCCTTGGCCATGATTAATTGCACGAGTGAACTCAAAGTAATTGATTTAAGTTTATTGAGTAGTGTTTAATACTGTGGTGAAATCATGTGTATTTATAGAACATATATACAGGTAAGAATAATTAAGAATCTAATTTAATTTGTTTGAGGAAAAGAGTGGATTTTGTGTTGTTATTTCCTTGTCAACATTTACCAATTAGGGGAATGTTGCCGACCGTTGTGTGTACTTGGTCAAAGCCAGATAGAAATTACAATGATAAGTATTGGGGTTCATGATAAAGAGGAACGAGTTTAATATAATAGGGAAATTTTTAAGACTATAAACTGCTTTTGAAACTATTTATGACATGTTATCCAATACGACACCAACAATAATAATATAAACAATAAAATTTCAGTGAGTTGAAATCTAAAGTAAGTAGAGTTTAGATTTTATCATAATTTCATGGAGGTATAGAGAGATTATTTTTGAAAAATTAGATTAAATCCAAGTAAAAAATAAGAAAACATAGAAATTATTAAGAAAAACTGTGTAAACTACGAGAAATAAATATTACCATAGTAAAATAATGCAATAATCAAAATACAATAAATAATATATGGCAAAACTATAAAGGTACGATAAATACTACGAGTAGCACTAGCAAGTCCAAACTTTTATAAGGCAAGAAAAGATTCCATCCTTACTAACTTTTTGTCCTAACACAAGACCTGTAATTTCAAGTTATGTTCTCGATTGGTAATATAAAGTTGTGTATGTCATTTTAATATAAAACTAATAAAATTAACCTTACACTGAAACGGTGATTCAAGTGTAGTTTTCACCGTGGACAAACGTATCCTTCTCATTTTGCCGACTGTGCCGGATATTATGGTTATTGAAGGGATTATAATTCCTTCTAATTTTCTAGATTCATATCTTTAATAATCCGTACATAGTTTACTTTCTCTATTGACACATGACACATATCATTAAGTTAAGATAACCTTAGTGGTGTTTCCGGTTTGATTAAAAATTGATTTAAATAAAAAATTGAATCAAATTAGTTAAATAAATTATTCCTTCCGTCTCATTCTATATGGTATCTTTTGACTTGGTATGGTGTTTGAGAAAAAAAGAAAGACTTTTAAAACTTGTGATCTAAAATTATTTTTAGATATTTATGTGACTGAAAAGAGAATTTGAAAGGGAAATTGTTTCCAATTTGAGTAAGGTGATATTCTTTTTGGGACGGACCAAAAAGAAAAGAGTGTCACATGAAATGGAGGGAGGGAGTAATATTTATTTGAGTTTGGTTTGTATTAAGTTTTTAAGAATCAATAATATTTGATTTGGGTTAATTTTATTTTTAAAAAACGATTAGAAAGCTAAACTTTAAAGTTATATATATAACTTTTATAATTATAAATACATAATATATTATCTTTTACAAAAAATTTAACTATGTATTTCTTTTAATGAAAATTTT
>JAABOM020000101.1:22447414-22470989 GCA_011800125.2 Solanum clarkiae
TTATTATCCCTTTTTGAGATAAGGCTGACTTGTTCTGGTGGGGTTGAGCAAGTGCCATCACGCTCGATTTTCGGGTCATGACAGTAACATTTCTTTTTCCAAACTTATGGTCAGGTAGATATCCAATCAGCTTGTAGCAGTTCTTAACAATATGATTTCTCATATGGTAGTGCTTCCAATACAAATCATTTGGTTTCTTGAACTTGTTGTGCTGAACAGATGCTAAGGTTGTATTACCATTAATATCTAGTTGTTGAAGAAGCAAACTAGAAACACCAATCACGTGAGATTGAGTCCTTTGACTCTCATCTTGCATAATCATGTTATATGTCTGATTCAGACTAAGACTTGGAACTGTCATAAGGATATGATTTCTAGATTGAGCAAAATTTCATTTAACCCCATTAAAAACTACATGAGCTTTTGCTGCTTCATATGATCTGCATACTCTTTATACTTATTACAATCACAGGCCGGGAGAGGTACCAATGAGACATGATCATCCCAAATATTTCTCAATTTTGAGTAATACTCAGAAACAGTAAGAGTCCCTTGGCTCATAGTACATGTTTCTCTATGTAATTGATACACTCTAGTTAGGTTTCTCTTATCAAAACGTTCCTTCAAGTCCATCCAAATATTGTGAGCATTAGATGAAAACATTAAACCATTTGCTAGCTCTTTAGAAATAGAATTTTTTATTCATGACGAGACAAAGGCATTGCATCTTTCCCATTCATGCTCTAAATCTCCTTTATATTGCTCTTTTCGACAAGTTCCATCAATAAAGGCTACTTTACTCTTAGCTAACAATGCCACCCTCATGGAGTTACTGCAACCAGTGTAGTTCTCTATACCAGTTAATTGCTGTGAAATTAAAATACTACCTGGAATGTCTGATGGATGAAGATACAGAGGACTCCTAGGATGAATATCAGTGAACTTCTCAACTTGCGAAGAGCTCGATTGCGATGGCAGATTGATTGTATTTTCCATTTTTGATCTTCAGATCTGTCAGTTCCGCAGTTGATCCAGACTTCTCCTTGTAATCCTCGAGTGTTTTCAATTGATGTAGCTAGGTCTCATGCCAAGAACCTGTGTTCTGATACCATGTTGAAAGATGTTGATAGTTCAAGCCTAGCTACTGCTATGATTGCTTCTATGATGTAATTAACAGGGAAAGAGAGGAGATGAAAATCCAAGGAAGAAGCTGTGTAAAATTGAACTGACTTACTTTTCTCAACATGTTTCAGCCATATATATATACATACAATTAGCTCACTAATGTAATTAGTTATAACCGACTAACTTTCAATTAGCCTAACTGACATTCTAACTAACTTGAGTACTACTCAACAAGCACCTTATGTACAACTCCCTACAGTTGTATATATTTTCTACACAAAATATTCTAAAATTATTTAGATCTTTTTGTATAAACAATTTAGTATATAAAATGAAATTAATGCTATACACCATTGCAAGGTTCACGTGTCCACTTCACTTAGTCCTTAGAACAAACCAGAGACAAAATAATATACAATATACAACAAACATATCTAGTTAGTTTTCAGAGTGAAATTTGAAAAAAATAAAATACATATAAATTTTATTTATATTTTTGTAAAATACAGATTAAATTTGATACACTCTCAAGTTTTCAAAATATGATTTAAAAGAAATACAAAAATAAAAAGCTATGATAATTTATTTTTTTTTAAATCATACTAACAATTAAAATATTATATATCAAAGTAGAATCAATCATACTATGTGGAGTAGTAACTATTTAAAAAGATAAGATCTCTCTTTCTTTTGTTGTTGAGAATACTATAATACTTAATAGTGATAGAGAAATCTCAATTTAATAAAGTAAAAAAGATCTGAGGAATTATAATATCAATTAAGTGTGGTTAACTATTTCACCATATCTTCATCTCAACCTAAACTCCATTATTGACAATTCATTAATAGTTTAATATTAAGCAACTTGCACTTATAATATTGTTTTTATTTCCAGAACAGTTTTTTAGCGTATATAACTAGTTAACTACCTGGTTTCCAGCTGTCTAGATCAATAATTTAATGAACATAATAATGTCAAATAATTAATCATCAAAGACTCAAATTATGAGTTCTCATCTCTTTCGAAGTAATTTTGCAAAGTGGACATCCTGAAAAGGCACGCACTTTATCCTTAAAAGGCATCGTCAAAGTAATTTCTCTATCATTACCTTCACTTCAACTTTAGTATTCCCTCCGTTCATTTTTACTTATCAGTTATTGAGATCAAACTATATGATTTTTTTTAAAAAAAAAATTAGGGGGTAGGGAAAGGAGAAACGAGAAGGGAGATTACAACGTGGAAATCGAACCCACAACAACAAGGTGAAAGTTCAGATAGTCAACCAACTGAACTACTAAGATTTCCCCAAACTTTGACCAGCATTTTAACATGTATTTTTCATCATATTAATATGAAAAAGATTGCAACTTATAATATTTTTCGTATAGTTTTCAAATTTAGCTAATTCAATTTAATTTGAAAGTTTAATCAAGTTGACCTCGAAAAATGAAACAATGATAAGTAAAATGAATAAAGAATAAAATTTAAAAAATAATAATCGATGAGAGTTAAATATCACTCAACAGTGTGGTAGAATCTCAAATTCGAGTGATGAAAATATTCATAGTAAAGGATTTATCTGAATTAGTTGGATCAATTAGCTTTCAAATGATTATACCAAAAAAAAAAAAATGAACTCCAATGGAAAGTACATTCTGATGTCAAATCTTATGTATAAAAATAAAAATCTCTTGTAAAAAAGATAGAAAACTTAGAACAAGTTTGTAATGGACTACAAAACCACATATCCCGAAACCAAAGAATCAATCAAGAAAGCAATAGAATATAGGTAATTGTTCATCAATTAAGGAATTCCCAATTTTCTCTTATATACAGGCAAGAGTTGAAAGACAAGGATCCAGGAGTAGAGAAGAATGAAAAATCACATGAAAAAAATCAATTTCACTTTTCTTGAGAAGAAAAATAGACTAATTATATCTGTTAATCTGCAGGTAATAGTACTGAAAATTCAATAGCTTATCACAGAAATTCTTCTCAACCATCCAGAGAAAAGAGCTTCTATTATACTGAATCAACTCCATCAACCTGTTGCCTCGCGAGATACCTTTCCCTTCTTTCTTTCTGAAACAGTAACAGAAGTCATGTTAGGTAATTGGTTTGATACTTTTAAATGATTCAAAGCGCGAAACTGCATAGTTTTCCAGGAAAATCCTTTGTATCCCAGATCAGTTTAGCACAAATAAACTAGAGTTCCTATTTTATGTTCCACTATAGTGTTCTCTTTTTCGTTATTGTAATGCAAAGCAAGAGGTCGGAAATCAAGTTGTTTCTGATGATAAAAAGAGCATCTTCTAGCCTTGTATTACTAAAAACAATTATTACAATTGCCTTGTATTGCAATAGAAAACATAATATTTTAGGCTCCAGATATAGCTATCTTATCATTTCCTTGGTTGTTTGGAATGAGGTGCGTCATATAATTTTTATTTTTATTTATTTGCACCGGGTTTCCGAGTCTCTTAGAGCTCCGACTAATCCCGCGTGTCATATAATTTTATTAATCAAATTGCAGTAGATCAAAAGAACATCTAAATAGATCAAAAAGCAATTAAAAAAAAGTTTCTAATATGCAGCTAATTTGGAATATAAAGCCTGAGCATTGAACATAAGAAGGTAGTAGTAGCAAGAAAACTTACCCATTCATCTATAACAAGACCTTCCCCAACAATCTTTGGACCTGTATCTTCTGGAGGCCTTTTGCGTGCCTCGACCTCAGCCTCAGCTTCAGCTAGCTGGCGGTTAAGTTTCTCGAGTGCCTAAGGAGAATGAGCCACGAAATACTTAGAGCCATTTCCACATAAACCTTTGAGAATTACATTACGAGAGAAACAGACTGCGGAAAAATTAGATTCAACTAATGAGCAAAACTGGTGGATAAAACCTACTTACAGGGCAAGGGCGTTCAGTATCAAGGAAAACAACACCCAATACTTGTTCAACTGCCACTTCATCCTTCCTTTCGTCAAACTGATCCAAATCACCGTTAGCATGAATGCAAATATTAGGAGGCTCAAAGGTGTAATTTTTTAACGAGCTAAAGGAGAGGAGCGCACATATCAAAATTATTCTACACTTCTCTTTTCTTAGTTGTGAATGTCAGTAAGTGCTTGCATTTCAATTTTCCTAAACATACACTTAAACACATAAAAGGAAAACCTTAGTAGCCATTGGCCACAACTCAAAAATAGATGTTGGATACAATTTATTTCTTTGCTTCGGTTGTCATAGTATTTGTTGGTGTTACTGTTCTTTTCTAAGTTATTTGCAGCATGCTTGCATCACTACTCTATTTACTATTCAAATCTCCTTTAAAAGGCTTTACTTGAGCCTAGGGTATACTGGAAACAACCTCTCGTCCTCTCTACCTTAAAGGTAGGGATAAAGGTTTGCCTCCACATCACCCTCCACATTCCCCACCACTTCTGGGATAACACTGGGTATCCTGTTGTAGCATACAATATGCCAATGATAAAGTCTGATTTTAAAAGAATAATCAGTCTTTCCAACAGAAAGAAAATCAGACATCAAGTTTTTTTTTTTCCCTTGATTTATACTTTCACCTAAGAACTAAATAAAACTCAAAATATTCTTGTAAAATTGAAAAGAATTTCATTTATGAACAGAGTTTTCTGGAAAAGAAGGTGCTAGAGACAATTATTGTTAAAATCTGATAGGCCATATAGTATGTGATAGACTGATGCTAATTAAGAGTAACATGCAAATCCAACAAAATTTTCTGGTCTCTTAAGAAAAGGAAAAGAAAAGATACCTAGAAGAATAAAAAGCCTAGAACTGAGGAGGATTATAATTAAGCTGTTAACCATCATGTTAGAAAATATTCAAATGCAAAAGCACACAAAGAATACTTGTGATTGCAGGATCAAAACTAGAATTGGAACTTGAGAGTGCACGATTTAAATGTTCAGATACACTAGGAGTTCTTTGGATTGGTAAAGCTTTTGAAAAAATGTATACAATAGAAAATACAAAACTACAGACAACCAGGGTTGACTTACCTTTAAGGATTGGTTATTTTTCATATTAATTTCTTCTAAGTGGAATTATGATATTGGTGTAAAATTTGTGGCGGAGAATGGAGACTTTTCTCGGTTTCTTTTTTTCACATTTCATATAATTAAATTTTTTATGCTCTATGGATTTGCTGGCGAAAGATGTTAACATTAGAAACTACTTGTATTGGTGCTCTCATCTCTCTTGGGGTATTCACAGTAAAGGGTTATCCAATATAGGATGGGTACATTAGCTTTACGAGCCCCCCACGGGGCATGACTACCTGAGGAAAGAAGTGTATGTGTACAGGTGGCATTGGTCATTGCATAGCATTGCACTGCACAATTTTTATTCATTTGTCATTTCTGACTCATTGCATAACATGTGCACATGAACAGAGTTCTGAGGTGCCCACGGCTAATCCTCTCAACCTCTCAGTGACATCGTTAAAGAGCAGAAACAGCGTTCAAATATGAGGAGACAGCGGCATCCAAAACTTTTTTCAGAATCTACTATAAATATATTATATTTTCTATAATAAGAATGAAAAGTATATATACTCTATTTGGGATTAGAGATTCATATCATGGTAGGCCACTATAATTCTACTTTGGTGGACTAAATATTGTTTCAAGTGATTCGGCATCTCCATCACACATGATTGATTACAGCAACAACAACATACCCAGTGTGATCTCATAAATGGGGTTTGGAGAGGGTGAAGTGTATGCGAACCTTACCCCTCCCTTGCGCAAGGTAGAGAGATTGTTTTCAATAAAACCCTCGACTCGAGAAAAATATTTTCAAAACAGGCTTGAAAAATACAAGAGTGAAAAGTTATGTTGGAAAAAACTGAAGAGGGACATGAAGTATGGACAACAAAAAGATAGAGATAACTAGGATAAAAGGAACAAAACAATTGTTAAATTAGAGGAAAACGTGTGGTTGATTCTCTTTTTATTTTTTTCCTTCTCTTTTGGATTTATACTTTATATATCAAATAGAGGAATACCATGCGGTTGCTCCACTATCATGAGAGAATACATCTGTTAACTTATGGAGGAGCGAACCACTATTTAGCACTTACCAGCTCTGGCACATAATCCACGTCCTCTTTTACTTTTAAGCTCATGACTTTGAACTTGACCCTGCTCTTCTTGCCAGCTTGTTTCTCGTTATTATCAGGTGGCTCGACGAATTTGAAAACTGTTAATTAGGCATGGCATTAGAACAATAAAACAGCAATAAGCAACTATTCTCAATTAACATCACACAGGAGGACATGAAAGGCCAAGAGGAGATGTTACCAGTTGCAATGAGGCTTTCATCAGGAGCAAGAATACCTCCTGGCGGCCGCATGTAACAACTTTTTGGCCCAGTTGTTTGAAACTGAGATAGCACAACGAAGTAAAATTAGAAAACACGTCTGAATACCAATGGTAAGCTGATGTAGATTACAAATAGAATTTGGAAGAAACATAGAAAGGGCAACTGCACAGTCAAATCTTCCTATGATGCACTCACTTATGTTGGTCAACAAGTTAATATATGGCCTTGGAAACACAGAGAGAAAGTAAAGTTCCTTACCAGGTGGCTTATCGCTAAAGGAGCCAATTGACCCAAGATCCTTTCAGAAAGAGGACTCAGCCATGTTTAACACATTATTCATGTGGGAACGAGACAGAAAACAGGTCATCTTATTTTGCATTATGAAATGACTGATCAACTCTGGCAACTATTTTGAATATGAAGGAATTAAATGACAATGACAAGCCCAATTAGACAGCTGCTGGAATTCTAGAATAGCTCAGGAAGAATAGGAAGATTTGGCAGACAGAAGACTAGGTAGAGAACTATTACTGCATACATATCGTAGATTATTTGGAAGGGAAGAAATACACGATGCTTTAAAGATGGATTTATCTCTATTCAGATGATTAGTGTAATCCCACAGGTGGGATTTCCGTAGGGCGGTGTGCACACAACCTTACCCCTACCTTCTGAAGGTAAAGAGGTTGTTTCCGATAGACCCTTCGCTCAAAGCAACTATCTTATATTAATTAAGAAATGGTTGATCTTGTTTCGATACAATATCTAATAAATGGACAAATTATCTCTGTGGAAGATCCAATTTCACTGTCCATAGTGGTGTAGATCTCATAATAATGGTGTAGCCCACTAACCACAATTCATCATCATTTTAATCTTCAATATGCAGAATTACCATTAAATTAACAACAATAAGGCCTAACTTTAAACAGATTGTCTTTAAAGCATTAATACTATCAACCAACTGAGAAAAGTTGGACTAGTGGGGAATTAAAGTGACTTGTTTCACTAATCATGGAGATTATGAAATTGAAATAATGATATTAGTTATTTAAGCACATCTCACATCAGAAAAACTAAAGTAGCAACTATTAGGACCACCAACACAATAAAAATTAACAGGACAATGAGGCTACTATAATGTACCTTGAAGGCCACATGATTCTTGCTAATGTTCTTGATTCTAATAGCAGTCTTGACTTGTTTACCAGGTTCATCTACAAAAGGGATAAAAGCATAATAAGCATAATCCAAAAACTAAATACAGATACGGAGAAACAACAACAAGATACCCAGTGGAATCCCACAAGTGGGGTCTGGGGAGGGTAACATATACGCAGACATTACCACTGCTTCATAGAGACAGAGAGGTTGTTTCCGAAAGACACGCGTAAATATGGAGAAAAAAAAACAAATACAGAAAGATAACCTCTAAGACATGAGAATTATTACAGCTACTAAATAGTCAAGTTTCATCCAAAACACAGAACAAAACAGAGTTAGAACAATTCAGTTAACATTAAGCCATTACATTCATAAAGCACAAGTATACTCCCGGTGAAGTAGGTATGAAATAAATAAATCCATTACAGTAAACACAAAAGTAACACATGAAACTTTTTTTAATTAAATCCAAATTAAGACAAAATTAGCTATAGGAAACATCTTACTCAGTTTCAATTTTAGTGTCTTAGTTTGACTAGTTAGGTAAATGAGAAGGCATTTGGTTATGAAATTTTCACTTTTTTCACTCCGAAGAATACATTTGGCCATAACGCGTTTTTACTTTTTCACTCCAAATTACTAGAAAAAGTTGAAAAACAATTCCAATTTATATTGGTCAAAACAAAACTCCAATTTTCAAAAAATCACTTTTCACTTAGAAAACAGAAACTGCTTTATTTCAAATTTCACAAGAAAATATGGTAAAAAAATGCCCTTTAAATCTTGTCAAGCTAAGTTGCAACAACTCTTCACTTTCAATGCGAGGTCCATATCGGATTCTCCGAAAATACACTACTTTTCGCAAATTCAATACGCACCCGCTAACACTTTTGAGGATTTCGAGCAACACAGTTGTCAAGTACATTAGAGAGTTACTAAAGATACAAAAAGACATTCATTTTTATACAGACTAAAATAAAAAATAAAAGATAAATTGAGACAGACGGAGAAATAAAATTACTCAATTACCTATTTTGGAATCAACCAAATTATTTCATAGCATGATCTAATCCATGACAAACAATTAAACAGGTATATCCACAAAAAAATGAAAACTTAAAAAAAAAATAATGAACATACATGGAAAGTACAGTTTGTTTTGTGGATCAAGGCTTAGCTTGCGCCGAGTTGGAAGAAACGACTTTGCAACAGAAGAAACCTTAAGTGAAGCATGAATATTAGAGTGATGATCCACAGAAATGCCATTGTGCTGCTGCTGATGTTGCCTAAAAGATGAAGAAGAAGCAACAGAAGAGGAAGAAGCAGCCACAGTGCTACTAGTTGAATGCCAAAATGGTAGTTTACAAAGACCCCAAATTTTGCCTTCAGATACAGCTTTTTCATTACCTAGTGCCATTGTGATTGTTGTTGAAGGCACTTTTTTTGGGTTTTCTGGTAGTACTAGAGCATTAACGAAGGGGGTGGGGGTGGGTGGGCATAGGATGCGAGTTACATAGCGTGAGAATGATGGGTCGTTGTCATAATGTGTGTATGGGAGTGTGACAAAGTTATTGCTGCTCTTGTTTTTGCCTCTCTTCAAATAAAATGTCTTGCTCCCGTTCCATTTTATATGTCATAATAAGATTCGAATTAATTTTTTTAAGAATATTATTTTATTAATATATTTTTTATGTATAATTAAATTTTTATCTATATATATACCTCTTAATTCTAAAATAATTAATGTTAAGGACAAAATTAAAATTCTTTTAATTACCTCCGTCTCATTTTATATGTTATGATAATATTTAATGCAATATTTAAGAAAAAATTAGTTAAATTTTTATCCATATATATCTCTGGATTCTAAAATAATTAATACTAAAGAAAAGTTAAAAAACATAATTAATTAAATTTTTATTATCTAAAATAATAATTAATTTTAGTATATCTGGCAATCAAAATGGGACAGAAGTAATATCTTAAACATACATATTAGGATTTACTTTTACTTATCAATTATTACTTATTTTTAACATAGATTTTTTATTTTATTTGTCATTTTCAACATATCCAAAAAAGATATAACTATAATATTATTTCTTTTTATGTTTTACCTTTATCATTAAATATTATTCTCCAAATTATTTTTTAAAATCTAATGTTAAACATCAATTAATGCGAATAATATAATAAATTACATATATCAATAATTACTCTATTTCTTTTAATGGATATTATTCTCCAAATCATTTTTCTAAATCTAATATAAACACTAATTAATAAGAATAATATAATAAATTACCTATATCAACAATTATTCTATTTCTTTTAATGGGTGTATCCAGTTAACAAGTGACAAGCATAAATAAACAAAAAAAAAGTATATGTTATTTCTCGTCTTTCAAAATAAGTATTTTTTTTTTTTGAATATTTCACATGATTCAAATGATATTAACAATGCTCTTCTAATTTTATCCTTAATTAACTAAAATATGTTTAGAAGTTTTTATCAAGAATAAGTTAGTACAGATACACATTATTTTTCAAAAATGAATAATTTTTTTTACTGCGTGTCCTAACTAAAAATATCATTTATTTTAAATAAAGAGTATCTTTCCATTTTTCACTACTGTTTGCTTCTTTTGCCTATCTCTTGGGTTCCCCACTTTCTGTTTTTATTTATTTTTTTTGTTTTCCTTCACATTTTTTGTTCATATTTTCCCGATTTCCTCAAGTGACAACAGAGTGATTTACATGAGTTACTAGTACCTTTAACTTATATGTTAAATTATATTCTCTTTGCTAGTACGTTTTATACATATTTAATTTCACTAAATCTTTTTCTTTGGATACAGTGAAAATTTTAGACAATATTCTTGCAAGTCTTTCATAAGTCACATGGCTTAAATCCACTTTGCCGAAAACTTCAATCTTTGAATGCATCTTTCGATATTATAATTTTAAAAAAAAAAATTCTTCATTTATCAAAAATTCTACATATAAGTTTAACCTCCGCTAAATAAATTTGATAGAGAATAGTAAGTTTTGAATTTGAGTCATTCGAGTCTTCTAGATACGAAATCGCCTTTGTTAAGAAGCGTTTTACCGCTAATTTAGACTTCTCAATACAAATTCAAATTTGATTAGATTTCAATGTGAGTAACGAACATTGAGTAGGATAGGCATATATTATTAACGTAATATGCAATTTCAACGTTGAAAATCTCTTGACGATCGGAATTGTTTTGAGTACACGGATCACCCATGCCATTGATGTTATATAAGTCATTTAATTATCTTGACAATTAAGAAAAAAAGAGAAGAGTAACATGTTAAAAATAAAAATTTACTATAACATGTTAAATTGGCCAACATTAGTAAATTAGTACATAATAATTTGTGTTTGTGCATCACCGGAATAATACTTAAATTAAACAGGGTTACATAATAAAGAAATACCACAAGAATTATATTCATACTTATTTAATAAAAACGTATTCGAATAGAATATTTAATTTAAGCCAATAAATGGACCAAGTTGTAATAAAGGAAAAAATGTGAAGTTTTCAAATTAAAGTTGAGCATGCATTGGAAGGCATAATTTGGTGTGATGCACTTTATGCTAGACGCCAGAATATATTATAGGATCTAGTGAAGAGAACAACATAGGCAATTTGTTTTTTTGATGATACTCCCATGTGGCCCTCTATATCTGAATCATTTGATATGCGGATTAAATTATCTCAAAATTATAATTTTTGAATTAAATTATCTCATTTAGAAAGTAGGATAAAATAAATTTATGTTAAATTTGATGAGATAAAATGACATATTCAGAATTAAATTTGAGATATTTATACTGTATTTAATTGACGATTTAAGTTTATTCTTATCTTTTTTTTTTTCCCTACCATTTGTCAAATGGTTGGGCGATATCAACTAATTGCCCCACTAGCATTATCTAATTATTCGAATTAATCCTTCAATTGAAGCGATTATAGATTTTACTTGTCTTTGTAATCATTTTGTTTCATAATTGTTTGGTTGGAGGTTTGAATACAATGGCCCCAAGTCTCAATGATAATTGCCTTCTTTGTAATTGACCCTACTGTTTGACCAATCTCAAATTACCCTGTATTGTAATTTCATAGTGTTAAAGAACAACTGTGGGCATGTAAAAGTTTAAAGATTAAGGAAGAGTCTTCTCTTGATGTCCATCACAAATGAGCCGTTTGGTAGCTAAAATTAGTACGTAGACTAAGTAGGTTTTATTCTAAATTGACCAAATAAAGATGTACAATATAAGTAAGTAAGCGGGTCAAAAAAAAGTAGAATGAAAGTCAGAAGCACGATTGGAGTCTTCATGATCCAAGATAATCAAATCATCAATAACAGTAATACAAACATGAAACTTTTTTATAGTACCATTGGATTGATCTTTGGTTTGACCTCCGGTGGTCCTTGATTTTAATAAAGCGGAGTGAGGCCAATTTTTCGTACTTGCTTAGTGTGCCCTACGTGGGAAGGGGTTCTCCTTATGGCCCTTTTTACCCTTCTGGAAGAGAAGCATAGCTCCATATTCCCAAGCTAGAGGTTGTTGATTCCAAAATTAGAACGCCTTCTCCTTCTTGATATCCAAAGGACAGTTGAGCTTCAACATCGGCTATTCTTTTATTTTATCAGGAGAAACGAGCCTAGTCATCTTTCACTCTTTTTGGATAGGGCTGTTCTTTGTTAGTGACATTTTCCTTTCTATCTGTCAACAAATTTCATTATGAAACTTTCTCCCCGAGTTACAAAAGTAACAAGTGTATTAGCAAGGTTAGCAACTTTATACAAATTTTCAAGTAAATGAAATTGGTCAAGTAGTCTCAGTTGGAGATGGAATTGCGCATGTTATGAATTGAACGAGATTTCAAGTTGAGGAAATGATTGAATTTACTAGTGGTATAATATATTTTTTAAAAAGACCTTGCTTAATTATGGTGAAAACCAAAATTTCTAATCAAATTCTGACCACAAATCGCTAGAATTTTATTTTTTTTTTAAAAAGCAATTTAGCCATTAATGCTAAAGTGTTCTTGACGATTTTTCGAATTTGTGGCCAAAAAATTGTAAGAAGAAGAAGAGAGGACGACAACAAAAATCTAAATTTGTTATGATAACAGGCCAAGAATTAAATGTGTCACAAAAGTATCAAGAAGACATTTAGAGGCCCATTTCCAACATTTACACATCTAGTAGATTTGTGAATTGCATTTTTGTAATTTAATTGATTTAATTTTATAGATAGTTTGAAGTACATATAATAAAGTAAAAAGTTTATAACAAATACAACTACATTTTTATTTACTTAAAAAAATTGTTAAAATTCATAAAAATTAATTATTAATATAGGTTACATGTACATGAGTTATGCGTAAAATATACATTATGACACACTCAAAAAGTTAAATATAAATTAACTACATATGAAGTATGCATTGATTATTCAATTCCGATCAACTTAAAATTAGCTCTAAATATTTTTAGATATGAAATCTACTCGAAGACAACAAAAAAGAAGAACAAAAATGAAGAGGAGGAGGAGGACGAAGAATAAGATGCAAAAGAAGAAAGAAACAAAGAAACACTATGTGGTCCTTTTTAGTAAAGTAAAAAATATCACATAAAATGAGAGGGAGAAAGTAAACATTATTAATCACTATTTATATGTATTTTTTTCTTTTTAGATATTCGTACCTCAAATTTATTGTGCACAGGATATCAATGGTGATAATCAAAAGTAGATTTTCAAAATCTACCACGAAATGCTAGCTCAGAGAAGTGTCCATTCAAGAAAGATTCCATTTGCTGAATGATAATTTACGTTCTTGGGAGCTGAAACGACTTGTTCCATTCATAAGTCCTTTCGTTTTAAAACTTATTAGACAAATATATATATATATATATCTTATATATATTTACTTTTTCACTTGATGTCTAGAGTTCATATTGAAGTCGATTGTATCTAGATTTGTGTTGCGTAGGGCCCCATTTGAAAAAATATTTTCTATAGAAGATTTTCCATTCATCTCTGATTAAGAGAGAAGTAGCATCATCTGCTATACCAGGTAGTTATTAAACAAATATTACGAGCGAAATTATGCATAACAAAACATTTTTTTCCATTAATAATTTATGTCCTATAACTACAATGACACAAAAATAACACTAAAGTTAACTATTAATTATGATTTAATATGGACCCCAACAGCTCAAATACATAACTTTCCTAAAAGACTCCTCAGATTGTTTTGCTTTAGTACTGTTAGCAGAAACCAAAGAAGAAGAAGATTGAGAAGAGATCTTTTTGGCCTGTGAATATGACTTTATATTGTTCCTGGCATGCTGATTTATTGTTTTGATGGTGTTGTTCAACCTACTAACTCCTTGATCTTTCAGTGCCTCAATCCATGCCTTGCTTGTTGAACTCATTTTTAGCTTCTTGAAATTTGCTTAAAAAGACTTGAATATATTTTGCGCTGGTTGATGCTTCTCAATATATAGGCAAGCGCGGCTCAATAAAACTAGAGGCTTTATCTCTGAATTCTTGCGGCTTCGGAGCATGGTTTTTAAAAATTTCAGTTACAGTTACATTTGTGGCTGTGAATGTACATTTTTACCCTTCTGCATAAGCTTTAGACTATGCTTTCATGGATGTGATGTACATTTCTGTCCTTTTGCTAATTTTTCATTCCTCTGGCTTTGGAGCATGGTTTTTCATAATTTCAGTTACAATTATGGCTGTGAAAGTATGTTTCTACCCTTATGCATGATTTTTCACCAAGAAAATCTCAAGGGTATAGTCGGTATTTCAAGTATATATTAATAGCTATAGTTGATTGAAGTAGTTCATTGAATTTGTAATCTTGGTTTGGATTATTATGAGAGTAACAGAATGATGTAATGCCGCAATATATAATTATTAGGACATTCATCGTACATTCAGATAATTTTGAGCTTTTAGTTTTTAAGAATATTATACTAATATTATATATGATACTGAATTTATTTGATATATATAATCTGGTATTTCTAACTTTGATTTATATAGTATGGTAAGTCATTTATGATTTATTCATATGTAGTGTAAATTAAGACCTCAAAATATTAGGAATTCCTAAAGTTCCACAATAAGCAATTTCAGACCTTCATTTTGTTAAATTGTAAAAATTCCCACTATATATGATTTATTCATACGTAGTGTAACTTCTTTCCCTGTTTTCCTGTTAAATATACAAGTGTATACATATGATTTATTCATATATAGTGTAACTTTGATGCTTAGATACTATTGAAATGATTGGACTGAGTTTTGAGGATTTTTCGGCAAAAAATGGGTTAGAATAATTTGAAAAGATGGGTAATGGGATGGGGAATTAGATTTAAAATTAGGCCATTTCAATTGTAATTACAACAACAATAACAACATACCCAGTGAAATCCCACAAGTGTAATTATGACCAATAAAAGACGTCAGCAAATTGAATTAACCGATTAATTTAATCACAAGAAGAATTAGTACGAATTAATTAAAGATCTCTTTAGTATTAACAGCATGAAACAATTAATTTAATTGCAAAATAATTATTCCTAAAATGAAAGTGACTAAAAATAAATCTATTTGAGAAATTCTTGAAAAATTATGAAAAATATAAATAATTAAATTCATAATACTTCTGAAATAAACATATAATATATACTATATATAAGCGTAATTAAAATTAAAGATTTAAAACTCTAAAAATTACTTGAAAAATATTTTTTTTACATTTTTTAAGTTTAATTTTCCAATGTGTTAAAAATTAAAAAACTTTATATTATGAAGGGTAAAAATTGAATGTTAACAATCGTGACACATGTGCATGTACATCTCTAAACTAGTTACTTATAAAAGTAAGTATTAATTAGAGTTAATAAAAAGTAGTCATTTGTTTTCAATACATTACTTTTGATGTTGTTAAAACTTTATTTACTAATATGAAGATTTGAGTTGTTTGATTTAAAGTTCTAAAATAATTTCAGTTAAAAGTAAATAAATTTTCTTTCTTCTTTTTTATCTAAATTTTGTACCAGCTTTTTAAATAATTTTAAATATTATTTTAGGTTAAATTAAATTCATAAAAGTTACAATTAAATTCTTTTGGGGCCTCAATATTTTGGGGTGTAAGAGTACAAGCTATTGCTTAGCTATACCTTGAGCAAAGAAAGTGAGAGGGGAATGCAATGCAAAAATATATGTTTTTTGTATTGTGTCATGTTAATCAGTTGTACGTTCTATTGATAATCTTCACTAATCAGTCTAACTAATTAATCAGTTAACAAATATTTGTAACAAATTAATCAACCTATACTAACCAACCAACACAATCTCTAGAAGGGTGCTATCATATTATAGTCATTTTTAAAGATATTAAATTTATTTTATTCAGAAAATATTATCGAACAAGTAAAAATTGACCTGGGAGAATCTTTTGCTGTATATTTTTTTTTGGGATGATAGTATATAAGGTACAAATCAATATTTTTAAATGTCAGAGTCAGAATTTTCGCTAATAAAATTTAAATTATGATGAAATAAACACACAAACTAATTAAAAGAAAGTTATTTCACAACTATTATAGATACTTAAAAGTTATTTTAATTATATATAATATAATTATAATTTTTTCGTTGAAGGGGGATTCAAATGCTCTCTCTAATCATACTCCGCCCCCAAATATTCCAAGCAAGCATAATCTTTGTAATTGGGTTGATATAAAAAATTATAGAGTAATCCAAATAATACGAAACCAAATGAAAACCAGTAGAATTGAGTATAATTTCCAGATATTTGTGATTGCATAAATTTGTTTTCGACAAGAGTTAAGTGGACGATTTAAATTAACCCAAGCTCTTAAAATCTTTTACAATATTGTCAAAAACTATATACAGAAAGTTGACACTAACTAGATTTAACTGCTATTTGGATTGATGATCAATATGGACCCCAGCAGCTCAAATACATGACTTTCCTAAGAGATTCCTCAGACTGCTTCACCTTTTTCAATTCTAATTTATTTGCAGAAACCAGAGAAGATTGAGAAGAGATGTTCTTGGCCTGTGAATATGACCTTAAATTGTTCTTTACGTGCTGATTTAAGGCTCTGATTGTGTAATTGTTGAGACACAAAGTCCCACATTGGTGGTTAATGGGATGAGTGGTCTCTTTATAAGGCTTAGCCAATCCTCCTCCCTTTGAGCTAGCTTTTGGGGTGTGAGTTAGGCCTAAGACCTACTTCAATATGATATCAAAGCAGGACCGTCTCACCCAATGTTGGGCCCCCGAAAAAAATTGTCCACGCACCAAATGCTAAACACAAAGCGTGAGGGGATCGTTGAGATACAAAGTCCCATGTCGAACTCATTTTCTAGCACAAGTTTGCGAAGATTGAATTTGCTTTGTGTTGGTTCCATTCACAGGAGTTTGATGCTTCTGAGAATATATTGAAAAAGTTTTTTAGCCCTGTTGGATCCACGCTGTTTTGGCGCATGGTTTTCCAAAACTTCAGTTACAGAGTGTGGATGGGAATGTACATTTCTGCCCTTACATGTGACTTCTTTCATCAGGTGAATGCAAAGGGTGTAGTTGGTATTACAACTTGAGAGTGGAAAGCTGGCTCCACATTGAATTAGAAAATTGTTTTCAATTATTGGAGAGGTCCGAGTACTCCCTTAGGATGGATGCACACGGATTGACTAGAGAAAGGAAAATCCAGCGGAGCCTAAACCATGGGAGGGATTTATAAAAATTAAACCACATCATGACATCATGTGTTGGAGTTGCTTGCTTAAAATATCACGTGATATTCGCTCCACAGAAAAATAATTTACTTCGCACGTTTTAAATTAAATAATATTATAAATTTGTGTGGTAATGATGAATATTTTTGCAAAAAATAGGATAATTATTACCCTTTTTTTATATTAGGTAAGAAAGTAATAAAATGTTCTCTAAAGTGGATGATCAATAGATATAGAGGTTCGGAACCAAAAAATATTTTCCTATGTGCTAATCACACTCCATATATTTATTAAGAAATTATAAAATACTACTCCCTTCGTCTCAATTTATATGGCACCCGTTGACTTGACATAATGTTTAAGAAAAAAAAAAGACTTTTAAAATTTGTGGTCTACAATCATTCTTAGATATTTGTGTGACTGTCACGCCCCGGGAGGGTATCCTAGACGTGACTGGCACTCGGAGACCATTGCTAGCCCCAAGCGGACCACTCAGTCTCTTTGCCATCGTTCAGTCAATTCATTAGCGAAAAGAAAGGATATATTGAATGCAAAAACTATCTTATCAGTGGACTCATACTATCAACATCATTCTATCATAAGAAAGCAGAATAGATAATGAAAAGTCTCAATAATAAAGGAAAAAAGTATGAGGGACAAGAACCCTCAACATCAACATCTACGTCTATGTCTATGAAGTCTCTATGCTATGATCTAAGATGGTACCATGACAGGTCATAGCTACCAACTGATAAATAAAAAACTATCAAATCAGAAAATAAATATCCTCCGGATGTTAGGGAGCACTCACCACTGTCAGGAATGAAGAGCTCTGAACCTCAACGATCGGGCTACTGAAGTCTTCGGCCTATAGTATCTGCATCATAAAATGATGCAGCGCCAGAGGGGCGTTAGTACGTGAAATGTACTCTATGTAAAATGGGCTAAGAAAAAGGAAACAGTATAATTGACACTCATCAATAACTCAGTCTCACCTCAGATATAAGATACAAGACCTTATCACCTCACTAGCTATCAAGCATCACGTCTTCACATCACATTGGAGTTCTATCATCATGAAACTTATCTGGGAGTTTCTATAACCGACAACCACTACCCAAGAGCCAGGAGTGATACAACAAAGAGATGTCATTGCCACATTCGTCCAGTACTTTGCCGGGGTAAAGGATGAGTCTGTTAGTGGATCCAAAAGTCTGTCAAGTCCTCTTTTGGGACAAAAGAAACATCCGCTTTCACGGTTCAGTCTTTCCTATGCTGGCCACGTAGTTAATGGGTCTGATTGAGACACACCCTTACCCATTTCGGTGTTAATACTCCTCCCATGACTCAATATGTTCATAAGTCTGTCAATCCATCTAGAACTCTCATCACCCAACCTCTACGGGCAAGATTTTCTGTCCAATCTAAGAGAATTATACTCATTTGACTCTATCAACAATAATTTTCAGCTATCATAGTCATCTCCACATTCAGTTCAGGACTTAGACGCAATCAGACATCATCCTCAGACATTCAAGGCTCTAGACAACCCCTAAGTTCATTATTCAAGTCATTGCAGAGAATAAAATTTAAGGAACAAGTCACAATCATATAATAAGGTGAAAATACAGTAAGTTTTAAACATGATGATATTGGAAAACATAAATTCAAGATAGTATACAAGAATCGAAGCAATTATTCAAGAACCTAAATTAATCATTCAAGAACTTAAAATAAATACTCAAGAACCTTCAAGAATTTACAATCAAAGCTTTTAGACATGAATTTGCTATCTAACTCTACATTGGCACATGGGAGAGCAATCTCATGCTTTTGGGTAGCCTTTACATACCAGGGAATGTAAATCTTTCGAAGAACTTGGAAGATTCTTGAAACCCTTGCTTGATTCTCCTCTTCTTCTCTCTAACTTAACGTAAAATATTTAGAATAATTTTGAGTTTAAAAACACTTTTTGTACGAATTATACTTCAATAACCATGTGGGAGATATAAAAATATGTCGGGAAGGACGAAACTGCCCTTCTCGAATCAAAATAGAAAAACTGCTCCTTCCATGCACTAGTGCACGACGGTCACTAGTGTAAAAATATATTTTTTCGTGAATTTTCGATTTCCTTCGAATTTTTGAAAAAAAGCAAAGTGTGGTTCGGCGTCCACTCCGTTTCGCGGAAGGGGCGCGGAAACCTCACTGTTTTAAGCCCTCTTTAAAAATTATTAATTCGCGTTTTTGAGCGATAAAGTCGAGTCGAGACCATTTTCCGACTCAGTTTTCGCACTGATCGCAAATTCGGTCTCGAATTTTCCATTGAAGCTTGGAAAGATACGTTGTGCGCATGACCAAGTTTAGGGGCATTTTAGTAATTTCATAGGGTGTTATAGTGACTAAGAATCATTTCATTAAGGATAAAAAGAGAATTTTAAAGGTAATTTATTTCCATTTTGAGTAAGCTGACAGACTTCTCTTATTTATAAGCCAATAAGTTTTGAAAATAAGAAAGTAAGTGATAGTATACAATTACACGTATAATTTCTAAATTTATTTAGGGTCAAGACTTGATTCAATTATATGTTAATTCGAACAAATTGATCCGGGTCAAAATTCGAACTTATTTCATATTAATTCATTATTTCTTACATGACATAAATGTCATAGTATATGTGAATCCATAAAATTCATTATTTTATTTTAAGAAGAAATTTCATTAACTATATTAAATAATAACAAAATTCAAATTAACGTTAGATTTTTTATGCAGATTAAGGATAACGAATAATAAACAATCAACAAACACATGATGTGAATACTTCTGATAATCCCTTAATTATTTATGTTGGATTTTTACTTTATTATTAATAGACATTGTCTACGGGTATAACTTACTAAAAAATTAAAATGATACATATGTGTGCTTTACCTGCAGATATGTACAAATGTGTAATGATTGATTATTTGTGTATTCCAAATTATAAAACCATATGCAAATCATTATTACTTGCAAGCATGATGGAGGTCACATAATTTGATACTAGTAGTTGATCTGTTGGTGCAGCAATTCACTGAAAAATCAACAAACTAACATATAGAGTTTCACATACAACTATACATGCTTATCTTTAAATGGCATGCCTTAAGTAGTATGGTCCTATATACAATCATAGCCTAACACATATTTTCACTACAAAAGTCTTTAATTTGGACCCCAACAGCTCAAATACATAACTTTTCTCAAAGATTCTTCAGATTGCTCTGCCTTGTCCCTCTTTGCTACAATTAGTGAAGAAGAAAGTCTCTTAGCTTGAGAGAAAGATGTTATGTTGTTCTTTGTGTGTTGTGCCAAACACCTCAATGGGTAATCCCATCTACACAATCCAACTTGATCTTTTAAGGCCTCCACTGCTCCAACACTGGCTGCTACTATCCAGGCTCTCCTGCTTGAACTCATTTCTTCTAACTAATGTTTTTTCTTCTTTGGCTTTTGATGTGAGTATGAATTGATTCTATGATCTTTTGGTTGCTTGTAGATTTGAAGGTTTTTGATGAGATGTATTTTGTAGGGGCTAATGTTAAATATATGTATAGGCAATGCAATGATAAGGAAAAGAAGCAAAGGGAGAAGAACCTAGAGACTGATAAACCAGTGGTTCTATGGCTACTGTGGGTTGTAAAGCCAATGGTTTTATTATTCTTTAAATTAAATTTATCCCTGAAGAAAGGGAGACATGCAAATTCATTCATTCTATCTAATTTCTAAGAAGAAGACAAAGAGTTGGACCACTCGCACTCTTTTTACTACTTACTAGACATTATATTTATTTTATACACACATTTTATTAAAATAACACTTATTTTTAAATAAAGAGAATATCCATTTAATTGCAGTGATGTAATTACAATACTATTAAACTTTAGAATAATCGAAGATGGATGGTTCGAAGAAATTCATTTGATCTCCTGCAGAAATTGCACAACTACCAAGTCACTTACTTTTTTATATAGAGTTAAGAATATTGAGCCTCTGCTCATGTGCTGCTTCAAATTTCATGGAGATTTCAGATACTTTAAAATTTAAATTTTCTTAAATAGTCCATATGCAAGGAAGGGCACAAGGGTGAAAAATTAAATTTATTATTCAAATATAATTAATATTGTATGTAGCAAATATTGTTTTCCCTTTTTAGTTCCTTGTATATTTTATTTTATTTTTTATATTATATTGTATGTAGCAAATATTGTTTTCCCTTTTTAGTTCCTTGTATATTTTATTTTATTTTTTATTATAATAAAAATTCTAAGTCACTATTCTTTGAATCCATACGAGTTAAACCCATACCATACCATTATGCAATAATTTACAAATCGCATAGAAGAGGTAATACATACGGGCCATAATTTTAATATTTTATATTTGAACTTATAAAAAAGAATTTAACACCACTATTGGACATAATTGATAATGACAAATAATATATTAGTGAAATATTTTTAGACAAAACTGAGGACTAGAACCATTGGTTTCTTTGCAAAGCAATGGTTTTATTATAAGGAATCAAGACAGATTATATATTCTGAAATTAAGAATTAATTTACTTTCAAAATCTGAAGTAAAATTTAAGTCCTTCAGAATTTGATTTTGGGTATTCAATTATTTTTATTCTTCCTTTTTTTCTCCTCCGTGTTATCTTACTATTAATTACAAGGCGAGAGAAAATAGAAAAAAGGTTAAAAATGCTCAAATTAAGGAAAAGAACGGTGAAACCACAATAAAAGGACAAATCTGTCCTATTTTATACAATTTAGAGGTGAATATGTATCTTTTAACCATGGTAATTGGTAAATAGATCGAAAGTGTCAACACTAGTAATTTCGCGTTGTTCATTCATCAGAAAACTGAATCAACATCAATGTGGACTAAAAAAAGGAGTTTTTCTATTAATATTGTCTAGGCAATTTAGCCTCAAGCTATAAAATTACTGCTTCAACATCATCCTAAATTCTCAGGAAATATATATGTACATAAAAATTAAGTGTTGGGATTCAATTGGGACCCCAACAGCTCAAGTACATAACTTTCCTAAGAGACTCTTCAGATTGCTTGGCTTTCTCCTTCATCTCACTTTTTGTAGAAATCAAAGAAGAAGATTGAGTAGACATCTTCTTGGCCTGTGAATATGACTTTATATTGTTCTTTACATGCTGATTTATGGCTCTGATTGTGTAATTCCACCTGCACAATCCTTGATCTTTCAGTGCCTCTACTACTCCCACACTAGTTGCTGCAATCCAGGCTCTGCTTGTTGAACTCATCTTTTCAAATCTTGTCTTAGAATTTTTACAAAGACTTGGTTTTTTGGTTTGTTGGATTTGATGAATGATGAATGTATATCTATTCTTATATATAGGTAAAAACTAGTGGCGTTTTGGTGTGCTGCTTCCTGTGGTTTTGGAACATGGTTTTCCAATGTTGGAGTTAGGTGTCCGATTGTGAATGTACCAGTCTACCCCTTATGGGACTGAAGTTGACATATCAATTATTAACATACTACTGACGTACTGGGTTCTCGAGCTTCTATTTAAATATGCACACCGACTTTGTGACCCATATTCTGTATCAAGCTAAAATAATTAAATAAAATTTTATTTTAATAAGGATGCACAACAGTTGAATAACCATTTGCGCCGAAACCATGGGAAAAGTTTGTTTAAAATGAAGCACGTATATTTTGGAGTGTCGTGCTTCCCAATGTCGCACGATTGAACATAAATGTTGCACACGGATAATAAAATAATTTGATAATGAAAATATAATAAATAATAAAAATGATACTCTTTTTATTTATTTTATGTGACACTTCTGATTTAGTATGATATTTAAAAAATAATAAAAAATAAAAATAATTTAAATTAAATTAAAATAATATATTTTTTGAACAAATAAAAAAATAAGGCAAGAGAAACATATACAAAGTAACAACAACATACCCAGTATAATCCCACAAATGGGGTCTGGGGAAGGTCGATTGTACGCAGACCTTACCGCTACCTCATAGAAGTAGAGAGGCTGTTTCCTAAAACCC
>JAABOM020000101.1:22473192-22500538 GCA_011800125.2 Solanum clarkiae
AAAATAAAATACAAAATTACTTTATTTTATATTTAATTATTAAGTAATCTTTAATTATTAATCACATTAATTATACTGCAATAATGAATTAATTTATTTTTCATATATATATATATAACTATGAATAACTTTATTTGGTATAGTTATTGGTTTATACGTTATTTAATTTTTCAAATGCAGACAAGATGTTGGACCATGGCAACTGGTTTTTCTTGGACTTGGAAGCAGCCCTCAGTAAGTTTAGGAGCTTCGAACCTGGATGGTTCAAGAGATTCATTTCCTCCTTTACCAAAAAGACAAGATTTTTAATTGAAACATCTTCGTAGACGTTTGATCATGTGCTATCAAATTATAATTTATTAATTTTAAATTATTTTTAAAAGAATTTAAAATTTTAATCGTGATTTTAATACATTTTTTAAAAGTAAAACTCGACTCGTAACTTATAAGGTTACTTTTTATAAATAGAAGACCCATCATTTTTAAATGATTGTCGATATATTTAAATTGATTATATTACATGAATAAGTAAATAGCTAGAGGTTAGGAATGAGACCATTCGGGAGAAGCTAGAGGTGGCCCCGGTGGCCGAGAAAATGAAGGAAGCGAGACTGCGATGATTTGGCCATGTGCAGAGAAGGAGTATTGATGCTCCTGTTAGGAGGTGTGAGAGGTTGGTTTTGGGAGATACTCGGAGGGGTAAAGGTAGACCGAAGAAGTAATGGGGAAGGTGATTAAACAAGATATGACGAAACGTGATCTCACTGAGGACATGACCTTAGATAGAAAGAATTGGAGGTCGCGAATTAGAGTAACAGACTAATGGTAGGGTTAGATGTTTTTTTACCATGTGTTCACATTATCTGGCGTATTATGTGTTAGTTTTATCTTATTTACGTATTGTCATTCCTTTTGTCATATCTAGTTCTTTCTGCTTACGGGTTTTGAGATGAGGGTTCACAGAAAACAGTCTCTCTACTTCTATAGTAGTGGTAAGGTCTGCGTACATTCTACTCTCCCCAGACCCCACTTATGAGATTTTACTGGGTATGTTAGTGTTGTTGTTTAATAAGTAAATAGCTAATTGTATATTATTGTTGGCTAGTGGGTTATCATAAAATTATGTATATATAAAAGTTTGTAATCACAAACATTAAGAAAATTTAAAAAATGTGCTTTATTGATAAAAATATGTTAGAATTGAGGAAATTTTGATAGTTTCATAATTCGTGGTGGTGTTCATGTTTATGAAGAAACAAAAAATTTACTTAAGAATTCAAAATTATACAATGCCCAAATAAAACTTCAACTTTATATTAATCTAATTTTATATCACTTTAAGTTTCTCAAATGTTTTCATTTTGACTAGTAAAATCTTGAATTGGGGCTAGTACCTAAACATTTTATGTTGTAGAAGAATGTTTCTGTTGAACAAAAATTTAACAATTTAAAGATGCATTAAATGTTACCTGCAAGGACTTGGTAAACATAAGTATAGAGTCTTATAGAACGCGAATTTGAAATAATTGAATTTTAATATAAATACTAGACATTAAATATAAAAAATAGACATGTTAATGAGAAAAAAATAATCTAAAAAAAAAAAATAAGGAGGCCCCTACCGCACTGCAACCATCCCTCTTTCTTCTTGTTGCCCATGCCCCGTTGTTTTCTTCCCCTAATACATGTCCCTCTTTCATTCAATATCGATTCTGAACTAAGATATTAAAGTTTATAAATTTTTGAATAATTTTGAAATATTGCAATAAGAAATTCACATTTTCTTTTTGAATTTAGTGCTCAGTTAAATCATATCATATAAATTGAGATGAAGAGAGTATTAAGGATAAAATGGGATAAAAATAATAATTATTTTTATAAATCTATTAATTAAGACATTAAAATAGATGTACTGAAATGGTTTATAAGGAATTGCTCGTGCTTTTGGACAAAGTATTTTTAAGCTTTAAAGTACTTTGTTAGTTTTGAAAATACTTGGGTAATACAAAAAGGTTTAAAGATGAAAAAGTAAAAAAAAAAAAAGTCAAAAATTAGAAGTTGAAGATTCTCAACTTATGAGTATGACTTTTAACTTATGAGCTATTTAAAAAAAATTAATTCAAACACCTCTCAACATTCAAATTTACCATATGCCATATATATATACTTCCATTTTATATGTTACTCTTTTACTTGTCACGATATTATAAAAAAAGATAGACTTTTGAAACTTATGGTCTATAATAATTCTTAGATATTTATGTGGTTGGAAATTATTTCATTAATGGTAAAAAAATTAAAATTAAATTATTTTTAATTAGAGTAAGATAATTTTTGTTGGACGAATTAAAAAGAAAAGAGTGTTATATAAAATGGAACTGAGGGAATAAGAAATTTCTGGATAAGGGTGTTCAGAAGTTGGTTTGGATCGGTTATTGGTCAAAACCAAAACAACTTAATTCGATTTTTAAATTCTCAAAATCAACCCAATTCAACCAATCATAATATACATTTATCGATTTGATTGTTATTGATTTCGGATTGGTTTGATTCGATTATTTAGTCATTAACCATACACAAAATAAAAACAATAGTATCTTTAAAATGGAGAAAAAATGACAATAATTCATTCAAAATAAAAAATAGTTAGAATAACTAATATTATGAAATTTTCAATCATTAAATTTACTATCAGAAAAATTTTAATATTCACTATTTTAACCTACAAGGAAGTGATAGTGATATTCTAGTTTCATCAAGAATTGTCACAGACACGTGTTCTTGGAGAGAAATGGTTAAACAAATCTGCGGGACCAAAGCCAATGGTTTCTTTATAAAGAGTCTTTAAGAAAACAAAAACAAGTAAGAAAGCTCACACGTGTTAATCAAAGTGTTTCCATCTATTTAAACCCAGCAAAACGTTGTGCATTTTCACTTTGGTTTAGCAACTAAACAAGTGTATCAACTCAAAAATCAACTTTTAAATCTGATCTAATCTTCCACTGTTGAGATTAGTAGCTATTAAATTAGACTACTAATTACACTGTAAGAAAAGAAATGATGGTGGCGGGAATCAAGTCTTCTCCGGCGAGTTCCTCATCGGAATCCGGCAACCAAGGATGGAAGAAGTGGTTTTCCGGCACCGGAGATGCAGGGAAAAAAGCATTCATGGATGAGCAGAAGCGCAGGATTAGGGAGGCTGAAAAGGCTGAGAATATTATGCACCTTATCCTGTGGGGACCAAAATAGTCCTTTCAGTTTTGTACTCTTTTAGCCTGATAGTAGTAGTAATTTTGCTGTAAATATTTTTTAAGAATCTTTTTCTTTTTTAGTTTTAATTATCTTTAATCTTTAAGTGGAAGTTTTAATCTGAAATACTTAAAAAAAAAATATATGGGAGAGTATGTACTATTACAATGACCTGCTTTAAGAAATTAAAAGTTCGTATGCTCCTGTATTTCCTTCTTACTTTTTTTATATGCAATTATTATGATGCCATATCAGCAAAAGGCTATGTTCTCAAATAATTATTAGAGCACCTGTTAAGAAGCTTCTAGAAAATTTAAATGTCTTAATTTAAATTGTTACAATTACTATGTCCAATCTTCGATTCAATTTTTACGATTAAAAATCGTAAGTGATAATTGAAGAGTTACATTTTTCTGAAAAGTTATAACCTTTTTTAGGAGTTATATTTTTTTTGAAAGATTATGACATTTATAAAAGGTTGTGATTTTTTATATGAAAAGTTGCAACTTTTCTAAAAGATTTCGAGTTTTGCAAAGGACTGTGAATTTTCTTAATGATTATAATCTTTTTTTTTTTATAAGGCGCAATGAGCACATTCTATCCTCTATAAATGGAGAATTTTTCTCTCATTTCTAATGATGAATTTTTTTATTTTACCGTTGTTGAGTAGCTCGCTGATACCGTGATTTTAAGTATCAATACATGGTGAGTACAATCGCTCAATCCTAGAAGGATATATTTTATTAACCTCAGGTCCCTTTACTATATATTCAGTGGGTTCAATTTTTTTATTGTCAATTTTATTTTTGTTTTTATTTATAAATTTTATTTTCATTATTAATTCTAACTTCTGATTTTTGATAACTTATTAAAATCTTTGTGTTTATTATTATCATAAAGTTTTATTGTACAAAAATTTTATTTTACAAATTTTTATTTTCTTTCTACAAAAATTTTGTATTACAAAAAAATTATTTTACAAAAGTTTTTATTCAAAATATTTTAGTAATACAAATTTAAACACACCTTCATAATTTGTATCTACTTAATTACTCACTCTGTCCATGCCAAGTATAAAGGTACTTTTCAATTTGGTTATTTTTTAAAATTAAATTGAATTAAATTATTTAATATTTAAAATGTTAAATATGATTAGTACAACAAATTGTAATTTTATTTTTATCATACACATAAAATTTACTGTATAATTGACAACTCCCTCAAATAATGGGGGATTGATCAAGTAGAAAAAGAGTTGACGACAAATTTTTTTTAAAGTTGAAGTATTGTTTCACATTTGAATTTCTCTTAGATTCTACATTTCTGAATTGGATCCTATAGTTCGAACTCTGAAAAACAAAAAATGTTGAACTATTTTTTCTTATTATTAACTATAATTGGGATGTAGCTTCTAAGGTATGTGCCTATCAAAATCAACTTATTTTAAGTAGTTTTGTAATATTTGAGTAAAATAGAAAAAATATTTATAAACACTTAGTTTTAAACTAAAACAATATGAACAAATCAAAATTCAATACGAACGTGTTAAGTCTTGTAGCCTAGTGATTTATGAATTCATAATAGTCAAATTTAGAGTTTTAGGGTATCATTAATAAAGCTAATTTTATAAAATATATTTCTATTAAAAAGATTTAAAATTTATGTCAAATCAATATGACCTAGTAAAATTAGGGGCAAATTTATTATTTTTGGGTCACGAAAATTCGTGGTCATCTGACTAAATTCGGTATATTATTTATATAATTTTTAAAGAATATATTAAATATTAGCTAAATGAATCTATTTTCAAAATGACAAGTTGATTTACTGGTCCAAGGGCTCTTTCTCAGCACGAAGGTTGCTAATGCACTCATGTTCTTAAATTTGTAGATTCGCCTCTCAAATGAAACAAAATCAATAAAAATTTATATCGTATAAATAACCTCAGAAATAGTTTATTCTTAATTGCTTCATAACTTCAAGGCAACCTTTAGCTCGAAAGTTTTTTTATTATAGCGAATTTCCACAACTTAATTGTAGTTTGGAATTTGAAAGAAATAAAACAAAAAGGTTAGGTTTTGGGATAATAAATTTGAATTAGGACTTAATTAGTTCTTAGTAGGCCCTTTGTTGCTCGAGTAACTAAGATTAATAGTCACATCATGTTGGCAGTTTCCAACCTGCATTTTCATTGACAAAGCTTTGGAAAAGGTGTAACAGCATATATGCTTGTGGAAAATTATCTTAATGGAGTGTATTAAAGTTGTACGCTTCAGTTATTAGTATTAAAATCTTATATTCTCATGGTATGAAAATATAGCACCATATGGGCCAGGGACTGAAAAACTGGAATATGATCACAGCAGTGTGACGAAAGTTTTGATTCTGGGCATGATGTATGAGAATTTTAGCACTTTTGGTGCCAGATGGCGCGATATATCCTAAATTAATTTCAATGTGTGGGTAAAGTTGACTATAGTTTGATTTTGTATTTTACCGACATAAAATCCTAAATCCAGATTTGAATAATATTAATGACAACATATCTGCTATAATTCTCTAAAAATAAAATTCGTAAATTTTATTGTATAGATTTTGAAAATATGAATAAATGAGAAAACAAGCAAGGCTTCAAGTAGAGTTGCCAAACGAATCTAGGGTTACTAAAACAAGTTCAGTTTTATACTCCCTCCGTTCAGTTTTACTTGTCCATTATACTATCCAATAATATTTGTCCACTTTGTGAATCAAGAGATAATTTTTATACTTAGTTCCTAATTTATTCTTATCACTATGTTAACTCCATTAGTGGAGGTTGACATGAGCAATCGGAAGCAGAGAATAGAGAGGAGAGTAGAGAAGAAAGAAGCTTCTAGATTGAAGATTATTACATTGTGTATTGTTTTCAAATAGCATGACTATGGCCTCTATTTATACATGTGCACACACTCTAACTAACTAATGTCATATCATCATTCTCTAACAACCTCATCATTAGGTGGTTACATTTTCTAACTAATCTTATCATGAGTTAGTTACACACACCATAAGCTTATAATTAACTCTATTCTCCAACACTCCCCCTCAAGCTTGTGGTTGAAATACATTCTTCGTTCCAAGGTTGTTGAGTAGTATATTGTGTTGCACTCTTCCCATGCCTTTGGTCAACAGATTAGCTGGCTGATTCTTAGTAGTAACATGCCAGTTTTCAACATTCCTTGGCAGACCTTTTCTCTAACAAAGTGACAATCGATAAATCTATGTGCTTAGTTCTTTGATGAAAGATTGGATTGACTGCTATTTGAATAATAGCCTTACTGTCACAGACCATGTTTACAGGTAGATCAAGTTGAACTCCCAACTCCTTGAATAGTCCTATAAGCCAAGTTATTTCAGCTGCACATGTAGCCATACTTCTAAACTCTGTCTCAGCTGATCTCCTTGAAACTGTCTCTTGTTTCTTAGATTTCCATGATATAAGTCCTTCACCAAACTTCACTAAGTATCATGTTATAGATCTTCTAGTCTCTAGACAAGCTCCCCAGTCAGAGTCACAATAGCCTGTGAGTTGAGCAGTTGCTTCTGCTGGCATGAATAACCCCAAACCAGGTGCTTCTTTGATGTATTTGACCACTCTTAATGCTGCATCCATATGTGACTTCGTAGGGCAATGCATGAATTGACTTAGCACTTGTACAGGGAAGGCTAGATCAAGCCTTGTCATGGTGAGATACAAGAGCCTGCCAGCCAGTCTTTGATAGCTTGTAGGATCTGATAGTACAACATCATCTTCTTCTCTTGAACTAGCAATGTATTTGTCATGATGTGAGTTTTTGATTCATTTCCAGAGGTGTATTAGCAGGCTTTGCGCCCCCTAATCCAGATTCTGGGATCAGCTGCAGTACATACCTCCTTTGTGACATTAGGATCCCTTTACTTGATCTAGAAAACTCAATTCCCAGAAAGAATTTTAGTTCCCCTAAGTCCTTCATTTTGAACTTCATCTTGATTTCCTGTCTAGTATTGTTGAGAAGTTGATGATTGCTACCTGTTATAAGTAAGTCATCAACATAGACTAGAACAGCTATAGTATCACTGCCAACCAGCTTTGTAAAAAGAGAATAGTCATAGTGGCTTTGACCCCCATGTGTACCAATGCCTCAGTTAACTTCAAATTCCATTGTCTTGGTGCTTGTTTAAATCCATACAAGGACTTGTGTAGTTTGCAGACCTTATTATTCTCTCACTGTCTGGCAAAACCAAAAGAATGTCCATGTACACTTCCTCAAATAAATCACCATTAAGGAAGGCATTATGAACATCCATCTGGTAAATATACCAACCTTTAGAAGCAGCAAGAGCAACCACAGACCTGATAGTAACCATCTTAGCCACATGACTAAATGTCTCACTATAGTCAAGACCTTCCTTTTGGCTCTTTTGGCTACAAGTCTAGCTTTGAACCTCTATACTTTACTTGATGCCAAAAACTTGATCTTGTACATCCACTTACAACCAATAGGTTTCTTACCAGGGGGTAAGTCAACTATACTCCATGTGTTGTTGTCTTCCAAGGTAGCAGTCTCTAATTTCATGGCTTTGACCAAGCAGGATCAATGCAGCTTCTTTGAATGAGAGAGGTTCTGATAAAACTAAGAAGGTATGTATAGTTTGTTGGTAATAAGAGGATAGATGTGAATAACTGACATGGTTGTTTAAGAGATAGGTGCAAGTGCTGGTAGAGGGTTTGGTCACAAAATGTTGTAGCCATAGTGGTGGTCTACTATGCCTACTAGATCTTCTAGGAGGGGGTACAGAAGTAACAAGTTCAAAAGCAACAGGTTCAGGTAAGTTTAGTCCATGTGATGGGGCTAACATTATAGTATTTTCAGATACAGGAGATGGACTTGTAGAGAGTATAGGAGGATCAAGTGTAGGAGCAGAAGGTGACTCAGAAGAGAGTTGTGAAAGTTGATTTAACTCAAGGACTGAAAATATAGGATTAAAAGTTGTGTACATATTCTTGAATGGAAATATATGTTCCAGGAATACCACATGTCGACTAACAAAGAAACATTTAGCATGAATATCATATAGTATATACCTTTTCTGTGTAGAGGCATAGCCCATAAGTACTGCAGGAATAGATTTAGGAGAAAACTTATCCAAGACTTTGGGACAGGATGCATAACATAGGCATCCAAAGATCCTAAGATGAGATAAGGATAGTGGATGTGTATAGAGTTTTGCATAAGGAGATTTAAAGAAAAGGAGTATCGAGGGTAGCATGTTTATAATGTAGATTGCAGTACAGACACATTCACCCCAGAACTTGAGTGAAATGGAACCTTGGAACCTGATAGACCTGGCCACTTTTGGAATGGTTTTGTACTTTCTTTCAGCAATACCATTCTGCTGAGGTGTGTAAACATAGGTACTCTGATGAACAATACTAAACTCACTTAGCAAACTTTGACATGCATGACTAAAAAACTCATAGCCATTATCAGTTCTCAGGATCTTAACCTTGGTTGAGAAGATATTCTGAACTTGAGCGAGGAATCTTCTGCGTACTTCTAAAGTATCAGCTTTTGAGGTAATTAAAAACACCCAAGTATATCTACTAAAATCATCAACCACAGTAATAAAATACCTTTTTCCATCATGAGTGGGTATTCTATAAGGACCCCAGATATCACAATGCAACAAGTGAAAAGATGCCTTTGATTCATGAGTACTAACAGGAAAAAACAACTTGGATTTTTCTTGTTTTGCTAGTGGACAAACAGTACAATGGTTGTGATCTTGACTTCTTACATAGCTAAGACACTCATGTCTTTTTATTAAATCCACAGGAGCATAGCCTAGCCTTCTATGCCAAACATCAACAGAAACAGTACTAGAAACAGAAGTAAGACTAGTTGGACTAACATGTTGATCACTATATACATTGACCAGCTTCTTTGGAGCTTGAATTGGCCCTTCCCTTAGTACATAAAGTCCGTGTTCTTCCTTACCAATCCCCTTCACCAGACCAGTATAAAGATCCGGGAAAATACAGAAGTCAGGGAAGAATCCAACCACCCATTGTAGTTCCTTCGTGATCTTTAAGACTGACAGTAAGTTGACTTTAAAATCAGAAAGATATAATACATTTGAGATAGTGTGGTTTGCCAGAACATTAATACTACCAACATGTTAGACTCCAATAGATTTCCCATTTGGTAGTTGTACCTAGTTGTTTCTATGATCAGACACCTCTTTAGTCTATTTAGTGAATCAAATCTAGATATAATGTGGTGTGTGGTACCACTATCTATGATCCATTTACTGTCACCATACATGCATAAAAGAGCTCTAGGATAACTACCTGCATCAGCTGCTGCCAAGTTTGCTGAGTGATTTGTCTTGCTCTCCACTTCTCCACTTGCCTTTACTAACAGTTGTAGAATTTGCTGATATTGATCCTTATTGAAGAAAGCTCCAGGATATGAGGGTTGGTTAGACTGATACACAGACTTTCCTTTGTTGTTGTTCCCTGATAGGTCTTGTTTGATTTTCTGTATGAGTTCATCCTGATGTGCATGCATTCCTGAACCAGCTGATTTCCTTTTAGACTTAAAGTCTGCAGGATAACCAACTATCTTGTAGCATTGATCTTTTGAATGGACCTTGCATCCACAATGCTCACATTGTAAATGTGAATTTCTGACCTTGTTACTTTCTCCAGAAGTTCTTGCACCACCACCATAGTTTCCACTAAAACCATTACCTGAATTCCATCTGTGGGAGTTTGTTGCCTGATTGTGATTAGAGCTTTTATGATTGTACACAACCATTCCTTCTATTGAATCTGACTTTGAGGTGGAAATTTGTTTGACTTTCTTGATCAACAAGTAGTGCATATGCCTTATTTAGTGAAGGAGTAGGATTCATCATTAGAATCCGACTTCCAGGTTGTGTGTAGGACTCATTTAGGCCCATTAGAAACTGCAGCAGCCTTTGGTATTCATAATGTTCAGTGAATTTCTTTGATTCAGGACAAGGACATCCAGGACAAGGCATAAGTACATCATATTCATCCCAGAGTTCTCTCAGTCTAAAAAAGTACTCAACTATGGCATTGTTCCCTGTACACAAGTATGAATTTCTCTGTATAGATGAAACACTTTAGAGTCATTAACACTATCAAACCTTTCTTTCAGATCAAGTCAAACCTTTTGAGCATCAGATGCATACACAAATAGAGCTAAGCAAACCTGGTCTAACTGCATTCATGATTCAGGATAGCACAACAACATTGCATTTTTCCCATTGATCATATAGCTCAGGTTCAAACTTAGATTTAAGAAATCTACCATGAATGAATACTAGTTTGCTTCGACCTACAAGTCCACTTCTAAAGGATCTACTCCAAAGTGCATAGTTCTCTGACCTAGTTAACTGCAGAGAAATTAGTGAGCTACCTAGAGTATCTCTAGGTTGAAGAAATAATGGATGATTATGATCTATCACAGGAAACGTTATTGTGCGATTTCCTCGACTATCTCCACTACTTGAACCTTCAACAACATTAGTATCAACCATTGAATAACAACTTTTAAGTTACTTCTAGTTTTACTTCTAACTGCTCGACTTAGGAGCTAGCTAACAACTGATTTTGGAGTTGATTAGCAGTAATGAGTAGGGCATATGATCACAGGCTCTGATACCATGTTAACTCCATAATGGAGGTTGACATGAGCAATCAGAAGCAGAGAATAGAGAGGAGAGTAGAGAAGAAAAAAATCTTCTAGATTGAAGATTATTATATTGTGTATTGTTTTCAAATAGCATGACTATGGCCTCTATTTATACATGTAGACACACTCTAACTATCTAATGCCACCTCATCATTCTCTGACAAGCTCATCATTAGGTGGTTACATTTTCTAATTAATCTTATCATGAGTTAGTTACACACACCATAAGCTTGTAATTAACTCTATTCTCCAACACACTAATCATAATCATTTTCCTATTATATTTTTTAAAATATTATATTTTATTAAATTATCTTTATCACTTACTACTTCTTAATCTTTGTATCAAGTCAATAAAGGACAAGTAAAAATAGATGGAGAGAGTATTTTACTTATTTGGTGTCAGTGCATTTTTGAAATACATTATTTTTTCTTCGTCAACTAAGAGTTGAGTAGTCAGTAATATGTTCTTTGTACAAAAGTAAATGTAAGACGGAACGCGTTTTTCCAAAAGATAATGCTTTTCAAATTAAATTAAATAAATAATTAATCTAGCATTTATTCGTTGTTCTAATTCCTCACTTTTTACTATTTTACTACCTAGTTAAGGTGGGAAAACCCCTTCTTGTTCTCTCTCTTTTTTTGAAGTGATATTTTACTATCTGTGGACAAATAACCACTTCTTTATTCTCTTCCTTTTATTTAAGGATTGTTAAATTTATAGAAGTCATTTTCTTATAAAATATTATTTCAAGAATCGAATCCTTGTCACATGGGATAATATAAAATAAAAGAATATCAATTTGATAGTAACTTGTGGAAATAGTCATATTCCACAGTTTTTTATTCTTATTTCCCCCCTTTCATATATATAGAATTCCTAAGTACTACTCCTATTATGGGGTAAAATTAGTTCTTTCTTTGATGATATTAAATAATATTTCAAATTATGTAAAATCATCAGTTATAACATCATGATGAAAATTTAAAATATATAAATTTATTTAAATAATTAATATATTGTCTCATTTTGGTATGTTTGAATCCTCACATATTGAGGGGGGACATTTTTTAAACATTATCTCGGATCAAATTAAAATATGTTTTGATTAAATAATTTAACTGGTCCTCATTGAAAACGTATTTTTTTTACAATCATAAATCTTTTAATTTGCAGGGGATAGATTTACGAAGCGAAAATGTTGAAATATGCCATTGAATTTTGAGAAATGGTTCAATTATGTATCTGATGGAAGTTTAGCTAATTTACTCCATTGTCGTTTGAAAAAAAATTCATCTATGCTTTTTTATTTTTAACTTTGATTTTGCAAAATCACCCAAACAAACTTTAACAATTTTCAATTGAAGGTTTAGATCAAATTTACTCTTTTTACTCCTTAAAAAATACCAATAACTCCAAATCTCCGACATCTTCAATTTTAATGAAATCATATTGTGAATCAAGCTAGTTCTATAAAGGTCTATAGGCTAGACGTCGTGAATGAGATTGGGCCATGTGAAATGTTGAAGGGTTTTACTTGGGATCCAGATCCAATTTGCATTTGGTTAAAGGGGAGAACGAGTTTGAAAGAAGGGTTTCATACAAATTGTTGAGAAAAGAAATGTCTAGTCCTTTCATGCCCTTTTATTGAGTTTATTTTCTCGTTTCCCCTTAAGTTATCTTTTTCAATCTATTCTTTACTATTCCATTGTTGTTTTTCAAGTTTTTATTAGTTCCATTGTCAATTGTAACTTTGAGTTTGGTGCTTACAATACTTAATATTTCTATTGTAAAATTGAGGTTGTTACAAACTGTCTGGAATTTCACTAATAGTGTGCCCCGAATTAGATACCAAAATTCAATACCTTTTGATCTCAAGTACAAAACTTTTGAAGATAGACTCAAAAAATACTAGTGAAAAAAATATTCCAAAAGAAATAAAGAAATTAGTCCCAAATTTTTGAAATTCTACTTGTTTTATACTCTTGTTGTTGTTGTTGTTTTTGACATATATCTTTATTTTTTTTAGTATTTTTTGAGTGTATGTTCAAAATTTCAAGTGATTCGAAGTTATAAAAAAATTGTAAGAATGTTGAAGTTTTAAAATTTTTTCAAGTATGTGTCATTAAGTCAGGTTGAATATTTGAATTAGAGCTCAAATGATATTGAGTTTTGAATAATAGCTTCAGAGGAACACTATTATTGAAATTTGAGATGATTTTATAAAGAATTGAAGAAATTAAAAATTTAGAGGAAGATTGATAAAAAAAAATACATTTAAACTAAAACTCAAACTAAAAAATATTCAAAATTATTTGAATAATTCTCAAAATCAAAATTTAAAAAATATAACATAGACGAGCTTTTTTTCTCAAATGAAAATAACTATAAATCTCATTAGGTGAAACAAATATGAATTCCACGTGCATCACCTATCGTCATAGCTTACAACTTACAAGTTACTGCAATCGTTCACAACCACAAAAAAGGAGTATTTTGGTTCCGATCAGTACACGTGTTGCATTCTTATTCGTCTACCGCATAAATATTAAAAATGAGAAAAAAATAACGTTAAAACATTGGATAAGCCCTCAAATCCAAACCTCACACTCCACTTCTCCTTTCTCCATTTTCCACGGAAAAATTGAAATGGAGAATAACTATTTTCTGTAAAGCAACGCACTGTTTGGATTCTCTTCTTCTTCACCTTTTGCTATGGCGGCTGTTACGTCAGTATCTTTCTCGGCGATTGCTCAATCGGCCGAAAGGCGATCCTCCGTTTCTTCGTCTCGTTCTATTGATACATTTAGGTTCCGCTCCAACTTCTCATTTGATTCCGTCAATGTCCGGTCTTCCAATTCCACTTCTCGCTTTGTCGTTCATTGTATGTCCAGTTCAGCAGCAGGCAAGTTCCCTTTATTTCTTCGAATTTGAAGTAGAAAAAAGTAAATTATACTGTAGTTTTTTTTTGTTTTCATCTAATTTTTGGAGGTGTATGTATGATTTTACAAATGCCTAACTGATTTCTTTCTAATACGACTACGTTTTACAGTATTTTATATGGAATTCATAATGGTTGAATTTGGATTTAGATATAATGAAATGCCGATATTTTCTTGTTGGAATTACTTACCTGTGATTTGAAGTGTTGAGAATATTTTACTTTTAGAATATGAGGTTAGTTAGTTGAGCATTGTATAGCTTATTTTATTCCTCTTTAATATATTTCTTTTGGTAATTTATTGCTCTTGCTATTAGTATTATTACTCTTGTAGTTTCTTTGCCATTTGAGTTTGGTCATTATTTGGGTTTTGCTGCACTTTGATTATTTGGGTTTTGTCATTTGAGCTTGTTAGGACTATTGTTTAGTATGATTTGTCAGATTGGCTTTAATATTTTACCATGACCGTCTTCATTTTCGTCATTTCTCCCGATTCTAGTTTGGACTGTTTTTGCTTGAGCTGAGGATCTATTAGAAACAACCTCTCTACTTCTAAGGTAGTGGTAAGGTCTGTGTTTGTTCTACTCTCTCTAGACCCTATTGTGTGGGATTACACTAGGTTTGTTATTGCTGTATACTCACTACATTCTGCTTTGTATAACACCAGCGGGTGTTTGGACATAAAAATTATGAAATTCGGAAAAGATTCATATTTGTTTTCAAGTTGAAACTGGTATTTGGAAATTAGAGTTGTGTTTTAACATGAATACAAACTGGAACTGATTTTGGATTTTTGTAAGTGATTTGGAGCAAAAATTTTGAAAACAGCTTTTTGAAGTTTCTCGAATCACAGAAGTTCCAAAAAGTTAAAGTTGAATCCCAGAAAATTGTAGCAATTCTGTGTCCTAACAGTTTTTTGGAATAAGTTCCTGAAAAAAGTGAATTATCCTTGGCCAGTGGGCACTAGATGTTCCGAAACATTTTACACTTTTCCTCTTCTATACAACATTTAGAACTTTCATCACTTTGAATTCATTAAACTATTCCCGCTATAAATTTTGGTGTGACAATTTCTTGATCAAACCAAGTTGTTAACCATTACTTTAATATTTGTTAGCTCCCTAGTTAGCTTGTGGGATGATTTCATATACCTTTTTGTTATGAAGTGTAATAAAATGACCTTACTTCTTCTAAAAGAATTACCAAATATATATATAATACTCAAATCAACATATTAGACTCCGTGTTAATACAAATTACATTGTATAAAATAGATGGGTGGAGTACTATTTCTTGCTAATGAAGATTGAATTAACTTATCAAAGGGAAAAACATGGAATATTTAACTAACAGAGAAAGTGAAGCCTCGTCTGGTTTAATGATCTGTCTGCATTCTTGCAACTGTCCGCATTTTCTGTATTTACATTTTGTTTCGTCCAATTTCTTTCTCGTTACTTACTCTGTTCTATCTTAGTGATTTTTCAAGTGCTTATTTATGAGGTAATAATGTAGCTTCTTATATTGAACTGTTTCCAGATTTGCCAACTGTTGCTGATACTAAAATGAAGTTCTTGACCGCTTACAAGCGTCCAATTCCAACTGTCTACAACACAGTGTTACAAGAGTTACTCGTGCAACAACATTTGATAAAGTACAAGAAATCCTACCAATATGATCCCGTGTTTGCCCTAGGTTTTGTTACTGTGTATGATCAACTTATGGAGGGCTACCCAAGTGAAGCGGATCGTGATGCCATCTTCAAAGCATATATAGAGGCGCTAAAGGAGGATCCTGAGCAATACAGGCATGGTTAATCCATCTCTTGCCACTTTTTGTTGCTTTTTACTCCTTTTTGGTTTAAATGCACACAAATAGTTATTTATAAGTGAGTGGATGCTAACATTGAGCCTTCCAGTAAGGTAGTTGTAGATAAAATGTAAGTTTAATTATGGTGCTTGAGAAATGAAGGTGTATGATTTCCCAATGAATGGAAGTGTTATTCAGAACTAGCTGTAGAACCCTTGATGAACTTTCATATAAGATGTAGCTTACTACAACAACAACAACATTACCCCAATGCCTCAAAGGCTCCCGCCCATTGCGGGGTAAGGGGGGGTCGGATGTACGTAGTCTGACCCCTTTGTTTAAAAACATAGCGCGACTGTTTCCGGAAGATGTAGCTTACTGTTATCCATAATCTAACAGTATCTTCGTGGGCTTACGAAGAGGAACCCATGAATGAATTGAATGAAGTAACCCCATTATGAAGGTGGATATGCATATTCTAAGTTTTTTTAACCAAGAGGTTACATGGGATGAGATTGATCAAGCCAAAATATACATTTCTCACACTTTCCCACTTGTAGAGTATCATGACCCATTTAAGGGTCATGCCTGGCACCCTTAGGCTCTGACCTAACCTAACCCATGCCTCTCAAGATAAAACTCAACTTATAGTTCAGGTTTCATAACCAAACTTCATACATGCTTAGCAAAACCCAAATATTTGAAAAATTAGATTGAAAATTCTTATCATGATTCACCCAAAATCCAAGTATGAGAAATTAGATTGATGAAAAGAGTTGAAGCATAAGTACATATGTATATACTAGATAGAATTCCAGGGAGAGGCTCTCATCTTTCTTGCAGTGGCTAAAAGTCGCTCTTTATCTTGTTAAGATAATTCAAATATTGTTCTAGAAATCTGATCCATGTACTCCATCAGACTGTGACATAGAAATAGGCGTCTCCTATTTCACTAAAGAAGACTTATATAGTGTAAATGCATATCTTTGCCTTTGGAATGAAGAAGATGTGCAATTGTAAGAGGTAAATGTTTAAGACTTAATCTGTGTTGCCTATGAATTGAAGCAGATTATATGTCTCTAATGCCTTGAGGAGACAACCACAGCAATATTATGCTGGAAGCAGAAAAAATCCAAGGACCTTAATCTTTATTCTTTACTGACCAGTGGAACCTTAATCTTTATCCTTTAGTGACCAGTGGCTAAGGCATTAATTTCCATTCAAACAGAGATGATCTGATGTTATAATATTGAACTATGCCACAAAAGCTCAAGCCTTAGAAATCTTTTTTTTTTGGATAAAGATGCCTTAGAATTCTTTGTTAGAGCGGTCCATGGTAATCTGAGGTGGCTATATTATGCTAAAATGAACCAACCAAGAAAATGCTGAAATCATTCTCTATTTATTTGAAACTTAATAATATGGGAATATTTTCATTTTTCTTTTAGATATTTTCTGTGCATCTCCTTTTAAATATCACGATTCATGATCATCCAATGTAAGAAGGTTAGAACTTTTTGTGGATGTTCTTATTTTTTAATCACATTTGTTAGTCTAGAGTAGAAATGTAATGAGCAAAATGGATATTGATGATTCATATAGCCGAGTGCCAATAGAATGGGGTTTAGGCACAGATGTTGTTGATGTTACTGTTGTAGTTGTTATAATCTTTGTCTAACATTGAGAAGATTTATCAGGAATGTACTTACCTTTTATGATGATGTATGCCCATGAATGTTTTCCTTTTTATAGATTCTAACTTTCCTAGTATGTTTATAGAGCTGATGCACAAAAGTTAGAAGAATGGGCTCGTAATCAAAATGCCAATTCACTTGTTGACTTTTCATCCAAAGATGGAGAAATTGAAAACATTTTCAAAGATATTGCACAGCGAGCTGGAACCAAGGATGGTTTTTGCTACAGTCGATTATTTGCGGTTGGTCTCTTTTGCCTACTTGAGTTGGCAAATGTAACTGATCCGACCGTCTTAGAAAAGGTATATATCATAACATTCTTCATAGTATATTTTGTATTCTAGAAGAACTTTCTGTCATCTCGTCTATATTTACTTGGATTACTTAAATCATCTAGAAGCACCACAAGCACTGTGGTTTGTGTAATCCTGTAACACTTTCGAAACAGTTATGATAAATGCGTAAAATAATTTAGTATCAGAGGGAAGGTTACTCATGATCAGGAGCTGTAAGCCCATGTCTGGGTGAGAAACATATAGTTTCAATTTGCCTTTGCATAGCTACTTACTAGTAAAAACAACATACCTAGTGAAATTTCACAAGTATGGTTCTGGGGAGGGTAAAATGTACACAAAAGTTATCACTACCTCATAGAGATAGAGAGGCCGTTTCTGGAAGACCCTCAACTCCAATATATCAGCCTAAAAAGCAGAAAAATACTAGATATGAAAAAACGACTAGAGTGAGGCAATTGATTATTTTATAAATACAATAAAAGTAACAAAATAAATGACGGACAGTAGCAACACAATATATAAAGACGCGACTAATACAAATGAATATTTTCTTTTAGAGCTGCTTAAGTTGGGTCTAGATAGAGTTTTTGTTTGTCTTTTCCCTCATGTTTGCGTGCTAGCCTCTAACCTTATAACCGCTAGATTTAGAAAACCTATGACATCATTCTGGCTGATATCAAACAGACAAAGTGAATGAATGAAAACCATTCAGAGAATTGGAGATTAATTTTGGAGAGAAGGCTCATTTCCCTTATTGCGTAGAATTAGACATTACCAGGCCGTCGATTTAGTGATTTTCGCTTTTTTTTTTTTGGTTGACATTTTGGGATCAATTTACTGCTCTGCGTTAGTCTCAAGAAGATTCACACTCCTGTTTCTTTCTCCTAAATCTTAATTGATTTTCTATTAAAGTCTGTTAGTAGCAAAAGGATCAGCAGAGATATTCTTTCATTACTATTTGCTTCAGGTAATCCCCAGCCATTTGCAACATCATTTCACTATAGGACCCTTTGGGCTAAAGCCTCCAAACTCTAGTCATCTCTTTGTGCCCTTCTGTGAAAGTTCAGCGGCAAGCTTCTTCTTTTTTCTCTGCATGAAGGCTAAAGCCAATTTCCACTGTATGATGTTAAGAAAGTGCACCATAGAACACTCCAGTCTTCTTGATTTTTTCTTGTTCAAAGTAAAATTTCTCAAAAGAGCGGAAGACTCTCTTTCAGCATGTAGATCACTAAAACTTTGAGGTTTTGCATAATGTAGTTGGTTAAGGTTTGTGCATTTTGGCATGAATACTTTGGTGATGACTAAATTGTTTTGGATGGGATTATACAGAAAGGCATTGAAGCTGGACTGAGATCTCATTTACAATTTATATTGGAGGGAGTTGACGCTTATTTTGGCTTATGATAAAAGAGAATCACTCTTACTTTTGACACTTCTTAACTGATTCACATTCCAATTTCTAATTACCATTTTTCATTTTGAATACAAAAACTTCTTTTTTTTCAAACTTCCCAATTTCCATGCCAAATGGGCCCATATTCCTTCCGGTCACCTTGCCCATTGTTGCTGTTTCTCTTCTTCTTGACATATTCCTTTTTTGTGCAAAAAAAGAACATCCATGAGTGCTAGATGACACTAGAAGTAGATGTCTTAAGATAAAAGTGTGTAAAATCTTACATGTTTGTTTTATGATATAAGGTAAAACTCAGGACCTGTGCATTGTGTGGACTAAAACTACAATTCACTGTCTGGAACTGTACAAATTTAACTGTAAAGAGCAGAAAGCTTTATTCCTTAAAACATGGTTATGTGGGGAAGTGTGAATTCTGAAGTCAAACGTATCAGTTCTCAGGAAATCTGTGGGAAAGATAATTGATGACACTCATCCTATCACAAGGAAATGCTTGTGGATTATGGCCAAAGGAACTCTTTGTGTTATAGCCTGTGCAAGTTTCTTGAATGGATTTAACCTGTTCATGATATCCCTGTGATAGTATGAGAAACATCAGGAGTTCTACTATCTCTCTCTGTCACTATGAATCACTGACCAATGCTAGCATTTCTTGATTGCACTGATGAATCAACAAATGTATTGATTGCTAAATGATGATCTTCACAAACAGTTACATCCATCACGAAAGAGGGAAAAAAGGGAACAAAGAAAAAGTTCTAATCATTTTTATCATGAACAACATTATACCCCATTAGGAGAAACTCAATGTCTCTCTAAATGAAAAGCGAGCAAATTCCTTAATGGTGCCCATATTCTTGGCTTCCACCCACGAGACCTATTTTGTCTCTTAACCTGCATGAGAAATAAAAGGTTTCTGTTAACCGTCTATGTATAAAGAGATTAAATTGCCCTATATTTTGTTATTATAGCACAGCCGTTTGTCTTTCTTGAAAATTCTGTACGACGACTAGAAGGCTAATATGAAGACTCTCCTTCAGTTAGAGTTCCTTCTTGTACTCTTCACATGAGTTCTTTGATGGTTAGGTTGGTTTTCAAGAGATTTCTGCTAGTAAGCAAAAAGAAGAAAACAATTTAAACTTGAGATAATCTTGAGTTTACTTGCCATAAAAATGTCACTTGTTTGGAAATTGTATTGATAAAATAACAATGGTCTTGCTTATAATCAGAGTAACTAGTGTAGCAGGTTTCCTGAATGTGTTCGTGTTTAGGTGAAACTCCCCATGTTTATGCTCATGTAAATTCCAATACACTTAGACGAGAATATCATTGTTGACTTGTGGAATTGACATGACAGCTTTGTGCCGCACTCAATGTAAATAAGAAAAGTGTTGACCGGGACCTTGATGTTTATCGCAATTTGCTCTCCAAGCTGGTTCAGGCTAAAGAGCTGTTGAAGGAATACGTGGAAAGGTTAGAGTTCTTTCTTGGTTCAACACTCTTCCGTATCCTTTCTCTCAACTGTTTTCTTAAAACTATTCAGCTGTTTTTTTCTCTAGCATGCTCCTTGGATAAGCTCTAACAAGGTTCTGTTCATCATAATCTGCCAGAAATCCATGACTAACCCCCTCCACCTCATTCTCACCCCCAGTAAAAAACTCTCGTTTATGTCCCCTTGTATCCCTTCCTCTCCATCTTTTACATTCTTCAAATACTGTCAATCAAGACCTTGTCTGGTGAAAATACTTTTACTATTTTATCTCAATTTTATGATGTGTGTTGTTTAGGGAGAAGAAGAAGAGAGGCGAAAGAGAAACTCAGAAGGCCAATGAGACTGTGACAAAATGCTTGGGAGACTACCAATACACTGGGAGATAAGACAAAGATCATTTTCTCCTCCTGCTTGGACCTCATTGACTTGTTCCACCAACGGAACAGTCCATGTACAATAGATTGCAGTCCCCAAAGCTCAGGCAAGTTATATTAGAAGATCAAAGTTATGTTGAATGTTTTGTTATTATAGTAATTAAGATATATTGCAATGTTCATTATTTTCTGATTAAACAGAATAGCTTTACTGTTGCAACTATCTCTAAATTATTTATATATAAGGTCCCTCTATGTAGTGACAAAAATCAAAGATTTACTCAGCAGTCATGCTCTTTCATTTAATTTGGTTCTGTTTTGTTTGAAGCTGTGTAAACATTCTTTACGACTATATTTATTCTTACCAGAGTACTAATAAAATCAGATGAACTCTGCTGTAATATTTCACTATGCAGAGAGCGCTCTTCAAATGGTGGTGAATATTCATAATTACAGAAAGTTCTTGAAGGTAAAAATGCAATAAGATCTCCACCCTATTCTTGGAGTGCTTTTAAGTATTGCTTCAAAGCACTGCATCAGTTATTTTATTGAGGATTTTAAAGTTCCATTGTGTTTAGATTGAGTAGAAGCACATAAACAAAAAGGACGATATTTCCTAATCTGGTTCACTTTTGGTAGAGAATAAAAAGACAAGCCCGGTGCACTAAATTGTTCGCTACCCGCAGGGTCTGGAAAAGGGTCCGACCACAAGGGTTTATTGTATGCAATTTTACCTTGCATTTTTGTCAGAGGTTGTTTTCAAGACTTGAACTTGTGACCTTCTGGGCACATGGCAACAACTTTATCAGTTACTCCAAGGCTCCCCTTCAACTTTACCAGTTGAACCCGTGACTTTTGGTAGAGAATACAAGTTTAAAAGCCAAACAATACTCTGCTTAACTGAAATTTAGCCTGTAAAAGATTATAATGGTGATTTTAAGCGTCTCCCTCTATCATACAACAAACTTTCTCCTGTACAACAAATAATCACATAATTCTCTATGCAAAACCTCTAAAATATCCATGTCTTATAAAATCGACATGGAGCCTCGTTATGTCTAACTATACAGCAAATGTAATAATAGAGGTAGTAGAACAAAGAGGAGTTATGAAATTAACTGAGAGTTGAAACATCAACCTCATCTGGAATTTTGAAAGTGTCTGCTGCCCCAAATTTCCTTTGTACTTCATTGACCGAACTTTCTTCATCACTATCAACCTCATCAGCGTCATGACTGAATTGACTTGAGGGATCATGTATACTTTTGGCTCTGCAGTCATGGGTAGCAAGCATCTTAACTTGTCCTAGATGAGAAATTTCTACCACAACGGTGTCATCATTTTCAGGTAGGGGCTGCTTCCAGGGTTCCCCATCAATCCTCATGAATGTATGATCAGCTGCGCCTTTGTGAAACTCGAACCGGATTCTGTGCGCCTACAAATAGGGAAACCGTATTTTCAGTGTAAATAGTAGCTTTGCTAATATAAGAAAACATAAATTCTGGTTTTTCAGGAGTACAAGCAATAATTTAGACAGATTCTGCAACTTCATTTTGCTTTATTACGAAAATGTTTATGGGTCCTATACTCCTATATTCTTCCTGTTCAATGTTTTTTCCGTTTTTCTGGATAAGTCGGCTCAATGTTTTTATCCTTCTTGCGATGCAATAGACAGTTGATCAATAGTAGAAACAGAACATCTCATTGGTCGACCTCCTTGCACAAACATTTGTAGTAACCACAATTTATTCCTAACCTGGGCAAGACGTGTCCCATGTCCTTTTGGAGCAAGGAGGACCAATCCATGCCAAGCATCTCTGAATCCAACAATCTCAAGAAGGCCATCGTCTACAAATGGAGGAGTCAAGTCCCTCTGTCCACATTTAAGACATATAAGCACGTCAGTATAACTACAAAAAAATTAAAAGGACTTCGAAGAAATAAATTAAAACAAATCCCACCATAGAACACCGACTTGGACAAACAAGAAAAAAAAGTAAAGCTACAAAACACTTCAGGAAACAGAAAAAGGAGCAGAGTTGGGAAGAAGCTTTGTTGAGAATGCATACATATCGACGTTTGTTGCTATTGGGTGTTCCCCAGGGATTTAGTCCACCAGAAAAGCTAGGCAAGTTGAGGCATACAATTGACCTGACACTGCATGTTCAATTTGGACAACAAAAAAGAATAGTTACATAACTCATAAATAGTTCTTCAGGAAGCAACATCATCAAGCCATAGAGATGGATGCAGTGATGCAACCAGAAACAGGTTAGAGGAAGCCAAATATTATATTTGAAGAACGATACAGAAAAGTAAATTGTCAAGTTGTCATCTAAGGTTCCTATATTACATGACTGAAATTACCTGGGTGGGATGTGAAGGTCTTGCCATTCACCCTGCTTTTTCATTATTTTAACCTTGGTCAGTTGAGCTATGTTCCTGCAGTAAACCATAGTTAGATGCCACCAGAAACCAGTAAATTTTCATAAGGTGGACCCTCATAATGATAAGAGATGATGGTAAAATATTCAATCAAGATGTCAACTTGAACCGGCTTATGACAAGAATTTTTTTTTATTTTCATCAAGGTCTTGTTCAAATTTATACTCGCTACTTGGCACAAATTATGAACAGGAAAAATAGTGGTTGGAAAATAATGACAGCTGCAAAATTTGTAGTTGTATCTTTCTAACCCAAGTAATTGTCATGGTTTACCTGGCACGGGTAATAATGCAAGAGTTCATGTTTTTCCCACTCTGTCATTTATATAAGGCAATCAACTTAGGCTGCGTACATCCGACCCCCCCACCCCGCAATGAGCGGGAGCCTTTTGAGGCACTGGGGTATGTTGTTGTTGTAATCAACTTGCGTAAATTGTGTAGAACTTGCTAACGTAGTAGCTAATTATGATGCTGGCAAACTATTTTAAATAAAATGTGATCTTTGGAAGATATTACACTATTTTAGGATGAACTAAAAAGAAAGACAATTAAATCAGGAAAAGGGGAGTATCTTAATAAGTTTCAAGAGCAGTCATCAAGTTCACATTTTCATGGTTATGGCAAGAAGATAGAGCAAATTTACATGGCTATTTAGAGTTGGCACATAAGAGCAAGGTGCCATACACTGATGAAACAGATATAAAAAGTTGCCATACACTGATGAAACAGATATAAAAAGTTTAGGCAGATTAATAAATTTTCCAATAAGTAACTTTCAATTGAATAGAAGAGATCACACACAGTACACGCTTTTTGCAATCTGGGTGAATTATAGAAATAAATATGGTCAGTCTCAGGAGTCTAAAAGTCTAAACTACGATGAATATTTCAATTGTGATTAGCTGTTGAAAAAATAATTATGTTCACCTTACATCAGACCTTCAAAAAGGTGAAGCTTTCCATAAAAGAGAATATAGTGTTGCTGAGTTGCAAAAGATATGGAAGAAGTTGTGTAACAAAACTACATTGCAGACTCACCTCGAAGAAGGATGAACGAGGGGGGCAAAAAACCATCCTTGTGTACATCCTAGCTTTAAATATGAACTCTGAGGAGAAAGAAAAATTAGCAAGAGGCATTCCCTTCAAATATTATGTATAGAACGTTAAACAATGCTAGAAGCCTGCCTCAAGAAAAAAATGATGCAAATAGCTTCATTTGAGCTAGGACAGAGAAACCGTGAATTTCATTTAGTTATTAAATGCCAATGAAAATTAGCGTCATATCATATGGAAATCATATAACTTGTTGCATTAATAATAGTTAATTGGTCAATATAAATATAAACTCCACCCCTCCAGAGTCCAGACACCCCTACCTAGGAGCTTAATAGCCCTGCTCGAGAGCCTAAGTGTGGCATTTTTCACTTTGCTTTGCTGCTGACTCGATATCCAAATTTATGGTTGGAGGTTGAGGGTCCTTAACACTGGGGCTATCCCTCGTTTATCTCGAGTACCAGTCATTGAAAATTGTTTTTACTGTGCATCATCATCACTAGGGCAAGACAAAAGAGGTAGAAAGGTAGAATATGTCCTAAATTACATATCAAAATGTGAAAGTTCAGTCATCCTGCTTGTCAAGGTGGACATCTGTTTATTGATGTTAATGGTCACTTATGGAATATGCAGGCATGAGATACAAACAGAATAAAGACTCACCCATGTATGGAGCAAACATGTCCTAGGTTAATAGTCAAACTGATGAACCTCCTAGAAATAATGTTTTCACCATATACTTGGAAGTGTAAAACAACTATATCCATGAGCATTCCATATCAGGCAAAGTGCTAAATATAGTTCCGAACCAAAATAGTTCTGGTAACTTGCACCATCCTTCTGTTTGTTTATCTCTTGAGAAATATCAAGCATAATAAGCAATGAAAACTATTTATGTGATCTCCTGAAGCATGTATCATCTAAGATAAGGGTGCACAACAAATTTACTAACATTAATTTCGAGGGAAAGTATTAGAAAAGCAGAGTTTCTGTGAAATAGTTACTAGAGGCATAGACAATCCAAGAAGGAAAATGTATAATAATGAAATAAAACGACATACTACCAGTTGGAAAAAGCCCCATATATCTTATTCTTTTCACAGATGTCCCTATATCTTATCAAGAATAATATAACCTACTGCCCTCGGTCTAACATATTTAAAAATAAGAATTAAAAAAACCCACTAGGATGGACCTTAATCAGTTTCTTAACCTTTTCTTCTCCGATCACCAATACTTCCAGCAATATGACTTCAGAACCAACTCATGCTCATGTGTTTATTGAAACATTAGACAATTTTAGAATTTTTTAAGAGTTCAAGGATGCATATGAACCTGTCGATTCGAGAGAAATGTGGATAAACAAATTAAAGGATAATAAGAAGCATTAGAAGCTTATCTGAGAAAACAGTGAGGGGATAACATGTATTGCATAGTATTTGTATAGATAAGACAGTGATTACTTGGGTTGCACAAAGATGGGATAAACTAAGTTTACAGGAAGGTCTACAGCACATGAATCAAGACAAAAGCTGCACATGTATTTTTCTTTGATCTATCATATGTTCTCATCTGTCTCAACAGCGGAGGATGTATAGCTGGAGTTCTGTTAATCAAATTTCCAGCTGATACCAAAACAAAGTTAACACAATGGTCATTTTATTTTGGGCCTTCCGAACGAGAGAACAAAACATATTAAGCACTAACAAGATATACGGTATACCAAAAATCTTGACTCCTGCTTTCAAGAGCCCAAGCCTACATCTTCAACTTATCTGTTCTATCACAACAGTCATTAAATTGAGAGTATTTTTCTTTTCTTCTAGATAGAACAAAACAAAAGGTCCAGAGCACAAGACTATGAAAATTGTCTTCAAATAAATATGCAAATATTCAGAGAAATAAATCGAGAAGCTGTATCTTCTTAAATTTATCACTCACTTTCTTACCTGATTGACTAGTTGGTTTTTGAATTTCTCAGGGTTCATTTTTCTCTCTGAGTGAAATGCATAAGATACTTGGGCATCCATCCCTGATAACAGAAAATTCGTGTTAGATGACTAAAAGCACAAGCAAAGAAATAACTTCAAATAATAGTCTCTGTAGGTTAAGGCATAAACCCGTAGACATTTTGTTTATATCTATGGGAATTGTATGTTCTTAGCTGTTGTGTTAACGAAAATCAATTACTAATGCAGGCTTTTTATGACAAATAAAATCTTGCTTATAGTAAATATCTATAGAGTCAATTGCACCCAACCTTCTTTCAAGTTTCCATAATTTAGCGGACCTCCCTTTTTAAGAAATGTAAACTGTGAAACGAAATGGATGAGTGGAACAATCTCTAGAATGAAATTTCTTGACTCAAATTTAATAGAAGAATTAAGATAAGAACGTTATGGTTATCTTAAACACTTTAATAGGCCAAGTAACTTAGAACTAAAAGTAAGACCAAGAATTGGCATACAGAACGGAGAAAATAAGAGACCAAACCCAGTCAAAGTTTTTTATATCAATCATCTGCGCGTCAATTCCAATCTAGATGGATGGGCTAAATAAATCCTCTATTGGTATCACTCGACAGGCTCATTTTGTTCCAAATTAACCTGTTTAGGCAAATTAGATGTTATCCAAAACTAGAGGCTTTACATCCCACATTTTACTTTCTTGGACCTCATGTAAGCCTAACAACAACTAAGCCTTAATTCTAACTATTGGTATAGGCTATATGGATGATTTGCTTCAATTGTCTTGTTAATATCTTCAGTTGATATAAAGATAACCATTTCTTATAGGTATTGAACAGGATAAGCGCCCCCCCCCCCCCCCCCCCCCCCCCCCCC
>JAABOM020000101.1:22500548-22517916 GCA_011800125.2 Solanum clarkiae
GTGAGTCCAATATATATTATTAAACTGGCTTGACAAAATATAAGAAGTTAGACGACTATATAGAATTTAATTCCTAATCAGAAGAACATGCACTTACCCATGCTGAAGTAATTCCAGAAACCTCCACGAAATGTATGGAATCCTTCCTGCGTGGTATTAGGTTAAAAAGAGGAAAGCAGTGGCGGGTAACACTTTGAAACAGACCAAGCTAAGTAAATTGTAACTTGCAAAAGCAAGAACACTGCGTGCTGATAGACATATGTACGCATGCATAGTTTAGAAAAATCCATATGTCCAATTTTCATTCTTAATCAATGTGAATACATTTGAAATTGGAAATGCCAAAAATGGAAATCCTACCCGAATATGCCCCACCCTGGGCTTCATATGATTACCCAACTACAAGTAAATACACAAGGAAACTCCTTTGTAAGTAGTAAATTTAATCTAGGCAGGTGCTGATACTTGTAAAAGATGCTGATTCTTTTACATATGTTTACTCTTTCAAATAAACTCAAATCATAATAGTGAATTCTGCAGTTTTCCTTTCTCATAGAAGATTAGGCTCAAATAACTTAATGCAATTAAATTATATGTACTTCAAGCCATTAAAAATAGTGGTATCTCCATCAAACCATATCAATTTTGTCAATTTGAAGACTCATCTACATTTACATATGTGTGAAGCGCTGAAAGTCAAATATCATATCAACTCCAATTGTTTTTCACTGTTTCTTTGATACTATTCATGAAACTTTTTCCCACTACAATGATTTTTTGGTTCAGCTTTCTCTCAAAGCCAGAAAACTCATGCTGTAGAATATTCTTTAAAATTAAATACTGTTGTTGAAAGCCAAAAGTAACATAAAAATAATAGAACAAATTATTTGCAGTGATTATATTCTCCTATATAAGGTGCCTATGTTGGATGTTGCTAACAGCCAATTTGATTGACAGAAGACTTAAAGGTGACACCAAGATTTATATATTTTATTATAGAACAGGACTTTACAGACGCAGAACCAGGTTTAATATGCTATCAGCAAAGACATATAACAAATGAAAAAAGAACGGAAAAATGAATACAGTGACCAAGATCTTATGGAGATACAAAAGATGGAGCTAAACTTTATGAAAGTGTGTGTGTTACTCATGTTAGAGAAGACATTGTCTTTATACACAAAAGCACTAACAGATAAGGATGTCTTACCACGTTCAGTTCATCAGATGGAGAAACTCGGTGAAAGGCATGTAACGAATGAGGCAGTTCCAGGGGTGCAACAGGATCACAGGAACCTTCTTTTGGTGCCCTCATCCTCATAAGAATGTGCCAACTGCATAAAGCAAATTCTTTAACACTAGTTGGTTGAGAATGAGCAGTCATGATGCACCAATTTTTGCCTATGTAATTATTCTACTCCTATAATACTTCAAGATGTGTCTGCAATTGAAATATATATACCACACTAAGGGTTTTTTGGTGTGGGAACAAGTTATCCCAGGACTAAATATCTCAGGATTAGTTATCCCACCCTCAATATGGGTAAAAACAACAATACAATCCCCGGATGACCAATCATTGTTAAGTAATCTCGCACTTTTATCCCAATCAAACATGGAATAAAATCATCCTAAAACTAATCTCGGGATTAATAATCCCTTGTCCCCTCGCCAAACTCCACTTGTGGGATTTCACTGGGTATGTTGTTGTTGTTTTAAGCACAAAACAACGATGTATATAGCATCTTTTCTCCACTGCAGTTTAGATATGCACAAGTAGAAAATGGAGAGACCCACCTTAAGAGCATGTTATGCTGTTCCATTCTCTTTTAATGGAAGCTAGTCAACCCACACATCCATAAATAATTACGACTTCAGCAGATTTTAATTCATTGGATATTAATGTACTGAGATAGAACCTGCTGTTCTCTCTTCTACACACCCCACACTCCCACAGCCCACAAATAGTTCATCAACCGAACTGTAATATTCCTTGATTTAACTAGGGACCAGAAAAATATTGCCCAATTTCCATGAAAGGATAGATCTTTAAGGAGGATCCACATATTATTGCACAAAATATATAATTACATCAATCCCATTTTGCATTGTTGTTATATTTTAAATCTTTACTTTGGATTCAAGAAAAACAATAACAGTATATAGTGAAATGAGACCCCTACTGTCTGCACTGACGTATCTCTTTAATGTATAAACAAGATATTCAATTTAAGATAGACGATACATTCAGCTTTTACCACTGCCAAGACGTTTGAACAAAGAATTAAAACTTGATCATGAAGGGATTTTAAAAGAAAAACGATTATCTCAGACAGGCCATAATATCACATATGAACTAATAAAATAACCTGTCCATCTTCATTTCCTTTGCATTAATTACTTGCTTCAAAAAGGAGATGGCAGAGTTAAGGTTAGTCCCTGGATTCTTCTTTCCCTGTCAATCCCCAAAACTTCACATCAGATAAAGTATCTTTCTCAATATTAAAGACACACTAACTGATGTATCATAGGAAATAAAAGACTTTAACTCCTAACTAATGAACATGCTTATGCGCAATTTTTTGTTGTATAGAAGGAGGAGGTTGTTTGTAGATATTTTCAACATAGCGTAAGAAAAACTACGAAACAAATTGCATAGCGAGACACCAGGCAAGCAGACTGAGAGCTTTTGCACCACTGTATGAGAGATACAATTTACATGAAAATATCCTTCACAAATTTAGTGAGTCAATGGTTTCTTCCACAGATCCATACCCAGCCAAAAGCAAATGGAAGGTTATTTCCTGTTCCTAAAGGTATTGTAGCAATTGGAGGTGGCTGAGACAGTTTGAGATCAGATACAACTCCAAGAAGCCACCCAGCCGTGCCATCTCCACCTGCAACCTATAATATATTCAATGTCAGTACTTTGTGCTGGAAATAAATCATCTGGCCCTTGGTGAAATTATGAGAAAACCTGTTAAAATCATGAACCAACTCAAAGAATTCAACTCACGATAATTCTCATTCTTTCTTCAACTTCAGCAGCAAATTGATCGCCACTACCCTTGAGCCTTTCTATATTCAAATACAGTCTACGTAAAACACTATCAGGAGCTTCTTCTCCCAAATCAAAAACCTGAAAAGTTAGGTAAAAAGAGAATTATATAGAAGGGAAAAAATATACGTGCATGTTTGCAAAACAGTTAACTTTTTTAACCTCAGGATTGGAGTGCATTCATACTAGTAAGTATGAGTATATTGGCTTGTTATCTTTCTAGTAGGAGCAGTTCTACTCTTGTAGGTTCTTGTTCTTCCATTTATATTACTATCTATTGTTTCAGGTAATTCGACTATAGGATAGTCCTGTCTGCTATTATCTGTTTTTGTTATTTTCTAGCGTTGCTTGTACTTTCATTACATCTTTTTTCTAAACTGTTTTCGTCATTGAGCCAAGGGTCTATCGAAAATAGTCTCTCTACTTCACATCTGAGGTAGACGTAAAGTCTATGTACACTCTATCTTCAACCCAGACCTCTGGGACTACACTAGGTATGTTATTGTTGTTGTGCATTTAAACCTTTTGCCTGTGTGAACCAAGGGAAACAGCTTAAGTACCTGATATTTGTTAAGAAGATGACGAAATGTACGTAGAAGTTCTCCTCCAAGTTGACCTCCGCTTTTTGAGTTGATGAACACTAGCACAGGGCATTTAGGTGCATCAGGTATATGTAAACTGTTGCTTGAAGCATTCAGTGCAAGTATATAGGTAGGAATATAGAAGTCTCTGTGGATGTTGTTTTTGTTCTCGGACTCAGAATCCGCCATTAACTCTAACTGCAGTCACATTAACAAATAAATTACTCATAAATAAGCAAATCTCAAAAAGTACACACATATGGTGAAAATGAAGGTAATAATTGCCATTATATCACATCTTTCAGCAAGGAATGACTTTAAACGCACACAAGTTATGTAAATTACTCTGTTCAAAGGCCGTAAGAGGAATTTTAACAAATATGTATCCGGCAGAAAACACTGATTCCTCATATTGACCTAAGTCAAACTTGTTCAAAAATTTACATTCAGCACATAGACATTCATTTTGAATTGTACAAACCGAAATTCGCATACATTTCTACACGCAATTCATATAGGAAACAACGATCAACAACGTAAAGCAAAGCGGTTGACCTCATGCAAATTCGATTAAATTAAACGTTGCTTTGTGAATCAAACTGGAATTCGAATGAGAAGAAGCAGAAGATTTACCTGAGAAAGAAAAGTATATGGATTAAGCTACGTATGCAGAGAGATATTCGGAAGAATCAGAAATTAAGCGTGCGTGAACAGTAAAGGACTTTTGGGCGAAATTCGGATCTATAAAGGATACGGAAGAAAGAGGGAAGACGCGTGATGGCGCCGTGTGCGAGCGAATTTGACTGATTCGTTGAACTTCCTTAATGATCACATTGGCCTAACATATAGTACTGAATAGACTAAAAATTTAATGGAGCAAGTAAAGGAATGAAAAATTGAATATGATAATTAATGATTGCCCCCAACTGTATGATGAGGAAACTGTAAGGGCGCTTTCCTTTTTGCCAGTTAGTTGGTTGCTTTTTGACATTTCCTCCCCTGGCCTTTTTGTTCCTAATATTCAGTAATTGTAAGCTTATACTCTTCAGACTAGAGTTTTTCTTGTTCCTAAGGCGCCAAGAGAAAAAGCGCAAGGGATTTGAGACAAATGCTAATCTTAAAAGTTAAAATGTTTTCTAGAGCAAAAATTGGGAAGTTCGCTAGATGTTCCGTTCTAGTTTTATTCTCCTAATTTATATTTTTATAAATAAATTATATAAGTAGACATTTTAAGATTTTTTTATATTATATTAATATGAAAAAAGGTCCAATTAATAATATATTTTATATAATTTTTGAAATATCAAATTAGCTTAATTTTTACTGGGTATGTTATTATTGTTGTTATTGTTGTAAATTAGCTTAATTTAAAAAATTAATTAAATTGACTTTTGATCAATAGTAAAAGATAAAAAAAAAGGAATAACTCACATCACACCTAATCCATTCACCTGTTCTTTCTTTGTCATTTATGATGGCGATAATAACTTACCGGCAGTGATATTTACTCCAAATCATACTGATTTTTTATACTCTAATAAATTATGAGGTGATGATATTTAGTTCAAGTCATAAGTACTAATTTATTAGTATGATTAAATGATAATTTATAGTTTTATACTTCTCTCATAAATATTACTTCCTCTGTATTATTCTATGTGGCACTCTTTGACTTAATATGATATTTAAGAAAAAAATGAAGACTTTTGAAACTTGTGGTCTAAAATTATTCTTATATATTTGTGTGGTTGAGAATTATTTCGTTAAAGGTAAAAGAGTAACTTTAAGGTTAAATTATTTTCAATAAGAGTAAAATGATATTCTTTTTGAGACGGAACAAAAAGGAAAATGTTCCACGTAAAATGATACTGAAAGAGTAACTAAATATTAAGGTCCCACATGTTCTTTAAGAAAAAAAAATATTAAAATATAAATTAAAGACTATTTTTTAAGTAGTTAAAAGTTTCGTTAAATACAAGATAAATATGGGAAGAAAATCTAATGATTTTTATGAACTCCTAATAATTTACTTATTTTAAACTATAAAAAAGTCTCAATAATTCATTTAACATGAACTAGAAGAAGTAATGAGAATATGTGTTAATTCTTATAATATAGTGATAATAATATATTTAAAATACATATTATGTATTCAATGTATATTAGGGTGAATAACTTATATCGTCACCCAATTATAACAGCTTATCCACTAAAGTCAGTTATATTTATTTTAATGTTAAATTAGTTTCCAACCAAGTCATTACAACCAAAAAAGTTAAAGGAATAATTACATAAATTTCGTGTAATAAAGTCCAACTCAACGTAACACCAACCAACTTCTGAACAATATTGCTCCCTTTTTTTGATTTTATGTATGACATTATTTTTTAGTTCATATAAAAAAGAATATTACTTTATTATAATGAAAAGTAATTTAATTTTTTTTGTTTGCTTTTAATAAAATGGTAAATATCTAAAATTATTTTAGATCATAAATTTTAAAAAATTTTCTTCTTAATAAACATCGTATCAAATCAAAGAGTGTCACATGAAATGAGAATGAATAAGTAAAAAGACTAAAATTCAATTGTAAATCCAAAAAATAAATGCAATAACTCAAATAGCAAAAGCACGAGCAAAAATGCAGAAATATTGAAGGTAAGAACTAGGGATCAATAGAATGAAGGAGAGAAAAAATTTAGACTCAAAATTGGGAATGAGAAACACAGAAGTATTTTTACATATAATTCATGATACCTTCTGATAGTGATACTCTATTCTATTTTTAACAAAAATAAATGATATCCTTAGGATCCCAAATTATTCTTTGTAAAGGCTTAGCCCTATTACTTTTACTTGGCCCAATATTTATTTGTGTGATATTCTTATTGGGTTGAGGCTGATTCATAACATGTCTCTTCAAGTTTAACTCTATAATACTTATGTCCTCTATAGTTTATGCTATTATGGGGCCTTTGGATATGATTTTACATCATATTTGACGTTCAAATTTTATTTGGATTTTTTTAGTTGTGTATTTTTTCATAAATATACAAATTTCTAATTTGTGAAAACCATCAAAACTTCTTCAACTCTTGTATAATTTTACCAAATGAGCAAATCATGAATCATAAATACGATTCAATGCATGTAATTGGTCACAATTAGTCATTTCTTTATATTCATTTTGTCTTTTTTAATTTACAGACGTGCATGCAATACCATCAATGTCGTTAACAAGAACATATTTTTCAAACAGGAAGATAAACCATCACCTATCTCGAATCAAGCCTTGAGAATCTCGAAGAAAGCTTTTCTATTTTTCAAAATCTTGGCTCATTTTTTGTCCAAAAACAAACAAGAATTATAATAATCAATGAACGATGGCCTCCAATATCCAAATTTATCGAATTTTAATTTTTGACTACTTTCATGATCATCTTTCCCTAACTTGGCCTTTTTCTATTATTAGTTTCAAATCAAAATCTTCCTCTATAAGAATTCTTCTGGAATCTAAGGTCTAGGAATCAATTACAAGTTAGAAGAATGATTAATTTACCTTTATCGAAGAACCATATAGAAAACTGAAGGGAAATAGTCCTAGGCCACTTATACTATCTCATGAATGAAGTGGGACAAATAAAAATAGTTCTGGGACTTTTTTGACTTAAACTCACAACTGCACTGCTATAGAAGCCACTTCTCCTACCATGGCGGCCTCATTATAACAAAAATAATCCCACCTTGGCAGGTGGCGTGGAGTCAGAAACTCGAGATTCGCATCCCAAATCTTCATTTCGCAACACACCCTCAAACCATGACATTCTAGAATCAACTCTTTGCGCCAAGATCAATTTCGAGAGTTCTACTCATCCGAATTCGATTCGGTAAAGCCGTACAGACTCCTTATCGTCTTGACTATCAACTAAATGAGTCAAACTTACAAATCAAATTCTAATCCATCATCAGATTGCACCAGACCTCACTTGACTCAGATTTTGTCCAAGTGTGGCTTAAGCTCAAATTTTTCATGTTACTACCCTGGAGTTTTTTGGCCAAATTCTTTCCCCAATGACCAATCCATAATGACAGGGCAGATAGTTACATTTCTTCACTTAAAACTTGTTTTATTTTTAAACTCTTATTGAATTTATTTTTTTCTATCAGCAACTAAAAGCATGTTTGAATTGACTTATGACTTTTAACTTATAAATCAAAAGTCATAAGTTAGAAATTCTAATGTACGACTTCTGACTTATTTTTATTATTTTAGCTTAAACTTGAGTGCTTATAAGGATTTTCTTAATTTATCCAAACGCTTCAAAAAAACTTAAAAACTAATTTGATTTAAAAACACTTAAAATAAATCAATTTAGACAAGGTCTAATTAGTGTTAACATGACTTGTTGCCAACTGGGAAAGTAAACCTCAAACAGATTCAAGCTGATCAATGAGCCCACTGCCCAGGAGGACGTGGTGACCATTTCTTAATCATTGCAACTACTTGTTAGGCAAATTATAGTTCAACATAATACAACATCTAATGAGTTAATGATCATATTTGACACTAGTTTAGTAACTCTAGCACTTACATGTAAGCTAGAAAAATTCTTGATTATTATCAGCTGCATTTACATGTTAATTTGCTTCTATATGGCATAGCCAAATGTTTCAAAAATTTTGGAAGTATGACCATTCAGCTGTATTTATTTTTATCTTTGGTCACATAAAAACAGAGAGACTTATTGAACTTTGTTTATAAGATAATTATTGAGGAGAAAAACATTGGACTCAAATCCATGAGAAGACTTATATGGGCCGCCCAAACAGCAAATATGTTTACTCAGTGCTGAAATTATGAATGGGCCGAAAGTCGAGCCCAATGTATTTTCATTGTCAGTCCAGCAAATTCAGCCCAAAATATAGCTCGCAATTCATTTAAGAAAAAAATACATGACATGACAAATGTTTAAATTATATATGATATAAAACTAGAGAAAAAAAAAAAGACACGTTGCTACATTTTGGGTTTTGTAGAATATACACAATGTACGCATCGTTTGATATAACTTTTTCTCTTGATACACAATAAGCTAAAAACAAACTATAGCTACTTACATTTTATAATCACGCTCCAACTTGTAGTTATTTATGAAAATTTTCCATCAATCTATTCCATTTTAAACTTGAGTTTGACATATACATGATGAGGACTCTTATGGGTTTAAAAAATTACAAAAAATAAGATAATATAATATTTGGTACAATGGGTTAGGGGAAAAAAAATCTATGCATGATTTATGACATAAGATTTGGTTCATCGTATATAAAAAAAAAAAAAGAATGATCCATAAAAATTGTAGGTCGGTGGTAGAAGTGACTTCATGATTTGAAGTTTATATACTTTATATAGTGAGCTCAAATTAATATACAATATTAATTAGATTCACAATCAAATATTTAGTTAATTTCTTAATTCTTTTCTTTTCGGTAAACTAATTTCTTAATTCATGTATAAGTAAGCAAAAAATATTCAGTTCGTGTGAACTCATATGTGACACAGTGGGATTATCTACCCCTAGTCGAAGATGTTAATATATAATATATTTCTTATTAAATTATGTAAGAATTCATGTATTATTTTATACAATATAAAATATCAAATAAAAATGTATAATAGCAACGAGAGGATTAGACTACTTAATTAAAGATAACATATCTTTGAATTAAGTAAACTCATCATATAACAACTTGACAAAATATGAACTGGAAACACTGATGAAAAGCTTCAATCTCCTTTCATGGAGAAGAGCCTTGAAAACTGGAACGAAAAGATGTGATTTGTAGAATAAACAACTTGTTTCATTCATTAAAGAGAAACAGGTATAGATACAAAGCTCAACTACTTGGATCACACTATCAGTGTGGGTGATCATATGGACTAACTAATTGCAACAGAATAATACTCCCTAACTAATTCCTAATTGAAATGCTGACTCAGCATTACACATTGTTTGATCAAATACATATTATCTCAATACGCCCCCCTCAAGGTGGAAGTGATGGAATCACTGCCAGTTTGTTGAGCAAAGATGCATGTTTGCTACCAGTCAATGCCTTTGTAAGAATGTCAGCAAGTTGTTGTCCAGTTCCTATATGATGAAGAGATATCAGTCCTTTATTGAGTTTTGTTCTGACAAAATGGCAATCTACCTCAATTGTATTTTGTTCTTTTACGAAAAACTGAATTCCTAACTATGTGTAGGGCTGATTGGCTATCACAGTAGACAGAAACAGGTCTAGGAAAAAGGATATCAAACTCAGTAAACAATTTAGTCAACCACACTAATTCACCTACCACCTTCCTCAGAGCTCTATATTCTACTTCAGCTAATGAAAGGGAAACAGTCTCTTGTTTCTTGGATTTTCAGCTTATAGGACTATCTCCAAGTAGCATAATGTAACCCGAGACAGATTTTCTAGAGTCAGGGCATGCAACCTAATCAGAATCACAGTAAGCCTTGACAGTGTAATCAGGCGTGCTAGACAGGAAGATTCCAAGTGTAGGATCCCTTTTCAAGTATCTATCATATGTATGGCAGCTTGTAGATGGGGTTCTCTTGGTTCATTCATGAATTGACTGAGATGTTGCACTCCATATGCAATGTCCAGTCTAGTGTTGGTCAAGAAGTTAAGTTTCCCAATAAGCTTCCTATAACAGGCAGGATCAGACAACAAATACCTTCCTTGGCTTTCAGCTTAATGTTGGGATCAAGAGAAGAACTAAGGGTGCTAAGGTTGTGGCAGTCAAACTCTTTTAGCAGATCAAGAAGAAACTTTCTTTGTGATATTACTACTCCATCATCTTTGTACAGTATCTCCAAACCAAAAAAATAGTGTAGTTTGCCTAGATCTTTGATTCTAAAACTGTCATGAAGAAAGTGTTTTTAGTGCATTTATCTCATGCATGTTTGTCCGTGTGATTAGTATATCATCTATACAGATGACAACAAATATTGTTGATGTCTCTGTGTTTTTGTAAAACAAGGAGTAATCATACAATGAGTGCACATAACCTCTAGAGTTGAGAGCTTCAGACAACTTTCATACCATTGTTTACTGGCTTGTTAACCCATATAAGGATTTGTTTAATCTGCATACTAGTCCTGGTGTGTCAGTTTGAAGTCCTTGAGGAATGTTCATGTATACTTCTTCATGTAGGTCACCATGTAGGAAAACATTATTCACATCCAACTGGAAAACATCCCAATTATTCTTGATAGTTGTGACAATGAGTGTTCTGACAATTGCCATTTTAACAACTGGGGAAAACGTCTCTGTGTAGTCTATCCCAGGATGTTGAGTGTACCCCTTTACAACCAATCTAGCCTTAAATCTTTCTATAGAACCATCAGCCTTGTGCTTAATCTTGTAAACCCATCTGCATCCAATAGGCTTCTTACCTATGGGTAAAGGGACCAAACTCTATGTGTGGTTTTCATGCAAGGCCTCAAACTCTTGTGTCATAGCCACTTGCCAAGCAGGACACATGGCTGCTTCCTCATAAGAACCTGGTTCACTATCAAGACAGATGTTTCTCACAAACTGCTGACTATTAGGGATCAAGGCATTAGATACTATATGGTTGTGTAATGTAAAGTATTCATAGAGAAGGGATGTTATGTTGGCTTGAGAAACAGGTTCTTGGGATGAAACTTATGATTGTGTGTGTGATGGTTTTGGAGGAGGCAGTTTGTGGACATAGTCATTCAGATAAGATGGGACTTTGTGCATTTTGTGGGATTTTCTAAAACCTATTGTCTCAGATTGTGAAGGTGCAACATGTTTTGGTGAAGGTATGAGGGAACAAGTACGAGATAAGTCATTGTGACTAGGCGACAAATTAGGACCTGTGACATTATCACTCTCTGATATGTGGACTGTCTGATATGTGTAATTGTGGGATATCATCCACAAAATATATAGTGTTAGGTATAGATGGAAACTTATTAGGACTGACAGGGAAAGTAAAAGGAAAAACATGCTCACAGAAGGTAACATCTGTAGAAATAAGAATCTTTCTTATGGCTAGACTTAGTACTTTGTAACCTTTTGTACCAAAGGGATAGCCAATGAAAATGTGAGGGGTAGTCTTAGGTTCAAACTTGGTTCTTTGGGTCTTGGGAATTGTTGGATAATATAAGCACCCAAAACTTCTCATATGAGAATAATTAGGTTCTTTCTTATGCAACAGCTCAAAGGGGCATTTTTTGGTAGTGAGGGGACATGGGAGTCTGTTTTAATGTATGTTGCGGTGAGAAGACATTCTCCCCAATATTGTATAGGTAACTTGGATTGAAAAAGAAGGGATCTGGCTACTTCAACAAAGTATTTGTGTTTTCTTTCTACTATACCATTTTGTTGTAGAGTGTATGGACGGGATTGTTGGTGCAAAATTCCTTTAAATTATAAGAAGGCTGTTGTCTCAGAGTTTGTGAACTCAAGTCCATTGTCTGATCTTATTTGTTTCACAGAAGTATTAAACTGATTCTGCACCATGGTTGCAAAGGCTTTTATGGTTTGTAATATGTTGTTTTTGCAACTTAGGAGGTGAGTTCAAGTGGATCTATTATAGTCATCAACCAAAGTGATAAAATATTTGTATTCATCATAGGTGGCAACATGATAAGGTCCCCATAGATCTACATGGACCAGTTCAAAAATTTCGTTGGTAGTTGTGATTTTGTCAGGAAATGGCACTCTAGTCTGCCTGACCATAGGGCATATGGAACAAAAGAAAGGTTGTCTAGGTGAGAAGGTTATAGGGATTGACATTCCTCTCATTTTGGAAAAAGATACATGACCTAGTCCATAATGTCACAACAAATCTACTTTATTACTGTGAGATGAAATACCACATGAAAAGGAAGGAGCACTGTCTTTATTAATGAAAGGCATATTATTTACAATTGAAGAATGACGTGAATAAGAACAAGAATGACGGGAACAATACATCTTATCAACAAGATTACATTTAGAAGGAAAAACTAGATTGGAAAAATAATTTTCTAATGCAGGAATGTTGTTGGTTTTCTTGAGACATCCTGAGCATAAGAAATAGAGTCCATCATGCACATTACTAATCTCCAGAGGCTTCTTCAGTGAAGGGGCCTTCAATAGACAAGCAATATCAGAAAACAAAACTACACCTGTGAGGTGTGAGGTTAAATAACTAATGGATATCAAATAATACTTGAAAGAAGGTATCAGTAGGACTTTGTACAAAGTGATTCTGGATGATAATATCACATTTTCTATTTCTGTCACATTCACATTGTAACCATTAGGTAGTTTTATAAGTAAAGGGTAGGATAGTGAAACAATACTTTTAAGGTATTTCTTGTCAAAGGTCATATGATGAGATGCTCCTGAATTCAGGATCCATAAGTCAGTCTTTCCTTTGAAACATCCACAAGATAGTTTATCAAAATCTATAGAGAAAGTACAAACAATGGTACCTGCAAAGTTAGCATCTCCACAAGTTTAAGCATAAACATGTGTGTTAGAACTATTGAAGTGTTGCAGCATATTCACCAACTGATCATACTGTTCTTTGGACAAGCTTGGTGTTTTGTGATTGCTATGTGCAGGATCTTCATCCTTTTCAATATTCATTTCTAATAGTTACGCATGTGCATTGGTGGCAATTCTTTTTCCCGTACTGAACCTATTATTATAACCATTGTTGAAGTCTCTTTGTGAATTAGTAGTTGAACTGTGAGGAGGATAACCATGTAGTTTGAAGCATTTGTCCTTTGTATGCCCAGACTTCTTGCAACACTTACAGAATAGCCTAGGTCTACTAGTGTTGGTGTGACTTCCAGAATTATAATTGTTATTGCTAAAACTTTGATCAGGCAGATAGTTTGTCTTGAAATTTCTAGTTACTGGAGTGCTTGCAACAAGGGCAGTGGACTCAGTGAACATATGGTTATGAGACTTGAGTTCTCTTTGTTTTTCCTCTTGCACAAGAAATGCAAAGGCTTGTCTTATGGAAAGTAGAGGATTCATCATCAGAATACTTCCTTTAATCACTGTGTAAACTTCATTTAGTCCCATAAGAAACTGAATCAAACGCCTGTCTGGTTCAGGCTTATACATGAGATCCTTTGCACCACAAGTACATGGACAAATTACATGTGTGATTGGCAGCTAGAATACTTAATTTTTCCCACAACGTCTTCATTCTAGTATAGTAATTAGTAATACCTAGCACCTTACTCAAGTCACTGATTTTCTTTTGAATTTGATGCAACTTAGCTTCATCAGCTTGATCATATTGATCATCTAGTTCCTTCCAAAGTTCTGTTGAATTGTTCACATATTCAACATTGTCTGCAATGTCTCTAGAGAGAGAATTTAGGATCCAGGAAGTAACCATATCATCACACCTTTTTCATTGGCGAAGCTTTGTCGATCGTGCTTCAAGCTTGGTGTATTCACCAGTAACAAATACCAGCTTGTTCTTCACTAATAATGATTTGAGAACACTTCTCTTCCATGAACGATAACCAGTTCCATCGAATGAAACATGAGCCAAAGTAAAACAGGGATTCTCAAAGGGATGAATGTATAAGGGATCACTTGGATCGATGGTTGTATTGCTTGTAGAGGTCACAGTTGGAGTATCCATGGCATGAAGGATGAAGCTATAGAAAGAACAACGATGTAGATACCTCAACAATGTAGATTTAACACTGAAATATTGATACAAAAATAGGGAGAGTCAGGATCAGTAGGCTCTGGTACCATGACAAAATATGAACTGGAAACATTGATGAAAAGCTTCAATCTCCTTTTATGGAGAAGAGCCTTGAAAACTGGAATGAAAAGATGTGATTTGTGGAATGAACAACTTATTTAATTCATTGAAGAGAAACAGGTATATATACAAAGCTCGACTACTTGGATCACACTATCAATGTTGGTGATCATATGGACTAACTAATTGCAACAGAATAATAACAAACCATAAATAATCAATAACTAACTCCCTAACCAATTCCTAACTGAAATGCTGACTCAGCACTACACGTTGTTTGCTCAAATACGTATTATCTCAATACAACTCTTTCATTATTAATCACTATTTAGTTAGACTTATAGATTTATAGTCACAAAATATTATAACTATTTTAGACCATAATTTTTCGCAAAAGGTCTTTCATTTAAAAATTTTGTTCCTCATTGAACACATTCCCTTAAATTAATATTTCTTTTTGTCTCGAAATATATACTTATCATCATAATTAAAAATATTTGTCTCGAAGTAATTGTCATTTAGAAGTTTATGATTTTTCAGCCAGTGTTCGTAACCCGTGGAATCTCGACTAAATTCGAATCGCGCACTGTAGAGCCCATTTGAGGATGGCGCTCCCAACAAGATTTTTTCCATTGCTAGGGTTCGAACTCGAGACCTCTGATTAAGGGTGAAGCAATTCCATCACTATATCATAACCCATACTGGTCCTTTGTTCCACCTTACTTGATCCTTGTATCAAAATTTAATTGGTTTATTTTACTTATCCAATTTAGCAAATCAAAAGTAAGAATGACAATTGAGGCGGGAGGCACAGGACACACTCTTAATAGAGTGGGGTAGGAAATGATTTAAACTAGGCAAGTTAAGCTAGGGCAGGACAGGACAGGACAGAATAAGATAAGACAGGGCGGAATTAACAAAACATTATTTTTGAAGAATTTTAATGGGTTATAAAGTAAGGCCTGGACAAGATAAGACAAGACAGGGTAGAATTAACATAATATTATTTTTGAAGAATTCTAATGAGTTAAGATAGAGCAGGGTAAGGTCAAAATTTAAAAATGGATCAAACAAAAACAAATGACCTATTTTATATTCAGGATTCAAAGGAGCCCTGGGGCTCATGCTCTAATTGCAATTACATTATATTTCGATTATCGCGTTGTTCATAAATTTTTTTCGTAAATATAATGACAATAATACCAAAATTGACATGAACTTAACTAATTTAAATATTAGATATCGATCACTCAACCATTAGTGTTTTGGTTGAACTTCACTTTAATGAGCTAAATTTTCTATATAACAGATGATTACTTCAACTAGAAATTAGAAGATAGCAACATCATTTATTTTTGGCATCAATTCAATCTGATTGAATTAGCTTTTAATTGAAATTATCCTCTATTGGAAAAATATTCTGCATGAATGTAGCTTGTTTCTTGCCCTTTTTTTTTTTTTTTTTAAATGGGTTGGGGAGGGGCAGGAAAAGCAATTTATTTGAAAGGTGCTAAACGGATGTTAATAGGTTAAGGCTTGCTCTATTTTAATCGACCTTAATTCATCTTATTTACATTTCTAATCAAGAAAATTTTATTATTTTTTTGTACTATCTTGTAACTAAATTTTCTTAATGAATGTATTAAGTCAATAGTACAAAAGGAGTAACTATTCGTAAAGACTAAAAAAACATAAATTATTTCTTATATATATAAGAGTTTACAAAAATAACTGAAGCAAACAACTGTTAGATGTTATGCCTACTTCAGTTATTTCCTTTAACATATAAATGGAGTAAATATTCATTCAAAAAAATTATACATCTTAAAAGATAAGAACAAAATAGTCAAATATTCCCCTGTTCCAAAGTAATTACCACTATTATGCTTTTCTTTTCGAGAGTCATGACTAAGTTATGAAATTAAATTTAATTAGATTAATTCAATAGTAGTTTAAAATTAAAATCTAAATTTTAAAAAAATATACATAAAGTCCTATATATGATTAGAAAAAATATATATCTTAAAATAGAGCAAAATTCATATTATTGACTCTCACAAAAAAAAATTATAATAAATAAAAAAAATGTATTAACTAAAAGATATGTAAATGAAAATAATATAAGAGCAAGTATTTTGAGATGGACAAAGTAATTAACAAATGATTTGTCCCCATAGTGAACACATGTTTCTTTCATTCGATCGCATCAATTCTAACAAAGAAAAACATATTCCCTGTTGTTCCTCTCCCAACAGCCCACATGAAATTAAGAAGAGAAAAAGAAAACGAATAAGAAAAATAAAAAGGACAAAATGATGGGGTCAAAGAAAAAAGAAAAATTTAAAAATGAAAAGTGTAGGGGACATGGATTGCTACAGAAACATCTGGATAAATATCGACTAAAATGAAATGTCACACTGCAATTATACACGAGTCTGCATTAAACTTAACCACGTATCTAATTAATTTACTCCCATATTTTTAATTCTTAAAATTAATATGTCATCAGCCCACCTTATACAAATACAATTTTTTTTATTAATACTAATAAACATGAAATGTAAATATGTAATTTAATTTGTGTGCGTCATGATGAATTGCATGGATAATATACACAGCACTTAAAATAATATTCATGATAACACAAACTTAATTAGCTTCCACATTGAAACAATGTGAACACACCTCTAATTAAATAAGTGGTGTTGGAGATTATAATGAAGAAGAAAAAAATAAACATTATAATTCAAAGTTTGTTGAGAGCAATCGAACACCTCTCAACAATAATATAACGACATTCACTTAACAAATTATAAAAAATAAATTGTTAGTTTCTATTTGCCTTTTTATTATTGTTACTAGTTGTTGTCATATTTTTCTTCCTCAACCAAGGATGTGTGAATGATA
>JAABOM020000101.1:22543578-22559503 GCA_011800125.2 Solanum clarkiae
AAATATAAGAGAAATTAATGAGTCAAAATAATATAAAGAAATTTAGATAAATATTATTACAATTATAATTATAAATAGTATACATATATAAGTAAAAATAATACTTGAGTCGTGCTAAGCACTGTCCTAAGAAACTATTTCAGCAGTGTGTGAAATGTTTCCCCACCCCAGGATTAAACAAAATATATATTTAGAGGATGCAAAAATCAACAAAATATAATTACCACAAAATAAGCAAGTCGGAAAGGGGGATTATAATAGTAAGCTAAAAACCAAGAAAATATATATTAGGAGAAAGTGTAGTAACTTTCCTTTTCTTTTTCACTCTTTCTTACTCACTTCTTGTTCTTCACTCATACTATGTTTCAAGAATGAAGACTGTATATATACTTGTTAAAACTTGATGATCAAGCATGGTATATGGTCTTATTTTTGCCAAGCTTTTGGCTTTAAACTTGCTAAGTTTTTGGCCTTAAAATTGCCATGCGAATGGCCTCAAAATTGCCATGCAAATGATCTTGTATTAGCCATGTAAAGAGTGAATGTATATCATATAATTTTTTTGTTAACAAAATATTTTTTATGTAATCATTAACCACTAAGTAATGACATTTAGAAAATAGTTAAAATATTTTTAAAATATCCAACAATCCCCCATATATTTTAAAAATATGTTAAGAATAATAAGACTCGCTTAATTTTGCATGACAAGATTCTACTAGTCGCATTCTGATCCTTATATTTTGTTGTTCAACGCGATTTTGTGCCAATATGCCATGTGCGTGCTTGGTTATTCATGAGAGCTCTAGAGACTAGGCCAAGGTCTCATAGGAGCGGCCTCACTCCACTTCTCATATAGTTGAATTCATCAAGTGTATACTACTCTACATACATCATCCTTAAGGACTATGAATTCATTAAGATTTAATAACTCATCCTTCATAATTAGTAGCAGTTCAAGCACTCTCAGTTAGTGCGCACTGTTAATATCGACTGGCTATTGCCCAAATGAACTAACTTCATGGAATCTCCAATCACATAGGTTGGATTACTATCTTTATTGACAATCATATTGGCCTTAGACCCATCTCTTTTGAGGTTTGAAGAATTAATTTCCTTCCCGTAAGTTTAGTCAGTGAATCGATCGAATTCAATTTTGACTTCACATAATCAATGAAAATTATTCCATCTTTCAGCAGCTGTTTAACGATATCATGTCTCATTTTCATATGTCTACTCTTACAATTGTAAGATTTATTCTTCGCAATAGCAATTGTGCCTTGGCAATCACAGTGTATAAACACTAGAGGCATCTCATCCTTTATTAAAGGGATATTTGCTGAGAAGTTTCTTAGCAACTCAACCTCAGAGCCATCTAGTTCCAGAGCTACAAACTCTGACTCCATAATTGATCTTGCAATGATCGTTTGTTTAGCTGATCTCCATGATATTGCACCACCACCTAAGGTGAACACATATCCACTAGTGAATTTTGTCTCATCTGAATCAGAGATCCAGTTTGCATCACAATACCCTTCTAATGTCGAAGGAAATCCACTATGCAGGATACCATAATTTATGGTTTCTCTCAAATATTTCATTAGTCTCATTAATGTAGACCAATGTTCTTTATTGGGATTATGAGTTATCTGCTCAGTCTTCACATAACATAAGCTATATCAGGCATAGTAAAATTTATGCATCAGACTCCCAATAATCTGAGCATATTTAGACTGAGCCACTGGGTCACCTTTATTCTTTTTCAACTGAGAATTAGATCATAAGGAGTGGTCACAGGTGTCACATCAAAACATTCAAACTTTTTAAGAAGTCTCTCCACGTAATGTTCTTGTGACGACAATAATATACCATATTCACTCCTTGTAACTTTAATTCTCAATATCATATTAATTTCACCCAGATTTTTTATATTAAAATTAGTAGACAAAAATAATTTGGTACTCTGCACAATATTTAAACTTGTACCAAATATAAGCATGTCATCAACATATAAACAAATTATCACATAATCATTGTTACCAATTTAGTATAAACATATTTATTCACTTCAACAGAAGAAAATTCATCTTTCACTAAGACTTGATCAAATTTTTCATCTCATTGCTTAGGATCTTGTTTAAGACCATAAAGAGATTTAATAAGTTTACAAACTTTATTTTCTTGTCCAGGAACAATACATCCTTCAGATTGAACCATATATATTTCTTCTTCTAAATCACCATTAAAAAACTATTTTTACATCAATTTGATGGATAAAAAGCTTATGGATTGATGCTAAGGCAATTAACATTCAAATAAAAGAAATTCTAGTTACTAGTGCAAATGTATCAAAATAATCAATATTTTATTTTTGAGAAAATTTTTTTGCTACTAACCGAGCTTTATATTTATCAATAGACCCGTCAGGATGAAGTTTTCTTTTGAAAATCCATTTTACAACCAATAGGTTTTGCACCAGCAGGTAAATAGTGAAAATCCATGTATTATTTTTCATAATTGAATCAATTTCAATTTTTATTGCTTTTTTTCAAAATTTAGCATCAGGAGAAGAAACAACTTCAGAATAATTTAATGGTTCATTGTCCAGAAGAAAAGTTTGAAAATCATTTTTATAAGAAAAATACTTTTTTTCTAGGTCTTTTACTCCTTCTTAGCTCCTCAACATTAGAAATAGATATACTATTTCTTTCAACAGGTGCATGAGAGATTTTATTACTTAGTGAAAAAATATGTTCAAAGAATTCAGCATTTTTTGTTTCAATAATAGTATTGCTATTAAACACATCACTTTTCAAACAAAAAATCTATATGCAATACTATGTTCAGTATATCCGATAAGCATGCAATCAGCTGTTTTGGAACCTATTTTTCTCTTCTTAAGTTCAGGCAATAGAACTTTAGCAAGACATCCCCATACTTTTAAATATTTTAAATTAGGTCTATAACTCTTGCAAAATTCATATGGTGTTTTGCCGGTTCTTTTATGAGTAATTTTATTTTGTAAGTGATATGCAGACAATATAGCTTCACCCCATAAATTATAAGGTGCATTAGAACTAATTAACATGGAGTTCATTATTTTTTTCAATATTCAATTTTTCCTTTCAGCTACTTCATTAGATTTAGGTGAATAAGGCGGAGTTACTTCATGAATAATTCCTTTTTTTTCACAAAAGATATTTAAAGATAAATATTCTTCACCTCTATCAGATCTAATTCTTTTAATTTTTCTACTAAGTTGATTTTCAACTTTAGATTTATGAGAAATAATTGCATTAAAAGTATCATCTTTGTTTCTAAGCAAATACAACTTACTATATCTAGAAAAATCATCAATAAATGTCACATGATATCTTTTACCACCTCTAGTCATAGTTTATTTTAAGTCACCTAAATCAGTGTGAATTAAAGATATAAGTTAGTTTTTCTATTTACTGAAAAATGTGACTTTTTTAGTAATTTTAGCTTCAGCACATATTTTACATTTATTAATATTATTTGAATCTAGACTAGATATCAAACCAAGTGATTGCATATTCTTTATATATGAGACATTAACATGTCCTAACCTAGCATGCCATAAAGAGAGAGATTCAATCATATAATCAGAAGTAGATGTTTTTTCATTCACAACATTGAGTATAAAAAGTCCTTGGTTACAATAGCCTTTCCAAAAACACATTAGCTTTGGTCAATATGACCTTATCAGACTTAAATAATACTTTCACTCTGGATTACCAAGTAAAGCGGCAGAAATCAGGTTTGTCTGCATTTCAGGAACATATAACACATTCATAAGAGCTAAAGTTTTTCTAGAAGTGAGATTCAGAAGCATTTTGCCCTTACTCAAGACTTTAGTAGTTCTCGAGTCTCCAGGGCAGACTACTTCACTATCATCCCCTATTGATTTATAGAAGGCAAACGTTTCTCTATTTACACAAATGTGCCGAGTAGCCCCAGAATCTACCACTCATTCTTTTATATGTGCTACGATATTCACTTGAGAAATGACAGTTGCAATAATTTCTTCTCCTTCATCTAAATTAGCTTTGGAGGATAATCCTTTTCTTTATCATTTCTCATTTTCATCCTGCATTGTGCGACATGATGGCCTGATTTTCCACAAGTGAAATAAGAGCCTTTTTTTTTCTTAAAATTGGGGTTATAAGGCATGTAATCTCGAGACTTATTATCATATCCGTTATTACTGCTTTGGCCTTATACTAGATTTGCCTTGAGCGTCAGCTCCTTTGACTTGAATGACTCCTTTTTGTTGGTATCTTCAATTAGAATGTGAGCCACCAATTCCTCAAGAGTGAAATTTGTTTGCTTATGTTTTAAGTTATTTTTGTAATTATTCCATGAGTCGGCTAATTTTTCAATCAGCACTCCTACAAGTCTTCTCTAATTACTTAGAGGATTCAAGAATTAACAAAATATAATTACTACAAAATAAGCAAGTTAGAAAAGGGAATTATAATAGTAAGCTAAAAACTAAGAAAATACATATTAGGAGAAAGTGTAGTAACTTTCCTTTTCTTTTTCACTCTTTCTTACTTCTTGTTCTTCACTCATAATATGTTTCAAGAATGAAGACACATATATATACTTGTCAAAACTTGGTGATCAAGCATGGTATATGGTCTTATTTTTTTCAAGCTTTTGGCTTTAAATTTGCCAAGCATTGGGCATTAAACTTGCCAAGTTTTTGGCCTTAAAATTGTCATGCAAATGGCCTCAAAATTACCATGCAAATGATCTTGTATTAGCCATGTAAAGAGTGAATATATATCATATAATTTTTGTGTTAACAAAATAATTTTATGTAATCATTAATGACTAAATAATGATATTTAGGAAATAACTAAAATATTTTTAAAATATCCAACACAAAATGACACTATTTTTAAGCGTAAGTTTTTCTAAATAAATTATTGGGTAAGAAATATATCAATTCTACGGACTTATATGTGTATGTTCCTTCGGTTCGTTTGGCAGAAGGCATTATGTGGACATTAATTTTGTGTATTAATAGTGATTTATTTGGTATACCTTTTTAATTTATCTTTAATTAAAACAAATATTAGTTATACATTCTATTTAATTTGGTATTAAAACATATATGTATAACTAATACATGAAAATCCATGGCATAAGTAGTGTAAACGATTTTAATACCTACATTGACATGATAAAAAACAATGGAAACTTTTTACATTTTTTTCACTATATTTATGGATGATATTTTATATAAATTTTGTCCCGCAATGTAGATTATTTTCAATACATCCAATCAAACACTATATAAGAAATAATCTCAACATAACTAATAAAAACATAGTTAATATAAGCATTACTAATACATTATATTTAACACTATTCCTATATATCCTACTAAACGATCCCTAAATGTATTGAGTTAATAAACAGGAAAGTTAGTGACCACACCTGGATTAAGATGAATTCGATTAAAATAGAACGAAATAATAATCCTATATAGTTCAATTTGTTTTAACTCGTACCAAGTTTAATTTATTACACTTAGGGTTCGTTTGTTTTGGGTATATGTTATTCTGATATAATTAATCTCAGAATAAGTAATTTTAGGATAAATTATTTCATCATATATGGGATAACTTATCCCATCATCAAGGCAAAAATGATGGAATAAATAATTCAAGGATTATATAAAACCTCTAACGAAACATGATATAAAATAATCCAACATTTTATTCTAGATTATTATACCTTATATCTCACATCAAACAACCCCTAACGGTGTATATAATGTAAAGACTATTATTAGTCCTTGTAGTCCAGCGAATCCGCCTGTGAGTATATACACATGGAGTTAACTATTTTCTCCATCTCATTTTAGTTGGTAAGTATACTATAATTGTCCCAAAATAGTTATCAGATAATAAAAAAAGAAATAATTATTTTTTTCAATGTTGATTATTCTAAAATTAAGAGACATATATATAAAAATAATTAATTATTTATTAAGGATATATTAGTTAAACAACACTTTTAATTATTTTTTGTTGAAGAGTTGTTTCAAATATTATTATAATAATCAAAACGGGAGTAAAGGAGTGTGTCTGTGAGAATGAAGCCGATGGTACACTCACGCCAAACAAAATTGACTTCTTTGAATTTTTGTTTACTACAACCAATACCAAATTCTCCCTTTGTCTCATCTCTAATTTCTCTCTTCCTAACTACTCTTTTCTGTCAATTTTCTCCATTCAATTCAATCCTCGTCACCTTATAATTTCTGCTATAAAATGTCCCTCTCTAATTCCTTTTTTCCTAACTTAATTACAAACATCTATCATCATGGGAAGCCTTGATTCCATTAACAGCCCTCAAACCCAATCAAACCTAACAAAATTCAGTCCACTTGATCCTGAAGAATTCCGCTCCCAAGCCCATCAGATGGTAGACTTCATTGCTGATTACTACAAGAATATTGAGAAATACCCGGTTCTAAGCCGAGTAGAACCGGGTTATCTCCGTAATAATTTACCCGAAAATGCCCCCTATTGCCCCGAATCATTCGAGGCCATTATGAAAGATGTTCAGAACCATATTGTCCCCGGTATGACCCATTGGTTGAGCCCCAATTTCTTCGCATTTTTCCCCGCTACCGTTAGCTCTGCCGCGTTCGTAGGGGAAATGCTTTGCAATTGTTTCAACTCAGTCGGATTTAACTGGCTGGCTTCCCCTGCCATGACGGAGTTGGAAATGATAGTCATGGACTGGCTCGCTAATATGTTGCAATTGCCAAAAGCCTTCATGTTTTCTGGAACAGGAGGTGGTGTACTTCAAGGTACAACTAGTGAAGCTATCCTATGCGCCTTAATCGCTGCGCGTGATCGTAAGCTTGAGAATATCGGCTTTGATCACATCGGAAAGCTGGTAGTCTACGGCTCTGATCAAACGCACTCTACGTATACAAAGGCCTGTAAAATAGCTGGTATTTTCCCATGCAATATTCGTGCGGTACCAACTTCTATTGAAAGTGATTTCGCTTTATCTCCTTCAGTACTACGTGGAGTTCTGGAGGCTGATTTGGCTGCTGGACTGGTCCCACTTTTCATCTGTGCTACTGTAGGGACCACTTCCACCACAGCCGTTGACCCTCTCAGCCAGCTTGGCAAGCTGGCTGAGGAATTCAACGTTTGGCTCCACGTGGATGCTGCTTATGGAGGGAGCGCGTGTATATGTCCAGAGTTTAGACCATATCTCGATGGAATTGAACGTGCTAACTCGTTGAGCCTAAGCCCTCATAAGTGGCTTCTAAGCTACTTAGATTGTTGTTGCATGTGGGTGAGAGAACCAAACATATTAGTCAAGGCATTGAGCACGAATCCCGAGTATCTCCGGAATAAACGATCCGAATATGATGCAGTTGTAGATTACAAAGACTGGCAAATCGGCACGGGACGAAAGTTCAAGTCCCTCCGGTTATGGCTCGTCATGCGTAGCTATGGCGTAGCCAATCTCCAGTGCCACATTAGGTCCGATGTCCGTATGGCCAAAATGTTCGAAGGGTTAGTTAAGTCTGATTCGAGATTCGAAATCGTCGTGCCACCCCGTTTTTCGCTCGTGTGCTTCCGGTTCAATCCAAATAAGGAATATGAACCGGTGCACATCGAGGTTTTGAACAAGAAATTGCTGGATAGTGTTAACTCGACCGGTCGAGTTTACATGACACACACAATCGTTGGCGGAATATACATGCTAAGGTTTGCAGTTGGTGCTACGCTCACGGAGGACAGACATGTAATTTCAGCTTGGAAGTTGATTAAGGAGTCGGCCGAAGCTTTGATGAGAAGAAATGTGTTCTAGAGGAAAAAAAAAAGGTACGAAGAATAAAAGACAGAATAAATGTTTGGATTTGTGTGTGTTTATCTATAGACATCTGTGATTGTTTTGTCAATTTCACATAAAGAAGACAAAATAATCTGCCGTTGTCAGTAATATATATAGTTGTCTTAATTAATATCCAGCTCTTTGGAAGAAATAATGGAATTAGCATCCGTAGTGCATCCATTGAGGTGCATTTTTAAAATATTTTTTTCTGCTGAACAGTGCGAGATCTTCCTGGTTTATAATAAATGGTGTTTTTATATACTCCCTCCCCAAATTTATGTGATGCTTTTTATTTTTTTCGAGAATCAAGCAATTTAAGTTTGATGAAGAATTTGCATATGAAATTTTCAAAAAATTATAAACGAAATTTATATATTTGTAAATTATGTAAAATGTACTATAAGTCTCAGTAACTGACAATTCAAATATTTCAAAATTTTATGGTTAAAAATAAATATTTTTAAAAAATATGAAAAATATTTAATATTTTGGTTCAAAACATTTACTAAAACTCAATAAAACTATTTTTCTACTTTCTAGCTGGGAGTAAATATTTCTCTTAAAAAGTGTGCTGGAAAAAAGCATCAGTTATTATGAAATGCAGGGAGTAATAAAAAAGCATCGATTATCAGTTCTTGTTTTGTTGTTTGAAAGCACGATATTCTATCATCAATTTTATTCATTTGATTATGTCTTCACTAATTGATTCATATGTTTCTTTTTCGAGTTTTAATTAGATTTTCCTTAACTGTAAATGACAAAACTTGAAGTCCAAAATGATTTGGCCACAAATTGATCTTAAAGATTAACATCTCAGAATTACAAAGCATTCTTTCAGATATGATACTTACCATGCATATAAATAAAGGATTTAGTAACTTATACAGCTGATAATTAATGAAAACATTTTTGACATATTAATGAAGTTTAGCTTGTTATAATTTACTATATTTCCTATTTGTAACACTACTAGTGTTCAGTTATAATAGAAGTCTATATACGTAGTTATCTATGAATTTAAATTAGGAGTTAATGGTATAAAAGATAATTGTGTTTACAATATACGTGTTGAAGTTAAATCATATTGTACATTCGAGGATAAGTTTTCATAATATGTGTATAGATGCCTCCATTACAACTATATATCTGCTGGCTTTGACGTTAAACAGATACAGATGAAGAATTGGGATCACAAAATCAAATTCAACTCATCTAACTCATTTAAGATTGGACGAGTTAATTTTGGACGGGATCATTTATTAGCTCAATATATATAGCTCAATTCAACTCATTTTAACCTATTAAAATTTAGGTTGATATGCAACCCAATATAATTCGAGAGAAATCTTGTTACTTTTTTTTTTTAAAAAAAGATATGTTATATCTACGGTCATTTATAGGCAAGCGGATCCTTTATGATGAAAAGGATGAGCTTCAAGAGACTGATCTTGGGTTCTTGCAGAGTAGCACCTATAATTAAAAAAAATATATTATTACTTACTAAAATATTATCAAAGAACAAATAAAATAAATAAAACTTAGTAAGAAATGTATTGCGTTGGGTTTTGACCTGTTCTATTACTCATTATCCAACCCATTTTAACTGAAACAAATTCGAGTTGAATTGGGTCTTGGCCCTTTCTTGCCTTGATCCATAATGGACCGATCAAATTTGACCCAGTCCGTCCAATTGTCACCACTATCATGAACACAAGATGTAGCAATAGAACTACCACTATACACCAACTTTGCAAGATGAGTAAATTACTAGCTAACTAGCTAGCTAGGTTGTTGATTGTTGAATGTTTATATTAATGTAGGAAATAAATCATCTGTTAATAGCGGAGTCACTATCCTTCCATTCTAGAAAGGACTCATTCAGAAATTAGAACTTGACCTTTCGGGTTTTACAATCTATAGAGGCATATGAAGCATGCAACCAATCCATCTCGAGAATAACAGCAAAATCACACATTTCAAGTTCCACAAAATCACACGGGAAGACTTTATGTAAAACAGAAATAGGATGACCCCGATAAACTCTATGAGTAACAATAGATTCACCCACGGGAGTATTGGACTGAAAAAGGTTCCCTTAAAATTTTAGGATTTAAACCAAACTTAATAGCCAATAGAGGATCACTAAAGATAAATTTGCACCCAGATTAAGCAAAGCATAAGTATCAAAATCAAAGACTTTTAACATACTAGTAATAACATTCATAGTCACCTTAACTTCTTGACAAGCATTAAGAGTATAGAACCTATTGTTTCTTGGGGAAACACCTTGTGGAGCTCTTTGCTGGCCTTGAACACCTTGAGCCACTTGACGTTGATTCTTCTGAGCAACCTTACAACAATCAACAACCTTGTGGTTCTTATCATCACACCCATAGCATGCACCCAACCATCTCCAACAAGCATCCATGTGATTCCTTCCACACTTATCACTTCGAGAAGCAAAGGACCACCACCAACCGGTGCTTTTGGAGGAGGCACCCTAGTATTAACAACCTAAGCAATAGGATTTTGGCCCTTTTGGAAGCGACCATAACAACCACCCTTGGAGTTGGAGAACCTACTATCATAACAGGTCCTTTAAGAATGATGCGCCCTTTGCTCCTTGAGCTTTTCCCCTTCAATATGTTCATTATATATCATGAGCCTGGAGATGTTCATATCCTGAATAAGCATAGCCATACGACATTCTTTCACAACCAAGTCAAAGATCCCAGAAATAAACTTGCTATTCACATATCATTCATAACATATGCATTCATGATCATTGGATTTTATTAAGATTATGAAGTGGGTTAAGCCTAAATATGTTTATGCATATGATTTTTATAAGATTATGGTTATCACAAGAATGTGATCACATAAATGTCTATGAGATCGTTCTTTGAACATTTTGGGTGTTTACACCATTCCGTATATATGAATGAACTATTCCTACGCATGAGAAGCATGATTAATGAACTATGATTTGACTTTTAATATTTACCTATATAACGTGTAAGTTGTAACCAAAGTTTAATTTGTAGAAGCAAAATGGATCAAGTGTGTATATACATATAAGATAAACATGAATAATGTAAGCAAATGATTAATAGCAGCTCAACAATAGATTGCCCTATATCTGAGTTTGATCCTTATGGAGGAAGGTAATGTTGTATACGTAATTATATCTTATGTGGCGCGTGACATAATTTTTTTTTAAAAAGGAGGAAGTTTGGAAATTTTTATCTAATAATATGCCTGAATATTTTTATATAGTTATAAATCATTTCATGAAAAATAAAAAAAATCTAAAGTTGAATTAAATTTTAATTATGAAAAATAATATATATATTTTAGACAAGATTACCGAGCTAGGGAGTATTATTCTGGAAGGAATTATTTTTTGTCATCTCCTTTTTATTCAATTTAATTAATTTTTTCCTAACAAAACTTTGACTCTTCACATGAAATACATGTTCAAATATATGTAACTTTGGTATGCAAGTATCTTTTCCTCAGTAACTTCAACTTCTATTTTTTCGGATACCTCCAAATTCATGTACAAATATCTACTTAATTATCTCTTTTAACATGTTCATTTTTCATAGAATAATATGTGAAACATCATCATCATCATTCATCTAGGCTCAGTGCAGACTCGGATACTATATTAAAATACGCAATAATCATCTAACGTTGGTGAAAGCACACATCACACTTATGACTTGATTATCTCTACGCACACATCATATGTATACAAATCGTCAAAAGTATTATTTACTGACTTTAATAAATTTCTCAATATAAATATATTATTTGAATAAAAGTTATTAGATTCAATTAAACTTGCATCCAGACTTCTAGCTCAGTGCCTGATTGACTCCATCTGAGGAAGTCATTATCTCATGGAATGCACTCTTCCCTCTCTTAACAGTGCTTTGTTGGGCTCTAATATAGTCCTTATAAACAATGGGCCGGAACTTGCTTTCACACTTGTCTTTGATAAGTGGACCTGCGGGCTGAACAATTGCGCTCATTGATGGGCCATGGCCCACTCCTATAGAGGTACGCGCCGCCTTCGTATTCACTACTGCTCGATGCTCTATGCTCTTGTACTTCCCATTACTCAGTATCTGAGAAAATTATTTTTTTATTTTAGTAACTCAAATTTAAAAAAGAAATATTTTTTTTCCAAAAGAAAGATGTCTAATATAACAAAATATAAAGGATACTTGCTATAGCAAAGCTAAAATACACAAACTATATAAAGTTTAACTAAAAATTATAATCAGATGTGATAAAATTAGTAAAAAATTATGATTTTTATCACTTTTTAATTCAGCAAAATTCAATTCATAAAAGGTTAGTTGATTTATGCTAAATATATGACCCAAGGTGCCACATAAAGCATTGTCAAAATATTCAATTTTTTAAATTTTATTTGATAGGTCATAGAAAGTCAAAATAAATTTATTTTTTTAATTAAATAAATTATAAGGAAACAAGTAAAGAAATTAAAACTTAGTAAAAAGGGATAGGTTGAGTTATAATGACCCATTTTTTAGCCATCTTAACTCATTCCATCACAATTTAAGTTAGGTATCGACCGATTCAATTCAGTTTTGAAGTTTATTAATTCGACTTATCTATTATTAATTTGTAGATATGTTAAAGTGTTACAGAATCATCAAGATATTGACTTATCAATTGCTAGCTACTGATCATTATCGATTTAATCATTAAGATTTGACACTAAAAAAATCATTAAAAATCACTTAGAAACAAGGTGACAAACCAAGCACACATAGGAATGAGGTAATAGATGACATCTTGCCCAAAGACAAACACAGACACACTGTAGGATAACTGATAATTTGAGACAGACACATATAAAAGTATAGAACTAAACCCTTAGTTACCAGATGGTATAAACAAAAATTATCAACTTACTATCAGATTATCGGTGAACCCATTAAAAAACCTCAAACCATACAACCGTTAATCCCATAATTAAAAAACCGCTACCAAAATCGTTAAATCAATAACCCATTACCGTATTTTAAACGATGATTTACCAAAATGATCTCAAAAGTGAGTGATCCTGAACTTTTCACCCTACCGTAATTTATTTGACACTAATCCTCATTAATGCAGTGTGGAAAGTATATAGGTTAAAACAAAAGTAATGAGACTAACCTCCAAATAATCCCCTAGATTGACAACAAAAGTGCCAGGGAGATTGGGGACAGAGTACCATGTTTGATTGTGTTTAATTTGCAAGCCAGGAATGCCATTTTCCATAAAAATAGTGAGAACACCATGATCTGAATGTGCAGCAATTCCTAATGTCTTGTTTGGCTCAGGACATGGTGGATAATAATTTGAAGCTATTATTTGAGTCCCTTCCATCTCTAAATGACCTCTCTATGTAATCTGGATCCAGTCCTAATCCTTCTGATATTGCACCCAATATCTTCATTGCAAGTTGCCAAACTTCCTTTAAGTACTCCTTTGCGATATCCCTTCACACACATACATGAACAAATTGATTAACAAGAATAATTAAGAAGAACCTACGAGTTGCTCAGATGGTAACTACTCTCCACCTCCAACCATGAGGCAGGATTCCCTTACTCGAACCTTGAGGACAAGGTTCTTATTGAGGACGAGAGTATTGTTATGAAGCAAGTCCAACCCAATATGTATACCAAGGTCACACAAGTAGTTATTGGACCAACAAAGGGCAACTGGACCATTAATAAGTAATAGGGCCAAGTTAATTTGGGATCCTGGTTGAGTAGTGGGCATGATAATGGTTCCACAAAGAGGGTCCTTGTATGTGATGGATTATGCAAATTGTTGAGAAAAGAAATGTCTGGTCCTCTCATCCGTTTTCCTTGAGTCTAAACTTCTCATCTCCCTTCAAGTTATCTTCTTCAATCTATTCTTTACCATTCCATTGTTGTTCAGCAAGTTCTTTGTTAGTTATATTTTCGATTGTAACTTTGAGTTCACTGATTATAATACTTAATGTTTCTATTGTGAAATTGGGATTATTACAAAGTTCATCCCATGTATTCTATATCAATTTCATCAGTATATCTGATAATAAATATTTGGTGTATCCATGCATAGATACATGTATCTAGCATAAAAAAAAATACACTCATGTGGCCATAGAACATAAACTCCAAATCGAAAATATGAAGCATGATGATAATTACCTGTACGTAGGAGGATTATGTGGCCAAAGGTGATAGGTACGTGGAAGTGGACCAGCATAGTGCCTCAGAAAATCCCTCCAATGGAGGGCACACTTTCTAGTAGTGTTCAAGCTTGTTCCATATCTTACTGGATCCATCACATCTTCTGAACCATATCTCATTTTCTCTTCCACTGGAAGCTTGAAATATTCTTCTACTACTCCTAACATTTTATCCATCAGGGAGACTTCTATACCATGATTAGTCACCTGTCGATTTTGATACATAATTTGGATCATGAATTCGAACATAAAATCTTTTAGTTCTTTTCAAAATATTAAAAGACATACAAATTAAAAATAATATAATTTGCATAAATTCAATAGTGTTAAGAGTTAATTATATTATTTTTCTACTCTTTTTTAAATTATAAAAATCTCTTAAAATTTATGAATTTCAAAATACAGAACTTTCGAATACATCAGTAGACATTAGGATGCATATGGGAGTGATGTATTGGAGAGGGGATAGAGATGTACCGGAGAGGAGATAGGACATCCAGATATATAAGGAGGGGATTTATGTATCCCAAAGGGGAGGAATGTATCTGAGAGGGAGGGGGATGTACCCGCAAGAGGGAAGTGATATATTTATGAAGAATTTTTTGAATTTTTTTTACATAGTAGCAATTTTAATGATTATGATAAAATAAAATGTGCATTTAGATAATCTTTTTTTAAAATATATGATCATTAATAATTCAAAATATTTTAAAAAAATATAAGAAAAGTATGCTTTAACTTTGCAAATGGTAAATAGAATAACTGTTTAGAATAGATTCTCACTTTAATTCCTAATTAGTGTATTATTCCTGATTTGAAGAGTATTATGATAATTAATGATGATATCTTAGACGATCGCTCAATTTAGAATAACTCATCACTAAACTTTGTTAATAACTCAAAAGTCTAAGGATACTTTACTTAGAAACTCCTAAACAAGTAACCAAATTTAGCTCAGAGCTGTAGGTCCTTTCAATCACCCCTGCAATCATTATTTAAATCTCACCAACTATATTTAGTATCCAACATTTAGCTTTTGTTAGTTTTTTCTTTTCCATTTAATTTCCAAATTAACCACGAACTCGCTGTAATGATTCGTTAGGTCATTTTGAGAATTAGTGCTTTTGATTTCTTACAAGATTTATCTTGAAATATTTTAAAAGGGGTATTTGGACTATTTGATAGCTATAGCAATTTAATTTATGAGTAAGCGTGAATAATTAATAAAGTGATGGGTTGAATGTTAATTTATTCAATATCCTAGACCACTTAGAATATATATTAGATTTAAATAATGGGGCTGATTAGTTTTGATATTTAACTAAGAAAGGTAAAGATAAGGGAAGATGGGGCCGGCTGCGTCAAACTTTGATCAACGAACGAAGTGATTTCAAGTAAGAATTTCCCCTCCAATTTTTACTTCTATGGTTATTTATGTTTTCCATGACGGAACATATTACTTTAATTAGAAGAATATGTGAAGTCTAGGATTGAAGTGAGTATGAGTTGTTAGTTGGAGCGTTAACGGGAAAGCTATGCACTAGTTGGTTACAATTTCTAATATCACTTGCGGTACCTTTAGAGTTTACACATGTATGAATACTGTTGAAATTTGGCCCAAGACAATTCAAATATGGAAACTCCTATCTTGTTCAAGTTTGGCAGCCAGCAGCCTTGAAGTTTTAAACATTGGCTGCTTGTTGTCATTCAATATTGGCAGCATTTTTTCCATTCAACATTGGTTGATTGTTGTATTCAACA
>JAABOM020000101.1:22574633-22585904 GCA_011800125.2 Solanum clarkiae
ATCGTTCGTATCCAAAGAAAGGGACAGCTGTTGACACCCAATTTTTACCCTCCACGGTGTCAAATTATTTTACGGGGTCTTTATTTTTTATTTTTAACATTTTTAAACATTAAAAAAAAATATATATATATATATATATTTTAAAGCGGGCGCGTGACTAACACGCGCCCCTAATTATCTCTATACCCCCGACCCCTTCATTTCTTCTTCTTCTTCAATTTCAATCAAACCCCTAATCCCTAACCCTAGCCCCGCCGCCCGTCGCTCCCCTTCCCCCATCTCCTCACCGCCTCGTCTCTCTTCCCCTCCCCCTTTCTTCTTCCTTTTCTCTTCAACGACCAGTCAACCCCAAAAACCCAACGACCAATCAACACCAACAACCCGACAAAGCCAAAATCGCACCCACAAACGGACAACACCGAAAATCCGACCAAATTCCTTTTTCAACGTCTCCCGACAACCCCAATCGGCCTTGTCCCCCTCGTGCAACTCGACCCCACCCACTTTCGATTTTGAATTCAAAATTCCGTCCAATTTCCCCATTTCAAACGGCCTACTTAATCTCCATTTTTGGTCTTCGTTTGGAGGAGAACGGAGACGGGAACGGGGTAGGGAAAAGAACAGGGAGGAAAAAGAAGGGGAAAAATCAGAAAACAGGGGAATCGAACAGAAAATCGAAAAAAAAAGGGGAATTCGGGATAGGGTATCGGGGGTGATAGGGGACGAACCAGGGGGGTCGAAACAGAATCAGAGAAGGGAAGAAATCGAAAAACAATCGGAGAAACAAAAATCCAAACATTTTTCAGGCATTCAAAATCGCACAAATACTTCAATCGTTCGGTGGAAGTTCGTCTTCGTCAAGCTCGTCTTCGTCCCATCTCGCTGCCCTCAAACAGGTAATATCTAGTCTCGACCCATTCATATTGAGTTTTGTTGACTCAATCGAAAGCTGAAATTTAAGTCTGTGCTCGAAATGATCTGTTCTTGGTTGTGGATGTCCTGTCATGTTGAGTTCGATATGTGGTTGTGATTTTAACATATTTCGCACTGTTAAGAGATGATATTGCTATGTTGATTCTGCAGTCTGTTTTCAAAACAAAAAATGTGAATATATGTTTGTATCGGTCTGTCCAGGAACTGTGGATATCTCACCTTGTCGAGTGGATATGTAGTTGGTTTTTGGCATGTTTTGTATTGTTTGAGATGTGATCTTACCATGATAAGTTGTGTCCTGCTGCTGAGAACAATGGGGAATATTGAAAATACTGGGATTTGCAATTGCATCGTGGTGTGAATAAATAGCTGTCATCGTCACTCTAAACGTGAATACTATATTCTGTATGACTGTTTAACTCAAAAGTTGCTGTGATGTTAATACGAATGTGGATCATTTGGTGTTGTCTGATTCGAACATGCCTGTTTTGAACCAAAACTAAGCAAGATCAATGTTGTGATATATATCCCTGATTCTGTGTTTTGTGTGCATCATTCGTCACTAGGAATCGTTGTTTGGTTTGACAAGCTGTATAGAATTTGTTTCGCTGAGTCTGAAACCATAATTAGAGAAGATTGTATCTCATCCCCTTTGCAATATGAACTGATTAATGATTTTCAAATGGTCTACTGCACAAATTCAAGTTGTTTGTACGTTCTCCATTCTGTTTGCATGTTCTTCATAACAAAATGCTATTTAGTCTAGGAATATATAACTGCTTTGTTATAAATTTGCAAAAATCTGACTGTTATAACTGTATAATGTTGAATCTCGACGATTAAAACATTAATTAAAGTCAATAAGATGTGTTTCTGATCTATGAGGCCGCTGCAGTTTTCTGTTTCGGGCAGTCTCGTGGTCTCTTTCATTTTGCAAATCCCCTTACCATGCTTATAATCTCATATGTCACACAAATACACTCTCATTTGTTTGTCGTTTGATATGATGTCTGTTCATGTTGGTTTACTACAATGATAGCAGTCTTGTGATATTTGGAATGATTAAGAACAGTTTATAGTAATGTGCCACTTGCTTATGAGTTGTTCATAGTAGTGCGAAACTATTTTCGTATCGGTCGTGTACGAATTATGCTGTTGTGATTTAGCAAGTAACGTGTTAGTTTAAGTTTCAATAGTTAATTCGTTATTTGGAGTCAATTAGTTGTTCTTCTCATACTGTTTCGGATCTGAAAGACTGTTGCTATATGTCTATTTTTGGCAGTCCCATCTCTCCTCTATTTCTGATTTCGTTTGTTGCTTTAGCTTGTTTCCTTTGGGATGTTATTCAGCGTTAGTTTATGGGTCTTGGTATAACTAGATGATTATGATTCTCTTGAAATAAGTTTTATGTTAAAAGACTCGAATATGTTAATTCATCTTTGTTTGTTGATTATTTCTTATACTTGGCTTTCGTTTGACTTATTTTGGTTTTTGATAATTTATACTTGGCTTTCGTTTGACTTATTTTGGTTTTTGATAATTAATCCATATTCTTCTTTTGCATGAATGAACCCATCTGGACCTAATGGGCACTTATTGGGCCATAAAGGCCCCAAAATCCTTCTATCGAGTCAAACCAGGGGAGCAGCGGGGAGATGAAATTCAAAAGCAGCACAAGGAAAAGGATAAAAGCTTGAATTCGCAAACCAAGTTTAAAAATGGGAAAAAGGCCCAAATCACTCCAACTTCTTTCAATTCATTTTTTTTAGTTTATATGTTTGTATTAACTTGAAACTAACATTGTTTATTTATTCTTGGTTTTAATTTAATTAAATTCCCTGGCAGGTCGAACGTTTATGTATTTTTTATTTTTATTATTTCTCTGTTTTATTTTGGAAAAGGTTTTGCATAAAAAAAAAAGAATTGAAAAAAATATACAAAAATGTGATTTTATACATACACTTAATCAAATTTCTTCAAGTTTATTCACTTTCAATTTGATTAAATACAATCAAATCTTTTTTTTTTTAAAAATAAAAATAAGAAATAAAGATAAAAGATATTTTATCACTTTAATTAAACTTTCAACTTATTCAATATTTTTCAAATCAGTTAATTGTTTTAATGTTTTCAAGTTTACTAAAAATCTTTTCAAGTCTAGTCAAAATATTTTCAAATTTACTCGAAATCTTTCAAGATTAATTAATTTCAAAATCAATCCTTTTAAATCAAGTCACATATTTTCAAAAGTTAGTCAAATTTCTTAATAGCCGGATAACCGCATTTAGCGGACATTTCGAGTGCGTAAAACCTTCTCAAAGTGGAAATGTGAACCCGGACTCATTTCTTTGGATTTTAAAAGATTTTTTCTGTTAGGGTCTTTTAAAATATTTTGATGGTTTCCTAATTATCCATAAAATTAGGTGGCGACTCTATTTTCCTTGAATTTCAAAAATTGGTTTTTCTCAAAATAATTGAGTTTTTAAACTGATTTTTTTTTTATTTTTAAAGAGTTGGTCAATTTTCGGCGTAACAACTTTCTAGTGGTGTCACTGATGGTTTAGCTCCTGATAATCCTGCTCAGCTATGAGGTCTAAGGCATACTTTCTCTGATTCGTCATAATTTCATGTGTTGATATGCTGAATTCAATGCCAAGGAAGTATCTCAACTCCCTCAGATCCTTGATTCTGAAGTGTTGGTGCAAGACTCTCTTAGTCTCTTCTAACTCGTGATCATTACCAGTTATCAGTAAGTTATCCACATAAACCAGAATGATCACAAGTATTATCCCCCTTCTTTTAATGAACAATGAGTAATCCAAATGGCTTTGACTATAACCTGAGTTGATCAGAGCCTCAATAAGTTTGGCATTCCACTGCCTGGAAGCCTGCTTGAGGCCATATAAAGATTTGACCAACTTACATACTTGTTCCCCTTGGTGCAGAACCCTTTTTGGCAATTCCATGTAGACTTCTTCAAATAAATCACCTTGCAAAAATGAATTGAAGACATTCATCTGGTATATCATCCAATTTTCAGCTGCTGCAACTGCAATAACAGCTATCACAGTAACCATTTTCATAACTGGAGAAATGTTTCTTGTCAGTCTATCCCCTTAGTCTGATTGTACCCTTTAGCCACAAGTCTTACTTTGAATTTGTCTACTTCACCACTGGCCTTGTATTTGATCTTAAAAACCCACTTGCAACCTATTGCTTTCTTGCCTAGTGGTAGGTTCATGAAAATTCAGGTCCCATTTTCCTCTAATGCAAAAATCTCTTATTTCATAGCTTCCATCCATCTAGCATCTTTTACTGCCTCTTCATAGCTTCTTAGCTCAGTTTCCATAGACATCTTGGTTAAGTATGCTTGATAGTTGGTAGACAATTGCTTACAAGATACATAATTAGTCATAAAATAGGGATGTTTTGGACCCTTCATGGTAGTAACATAATCTATCATCCAACTAGGTGGATGAGACACTCTGGTGGCGGTTCTAAGTGGACTGAGATGGACTTCTTCTCTTATGCTGCTTTGACCTTCACCCCTTACTTGTGCTATTTCACTTACTGTTTCATTATTAGTGGCAATGTCTGCATCTGCTGGATCCACTTCCTATTCTGAAAAACCATGGCTTTCACTATAGTTGTTGGTATCTTCTGTAGTATAATGCTCAAATTCCTGCTGTGATGGATCTGGTATGATGTCTGCATATCTGGTGTCATCATCAAAGTGATCAATAAATGACTTTCCAGGGAATATTAAAATGTGTTGGTCCATTATTTTCCTAAAAAGAAAAATGTCCTCTTTAAACACAACATCCATGCTAACCAAGAACTTTCTTGCACCCAAGCTGTATAGAATATACCCCTTCTGTATGAGCGAATAACCCATCATGACACAAGCTTCTGCCTTGGGCGAGAACTTGTAATCTCTACCATGTGTAGTAGCATAACACAAACACCCAAGAACCCTCAGATGATCAAGAGATGATCTAGTCTGATAAAATACCTCGTAGGGTGAAACACTAGTGGGTAGCCTATTAATCACATAAACAACAGCTAATATACACTCACCCCAGTATTTAATAGGAATGGACCCCTGAAACCTGATTGCTCTTGCTACTTCAAGAATGTGCCTGTGCTTCCTCTCTACCACTCTATTTTGTTGTGGATTGTATGGACAACTACTCTCATGAATTATCCCTGAAAAAGCAAATAATGTGTTGCATTCTTTGTTGCAAAACATAGTTCCATTGTCTGATCTTACTCTCTTTATCTGTCTGTTAAATTGATTTTTTACCAACGCAAAAAAGGACTTCAAGGTATTAAATACATTACTTTTGAACTTTAACAAGAGCACCCATACCATTCTTAAATTATCATTCACAGTGGTTAAAAAGAATCTAAAGTCATTGTGAGTAGAGTGTCTATATGGTCCCCATACATCAAGGTGTAACAGATCAATTGGAAAACTAGCTCTGAAAACACTTACAGGAAAAGAAATTCTTGTCTCTTTAGCTAAAAGACACTGGACATTCATTATACAGTACCATGTCTGCATCTTTATTAACTACAAAACAATTGTTTTAGAACTCTAAAAGAGGGATGACCCATTCTCATGTTCCACAACATGAATTGTGAACTGCTACTTTTGGTCACAAGACTAACATTCTTGTCAGCAACATCTTCATGAGACAAGTGGCTAGAAAAATAATACAATCCACCAACTTCTCTACTAATCCCTGTCACCTCTCCACTGTAGGGGTCCTGAAAAACACAAAACTCAGAAAAAAAATTTAACAGAGCATTTTAGCTGCCTAGTTAGCTTCGAAACTGATATGAGATCATATTTGAAATCTGGGACCACTAACACATTTTCAAGCTTTTCACCATCTGATATTATACATCTTTAAGAATAAGTCACTAATGTGTTTGGTCATTAGGTAGGTAGATCTTCTTCCCCACATTCTCGTCATCCATATTAATTTCATCTAATTTATTTAACTTTAATGTCATCTGACATGTAGCATCTGAATCCACTGTTCAATTACTGTTGTCTTTGTATTTAGATTTGAATTGACTATTACCAACACTCGTAACCTCAATACACTGACGACTATCAGTACTCAAAACTTCAACATACCTTTTTTCTCCATCATAAGCTAATAGTGCATTTAGTGTTGTAAGGTTACCTGCTATGTTGACCACATTTCTAGTCTTTTCTTCTTCATTGAGCAGCTTTAATATCTTCTCATACTGCTCAGGGGTGTAGGATGATTTCATAGCCAATGCCTGCAAGTTATTACGAATAGAATCCATTCCATGTAAATTTTGTGTATCATGTGAGTCCTGGGCAAACTTATGTCCTTCATTAATTTGTCCAAATGCATCATCTCCCAGATCATCAACATCTTTGTCTATTTGTACACTGTTTGCTATGCGTTTTCCCTTCTCAAATTCATCCCTCTCACTTCTCTATTACTAGTTTTCTTCTTGAACTTCCAATCATTAGGATACCCCACGAGCCTGTAGTAAATATTCCTTGTGTGCCCGTGCATTTTGCAGTGGTCACAGAATAAATTTCAATTCACTTTCTTCTTGCTGCTATAGTTTCCTTTTGCACCAAATGATGATGACTCGCTATTAGTGTTATCTGATCTTGTAGATTTTGAACCATAAGATCCTTTCCCTGTATATAGTGCCATTGGTTCCATCACATCACCATCTGTGTGCATTCCAGATGTGATCGCTGCCCTTCATCAGACTGTATCATCGCATATCCTTTGCTAACACTTGATAGAGGATTCATCATCAGAATTCGACTACGTGCGTGTCTATACATCTCATTTAAGCCCATTAGAAATGCAAACAATCTCAGATATTGCATATGATCTATATAGATCCTAGATTAATCATAATTGCAAGATGGAGGAGGCACCAGTGCATCAAATTCATCCCAGAGTATCCTTAATTTCTTAAAGTAAGCTGAAACACTCATGTTACCTTGATTACACAATGATGAATCCTATATATGGTGTATAATTTTTACAATCATCATATTATGTAATTCATGAAACTAATGAGTGTGTTACTAAACCATAATATTGAAATATGGAGAATAGATCGGTTAATATATACGCTTGGCCTGTTGAGCTGACTTATTCTAGATCTATAATTACTTCACAAAATTTGGCTAAGATTTCCAATAAGACTAGTAGTATTTTTTAACTCAACTCCAATAAGTTTGTTATCTTTAAATATTTAATCAAAGTTGAGCTGAATGAAAAAAAATATATATATATTTTATCATAGAAATTTTTTGTTAATTTATGATAAAGAAAAATCTTCATTTCTAGTAATTATGACCAAGGGCGAAACCATCATATTATCAAGGGGTTCATCCGAATCCCTTTGAATAAAAATTTATACTATTATTTATGCATGGTTAAAATAACTTTTATGTATATATAATAGAGATATTGAACCCCTTTGGCTAGTTTGTCTATTTACTTCTTTAGATTATGAAATTCTGGCACCAGCATGTATTACGGCATGTACTTCTATCCCAAACTCAAAAGTTAAAAGTACGTACAAAGGCATGTTAAATAATGTTGGAGAAGGTGAAAATTATAAACAAAGTTCGTAAAGGAGGAAAATATTAATGTGGGGAGGCTAGGTTTGCTCGAGGATAACATAAGCAGGCAGTGGGAATGAGTTTGAAATAATAATGAAGTGAAAAAATGTAGGTTTGTCTCAAGTGAAGGAAAGAATATTTAAATAGGAAGCAAAATTAAGGCCCACTTTCATTCCCTACAAATTACAATACTTGCAGAAACAACAATGATGGTGTTATCTCTGCATGGGGGAATGGCGTGAATAACGCACTCATCATGTCATTTCCTCTCTCTTGTACTTCCATTCCTTTTATCTCTTCATCAAATATTTAGGGGTCGCGTTGAAAGCTTGAATACGAATTTGATTGAATTATTTAGTACTTCTTTTATTTTTACAAAATAATTTAGTTTAACTTAGTACGTAATTTAAGAACGTCAAAAAGATTTTTAATTTTATAATTATAAATTGAAGTCATGTCAAATATAATTCATATACTAAAAATCGCAACAAACAATTGGTTTGAAGCCATAGTTTAAGAACACAATAACCACAATACTAAAATTTTACAAAAATTGAACCTATAACACTTAAAAATGTTCAATCAGCCTCTGAATATATACATAATATACTTATCTGCATATATACCTCATATCGGGTGTAAACAACATTATTATTTTCATAGTATTAGTCGAGAAGTCTGATTTTAAAATATGTGAATTATATTTGAGTCATATTATACAAATATTCTCTATAATTAGTCAAATTTCATGATGTGAGATTTCAGTGAATATGTATTATGTATTTAGTGTAATTAGTCCTATTTTAATTATTTAAAACGGATGTTAGCACATCTACAAACCCTAAGATTTAGGTAGCCTATAACACTTTTTAAGACTCTAAAGACGTTGCATTTGTCAAAATTTTGGTAGCCATATGTCAAAATATTATACGTGAAAATCTGCAAGAACACCATCATTCAAGCGTGCAAGCTATCCTTCTGATGGCTTACTGCCAAAGTTCTTATTTTTATCATATAGTCTTCTTCTCTTTTTTCATAAAACTAAAATAATAATAATAATAACAAAAACCATAGACTATACGAGCATTAGACCGGAGAAGGCGGTTTGGTCTCTTTCAAGCTTTCTCTTGGATCCATGCATGGGAAGAGAATCCTTTTGCTTTCTTAAAAAGGCAAAAGGAGTACTAAAAAACATTACCACATGATTAGTATATTAGACAACATTTTTATAATTATAAATGAACAGAGAAAACGTACGAGATGGGCAATCTAAGCATAATTATTATACATAGTAAAAGAAAGGAACATTGTTCAAAGGCATTTCGAAGCTATCAAAAACTTTAAAGTTGCTTCGTTGGCTTCTTCACATTACCCCATCCACTTTTTTTTAGAGTGTCTCGTCGTGTTTTGCATTTGTTTTAATGACATGGTTTGTATAAATAGTGTGCAACGTGACCATCTAATTTTTTTTAAGGGAAAGAAATTATAGGGTGAGGAATCGGACAACTTTTATTAACAATGTAAAATTTTAGGTTGTACACTAAAAACAACCTCAAATTGAAGATTGGTAGATGAGATTTATTTTCACTACTTAAAAAGATAGGAATTAGGTATTGAATTTTTTCAATATTCTCCATGGCTAAAAAGCTTCAAGCTAGATTCCTCAACCCTTATCAATAATGTAAAAGTTCGGGTAGTCAATAATCAACAAAGCTATTAGGATTTTTGACTAAAAATAGACCTCAAATCATAGGTCGGTAATGAGATTTATTTTCAATACTAAAAAGTATGAAATTGGATATGAAATTTGTCAGTATTAATCCTCTGCTAATCTGTAGTTAAAAAGCTCCAATCTAGTTAATTTTTTTAAATAATTTGTTGCTAACATATAACCAAATATGATTAGCATGGGATTTCTATTATTTAGCTGCGAAATTTTGTTTGTCGATAATTTCTTATTTCTGGTAGCTTTTTTACGCAAAGAAAAAAATTGACTCTTTCTCTATAGAATCCGATGATGAAGACACCACAGTGCTTGTGGACTGACAAGGAAAATTCACCCTTTTAAGCTGTTAGGATATATATCTCATTGACTAATTATATTGAATTGATTAACTGTTTTATGCTATCATCTAACTCGATACATGTGTTAGACTCGATTAAATTGTATATACGCATTGAAAATCCCATATTGGTAGGAAGACTTCTCTAATTAGGTTGACTTTCATATTGATGATTCAATTCTAAAAATTATGCTAAAGATGAAATAGTACTTGTCACTCTATCATAATTAGAGGCCGTAGAGCTAAGTAGGTGGAAGGAGTTCATCTGAATTTGCTTTATTTAATAAAAAATTATGCCTAAAATCTAATTATACCACATAAATTGAGACAAAGATAGACGTAAAAGTCAAGAGGTAAGAGTTGAAGAAATGAGCTAATACTTGACTTTTTACATCTAAAAGTTTAACACAAAACACTACTCCTAAAAAATTGAGTAAATGTCCTTGAAAGAGATCTGTCTGATACCTAAAAGTAGTAAAAGGGTCAACTGAAACGAAAATACTTGAAATATGCGACTTATGTGGGCAATAAAGTGATGTTCTTCCCTTTTTTTTTTCCTTTTCTTTTTTCGTTTCAATATCAGAAATACTTTCTCTATTTTATTTTAATTGAATTTGTAAGATAATAATTATATATTAAAAAAATATTTAAAAATAAAATTTACATCATATTTTTTACTATTGTCTTTTATAATATTATAAAAATATCGTATAATTTATCTCATTGAAAATATAAAAATTCAATAAATAAAAAAGTTAATATGGAAAAAATTCCATTCACCTTGAACTTTGAACAATTCAAACATTAGAAAAAATCTCAAAAATTCAATTAATTTAAGACAAAAGAAATATTTAGGAATATAGAGCAGTAAGAAAGCTCTTCTCAACTATAACTAAATAATGAACATAACAATTACTGAATTTCGCTTTTAAAAACCAACAATATATAAGTAATTATCATTACTAGAAATTATGAAATTATTTTGCGGAATTCGTTGGCAACTCCTAGTTAATTCATCACTAAAAGGCTCCTACCTGATTGAATTTTCTTAAAATCCATCACAAGTTTGTAGCTAAATAAGATTAGCTTGAATTTTTCGTTGTTTAGCTATAGAATTTTGTCTATAACTAATTTCTTTTATTTTTCAGTAGTGTACTTACTCTATCGTGTTAGTTATAAAAAATATTTATAAGCAATTTCCATATTTATAAGCAATTTCCATGAAAGTATACTTTATCCATCTCAAAATTATACTCGTCATGTTTAGTTTTTCAAAAATTATTCTGACTAATCTTTAATTAAAAGCTAAATTAAATCAGATTAATTTATATTTTATGTTTAATAGTGATCGTGAAGATGATTTGTTGTGGTGACAATTTGTCTCCATGGCTAATAATATTGTTGGTAATAATAGTGATGATAGAGGTAATTAATATTATAGTGATTGATGTAATAGAGGGATTAGCAATAAGGGTGATAGTGATTATAATAATAGTATTGGTAAAAATAGTAGTTGATAATGTTGATGGTGAATAATATTGTGTTGCTCCTCAATCAAAAATGTCGAGATTAAACTTTAGATATAAAAAAATTCTTGATCCCCTTCCTCCAATCCCCCCCCCCCCCCCCCCCCCCCCC
>JAABOM020000101.1:22629436-22667337 GCA_011800125.2 Solanum clarkiae
TCGAAAGTTGCATTGACTACCTGCTACTTCACAAATGAAAAAAGCGCAGATAGTTTAAAGAGCCATTTTGCTTTATTTCATCATACTCAGCCCAGTTTGCAATTAATGTTTCTATTGGAGGTAAAGTAACTGAACATGTAACATGCACCGGGCATGTGGACGTCAAGACCTGAATTTTTGCACACTTGTCTCAAATTCAGTTCTCAGTCCCACAAACATTGTTAGATGAAATTACAAACTAATTATATCAACATAAAGAGTCAAAATCAGCTTCGAGAGTGTATTCAACTAGTCAAGTTGGCTATTAGTACGGAAAAAAAAAAGAGGAGTGGCAACTTTTAAGGTGCATGTCAATCTGCTAAGACTTTAAGCAGTAAACCAATGTTAGACAGCTAGTTATGCTGATTGCTTGTGACAATGTAAGTTTGATCCTTATGAATAGAAATACAGTCGCGAACATGTAAGACGGATGATTTCTATCGCTCACTAGCACACATCATAGGCATGGAAAGAACTGTCCAACTTAAACAAGCTAATTATAACTGAAAACGAAAAGGTTGCTTGTTGCTTACACAGAATCCTCTATCACTAGGCAGTGAGCTGCATCAGCACCCATTTGTTTTGCAGCTTCAAGGAATCTAAAATCAATTCAAGAATTCACAGAAAATCATGAGGAAAAATATTATCTCACAAGAGACCCCAACTATCAACCAGTGGAAAAGAAGTTCGGACCTGTCAGTGAAATACACAAATTTTGCAAATGCTTTAGACTAATAGTAGCTTCTGAACATGTACAGCACAAAATTGTTGTTTGGTCTACAACTTATTTTAGACATTATAGGAAAAGAGGAGACTTACTATAAACGGAATGCCCCATGCCAATCCTGTAACAAATATACACCAAACTTTTTTCTATAACCAAGAAAATCCCCCAGGCCAGTGGTGCATAATCCAAAACTCAGTGGATAATGGACCCTCTTCATTACCCTCTCCATTTGTATATCAGGTTTTTGTCTATGGCTGGTTCCAACCTTTGACGCACGCCTCCACTAAATATACTTTTCTTTTGAGTAAGTATATCATTTCATTCATGAACCACCAGTAGGGAGTATCCTCTTCCAAAGTGGTGGAGAAAACTAATGCTGCTAATACCCTTTTAGTATTATTTACCCCATCCCCAATGAAGAAAATAATTACGAGGCCAATTGACTTGTGGGCATTAAACTGCCAGTTTGCACAAAACCAAGAATAACAGACAGAGTACAGAGTAGAATATAAGATAAAAACCTACTGGACTCCTAAAAAAGCAGAAAAAATTGAAATAATGTTTAATTTTTAGGTAATTTGACGCCAAGGAACAGCTCCAATTAAGCCTAGACATTGTTAGAAGATTCGGATGACACAAATTTGGGGGATGCCAAGGGGGCCAGCTGCTTTTCTCTCCCTTTCCCCTTCAATCAATCCCATAACATAAATATAGGAAACTAAGTTCTTTTAATACGATAGCACAAGGTTCTGTGGAGAAAGATATTAATATATCAATAAAATCTTGATATATGCTTCCCAATGAAGGTTTAATTGATTCTTTTTCTGTTACTTATTGGAATTTTATCCATCTTCTGGAAGAAAAGAAAGAACGAAGAGAACCAGATCTTTGTTCTTCAACATCATTAGTTCTGTAATGAACATTCTAAAAATCAATTAGGGTGCTCTTTTACTAATATTGTTTAATACTGTTCATATAAATATTAGTTTAGACTTATAAAGCATGTAGGTTTTTAAAAGTACTTTTTCTCTGCAAGTTAATATCTAATTTTTCGTTAGACCTTGCATCAGGCACTCTTTACACCCAAAAACTATTGTATTTCTCAACTATAGTCCAACTCTTCACAGTAACAAGTATTTCGTTTTGTTACAAATAGGAAGGAAAACTTTGGCCCGCTAAGCCAAATCTTCAGCCCTTTCTATGTTATATTCCCTTAAAAATGATAACGCAAAAACTGGAAATGTCGCTAAAAGAGAATAAGGCTAATAGAGGCGCTATACTCTGTAGCAAGTATTATCTATGAGAAAGGGAAGTGAGAACTGTTAAATCATATGTTCTTGCACTGGAAAACAGCATTGATGTTGTGGATCATGTTTCTGGGATTAACATAGGTTTTTCACAGTTAGGCTGGAATAAAGGTACAGAAAATTCAACAAAACTTGCACTACTTTTCTTATTAAGGACCATGCTTTTTTCATTGTTTTCTTCTTTTTTTACTTGGGTTATATGCGCTTAAGCCAAGGGTCTTTACGAAACAGTCTCTCTATTTCCACGAGGTAGTAGCAAGGTCTGTGTACACTATAACCTCCCCAGACCCCACTTAGCGGGATTTCACTGAATATATTGTTGTGTTGAAATTTAGCAAAAGCAAAGACAAAGAATGCCATTATAAGTATTATGGCTACGGGTCGAATTGAAGGAGATTAATAGAAGACACTTTGAAGGAATTAGCTATAGGGTTCATGGATTGAAATACTTTTGCTCACAGCTCACACATATTTAGTCTTTTCAGTCAACCATGAATATCTGAACAGTGGAGATCAAATAATAGATTTCCATAACTTTATGAGCTGCTGAAAGAATTGTATGATGAGCAGTTAGTACATGCTTTTCTAATCACACAACTTCTTGGTTCTATAGCTATCAATGAAATATTCTTAGATTTTCTTCAAGAAAAAATGTGATAACACACAAACTTTAAGAGGAATAGAAGATATAGGAGTATGTCAAATTTTATGCATAGCAGTAACCAGAACAATTCAGAGTACCACCCACAGTAGAAAGCTGAACTTACATGTCTGGAGAAGGCTTCCCTGATTTAACCTGGTCACCTCCAAGAATTACAGAAAAATATTCTTTCCAACCTAGTTCAGTGAAGAAAAAGGACTATGTTAGTTTAAAATATACACCTTCACAAGGAAATAACTAAAAGAAAGTGATGTGCTGACCACGATTGAAAGGTCATAAAGGTGACCTCATTAAGGAAGAGAGGGAAACAATTTTCTTTAATAATAAGAGGAAACAACAACAACATACCTAGTGGAATCCCACAAGTGGGGTCTGGGGAGGGTAAAATGTACGCTGACCTTACCACTACCTCATAGATCTTTAATAATAAGATGATTCCATAAAAATACTTTACGAGTTTCTGAGGCCTTTAAAGGGATTCATATTCTTTTACAACTAGATCTGATTTCAGATGGATCATTGAGAAATTAAGTTGAGTTATCAGTAAGCTTAAGCGTTCCATAATGTACACTAATAATCCAACTTCCAGTACTAAATTACTCTTTTGTATGCTTCCTCACATCCTTTCCACAAAATCAAACGATAGAACTGCAAGGAGAGAACAAATGGGATAAACAAAATTATAAAGAAGCTACATGCGTAACAACAGAGAACAACATCCAATGAAGTGCCAAACAGCTGGAAGAAAGAATTATCTCAGTCCTAAGGAACTGTTGTATGGAACATTTACTTCGAAAACAACAACACTAATCAATGAAACAAGGAATAAAAGATAAGTGTGCAAAGGAGCATAAAATTAAAATAAACTATGTTTTACATTAATTTCTTGATGAGTTATAGCACAACCTTCTTGCAGAGAGACTTTCACATCTACGTTTTTCTTTTTGGAATTTGAAGCAAGGGCAAAGGGAATTCCATGCTTATGGAAATGTCTTATAAGGCGATTAGCACCAGGAAGTGCTTTCGCTTGCAGCCACCTGCAACAAAACAGGAAAAAAAAAACTATACGTGACTACTCTGTTGTACACTTGATTAATCATTGAATATCTTAAACATGTCAGTGCAGGAGAAACTGATATTAGTTAATCTGTCACACCCTCAACATTATGTAAGATGATGCGCAAAATTATTGACAAATGGAATCTAGCATAGTGTTTTACTAGATTCTGTTAGTTATTCAGAGCAGCACATTAATATTGTGAGGCTAATCATATTATTAAAGATGTCATGGCAACAAGTATTTCATTCCCATCATTTCATCGACTAGAATCGGAGACATTATCACAGAACATTTCAGCTCAAAGACATTAAAAATACAACTTTATAACACATTCCAGGAGACTGAGAAGATGCATGTGGCTCTTGAAGCAACACGAAGAAGGCTTCTATCCAACATGTCATAGCAATAGGAGAATGTAACGATCAATACCCCTGTTACTTATACAATATGAAGTACAACGAAATGCACAACTATGATGATTTTGCAAGAGACAACATCAACCAACACCCACGGATCAAGGATTTGTACTTAATGGCTTTGAGTTTGATATTCTACCTCAACTTATTAATTTGTTGTGTTCAGACTCTATGTTCGATGCTTATTTAGTGGATTTTTAAACACATATATTGGGTTTGAACCAAAGCTATTATTTTGGACGAAGAGGCGAATTCAAGATTTGAAGTCTATGGATTCCTTCAGTGACCTCAAGTTAATATATAATAACAATTGGTTTCACATTCAATATTACGTGGATTGATACATATGCAGGGCCTGAGCAAAAGCCACTGAGTACACGTGAACCCATAAGTTATGTTGTATATACATCTCTATTTGGATGAATCCATAACTAATGCATTAGGTGCACTGCCACTGTCAAGTGTCAACCAATCATGTTTTACAGTAATTTACAAGAGAATATCTATAAGATTATATCCAAAATAAAAAGAAACAGCCAATATAGTGAGAGAAATGGTTTAGAAAAAAACTTACTTGTCCTGAAACAAGGGCATGACTGCTTCGATATACTGATCAGGCGTGATAGGGAGGTCATAATCATTGACAATACCAATAGCATACTCTTTCTGGGACATGCCCAATCTATTCTTTTCCTTCTCCTTATCTGGCACCTTCCCATATCCAGCCAGAAATTCCTTCAGAATTTCCTTTGTCAGGTGCTCTAAAAACATATACATCCAAGATTTAGTATCAGTGGGCTCAAAGTGAGGTGCATAATACAACAACAACAATATACCCTAGCGTAATCTCACAAGTAGAGTCCGTGGAAGGTGGTGTGTAAGAATCCTTGCCCATTGATGCACTTTACTTTCAAAATTGTTTTATGGACCTAATCTAGATTATAAATTTAAAAACTCACTCTTTCTTTCTTAAATTGCATCATACAAAATGAGATTGAGAGAGGCGCCCAAGGGTGTGTCTAATGGTCAATGAGGTGAATTGAAAATCATGAGGTCTAAAGCAAAGACAAAAATACTAAGTAATTTCTTTTTATATGTGCTAGCCTTAGTGGACAGAGTTACCTAATACTCCTTCTATCACATTTTATGTGGTAATCTTTCCTTTTTAGTCCGTCCAAAAAGAATGTCATTTAACATTTAATATTTTTTAGCCTTTGATGAAATAAATCTCAGCCACACACAAATATCAAAAATCTTTCTTTTTTTTCTTACACACCGTGTCAGGGAGTATATGTTTCTGGTTGGATCTGTAAGATATCACATGGAATTAGACGAGATGTGAGAAAGCCAGTCGGACACCACAGTTATCAAAAAGAAATTGAGACTATATGCATACATGGTCCGAGTCAAAAGCATGATTCAGTTGAACCCATTGTTACAGGTCTAGATCTCAAAACACAACAAACACTCGTAATGCTACAAACTCAGAAAAACAAAACTAAAAAAGGACAAAGGGAGTGTAAAAAGAGGACCCGTGCTCAAAAGGGTGCCATCCAAATCAAAAATAACGGCTGAAATTTGAGTCTTTACAAGTTCTTCTGCAGAATGAAGATCCCCCATTGTTGTGTCAGAGAAGTTTGTGAGTCTGATGAATGAGCAAAGAAAACAGACAACGTGAGGGATATTAAAGAAATATTTTACGAAAGAATCAAATTCCAACTTGCAACTGAGCAATGTGAGGGATTATAAAGAAATATCTTAGAGAGAATCAAATTCCAACTTTGCAATTGAGCAAAGGTGAGACCTTACAGGGAGCCTTTTCCCGCCTTTGAAAAGTATTTATTGGGTATTCCTCTATTATTGGAATGCACCAAATAGTACTAGCATTATTTCAATAAGTATATCCTAAAATTCCAAAATCCTCCTTGTCGTCTTCTCCCTTTTTGAGTGGGGTTCCAATGAATAACGATTCAGGCTTTTTGAGTGGTGTTCCGATGATTAACGATTCAGGATTTTTAATAAGCGCTTCGAAAATAAATTGAATTATATATATACACACATAAACAAATAATTTTATATATATATCATGTATAATTTTTTGCTAAGGGATATGAATGAACACTCTCTCGTTATGAAGATTGTATCAGTAAACATCATCTAGGAACGCGTCATTCCATTTAAAAATACCAAGAATAGTTTAAGTTACTCCCTCCGTCCATTTGGTAAAACTACTCCTGTCATTTACTAATCCTAATCTTTGTGCCAAATCAATAAGGGACAAGTAAAAATAGATGGAAGGGGTAATTTGATTATAACACTTTTAATGGTTAATATTTTAATAGCCATATCAATAGGATTTTTTAAAAATTTTCGTAAGGATGTTCAATAGAATTGTGTCAAGTCAAAAATGAAAATAATGATAGAAATGGGAACGAAAAGGGTTGGAGACACCATTTTGAAGAATACACTTAATATTCTAATATCCGTTTAGGGTGAAATTTCTCCAAGAAGATGGGAGATGACAAGTTGTTGCTTATTAAATGCTAAGGGGCAATTCTGAATTGGAGGACTTGGATCACTAATATCACCCATTAACCAAATTGTCCTGTGACAAAAATGACGAAAACCGGATGCATATGCATGTTAACCAGTCATAATAGATCGATAATAACAGTCAACTAGTGAAAAGTTATTTGAAGAGAAGACTTTAAGGGGAGGTACAAATTGAAAAGGGATTTAAAAAAGCTTTAAATATGAGCAAGCACAGGCAAACATCCCTTTTAACAAGCATAGGCAGCTGTACCTTGCTACTTGGTCGAATAAAAACAGCATACTCTAACATGAATACGTAACTGTCCACACTACTAAGGAAAGCAGAGTTCAAACAAAAAGCTACTAGTTCCTCAGACGCTGATTAGAATCGACTCCTTTTGACCACATACAAAGGATATTAGAATGTCCAATATAACCAATCAACCTCCATGAAGATGTACGGAAAAAGGAAAGGTGCAACAATAGAAAAAAAGGGGCGTGCCTTGGAAAAGTCAATAGTTAACCAGTAGCGCCTTCAAAATCCATCAATTTGTCAAGGCATTTTGGTCATTGCCTTGGCTCCACAAGCAACAGTAACTGGGCAGGCCATTTGAAGGCACCAATTCTAGATGTTCTAATTCTTCCAATCCTTTATTTGGGATTTGGAAACATGCATAAGATCAATCTCAACAAAAATGACTACTCATGCAGAGAGAATAAATACTGTTGGGGTAAGAGATAAAAATAATATGCATCAACATAGAGCAATGAATATGCTCAGCTTCAAACTAAATAAAAAAGGATAGAATAATATAAAATTGGTATTGGTGACATTGAGATAATAAGGATGAGAGGACAGCAAATAGCTGAAATCCTCCATTTGGCTGCGGCAGTCGTCTGAAAAATAAAACCACCTATAGACCAAACCAATTACCTAAAGACTGAAACGACTCACTATACTGAGAGGTAAATAGCACGGGGATGCAAATTACACACTGAATTGCAGACAGCCAATTAACATGTAAAGAAACTGACAAAACATGCTCATAAATAAGTATCTACTAAGACTCAACAAACACACACCCCCCTTGGTGTATCCTCATCCTCACAGCTCCAAATACACATGGTAGTTCTAACCATCAGGTCCATTCACTGCAAGAACACAAAAGAATATTATGATTTGAAATGACTATGTAATTGAATTACTACCAGTGTAGAAAAATCTAAAATTGACTTAAGGAAGGAGACCAGATTTAAAGAACCTACCTCTGCATCTTCACCTCCACCTGCTTTGTTTGTGGCATCTCCCTTCTGGGCATCTTCTGTGAATTGGCAACAAAATTTTAACACACTAAATTAGAAAATTAGTTTTTCCCTCAGATTCAGTAAATTAGTAAATCTACTCAATCTAGCTTAACAACCCAATATTGTTATTAGTATCACGTTTTTGAGCCTCATCAAACTATCTTGCACTGCAGTTATCATATATTTCTAAAGGAAATAATTACTCACTGCGAAAAGCATTTTGATTGAAGAACACATGGAAAATAACTGAAAAAAATTGTTCAAGTACACTGCAAGACTGTCTGATTCAATGCCTTAAAATTCAGGCAGATACCAAGGTTTAGCTGAAGGGTAGCACCAAAAAAATTTCATGGTTAATCCTATGTCAGGAAAAGAAACACATGACATAAGAAAAAACCTTTCAAGAACTAATACTTCCTTGCTTGCCTCTCTTTTTCCCCTTCAAGAAAGAAGCAACGCCACACTTCTCCTTTATCACCCTGGATTTATTTTGCTGAAAAGAGTGAGCTAGCACTTATCATTACAATGCACTGCAAAGCCCTTTTAATGCCATCTTTTTTTCTTTCTAAAAACCAAGAAATCTTGGAGAGGCAATGTGACACAGAATTCAAAACTCAGTCCATCCTTCTACTACTCCACTTAAATACAAGGCTTTTATATGTTGCAGGGTCTGAACCCATGATGTCAGCCCAACTCACATATCACCTGCTATGCTCTTACCTTTAGACTAAAGCCCTGGGGGCAAGTCCCTTAGTGCCATCTAAAAGGTTGCAGAACCAAATTAGTTCATTCTGTAGACATCTCACATGTGATCAAGCTATCAAACCACTGAAGAAGCTATAGCAACTACTAGTGGAAAAGACAGGCAATAGATATCGAATCATGCCTGAGAATAGTAATTTCAAGCTAAACACGGATAGTTATAAGAAATAAATAAAGTGTCGTCGACCAGGAAAAAATTATGAACACCTGAACTCTAGATAATACGAACACCAACATGACATGGAATATTAGGATATGAGCCCAAACGTACCAGCTTCCTCTGGAAGATCAGAAGTCCACAAGGTGAGATTGTCCCTTAAAAGCTGCATAATCAAGGTACTGTCTTTGTAGGAGTCCTCATTCAGGCTATCCAGCTCAGATATTGCTTCATCAAAGGCCTGTTTTGCCAGATGGCATGCCCTGGAGAAAACAGATTATAATCAGTTGAGCCTAGAAACAGGTATGGACAGACTGATTAAAAAAGGGCATTGATAGATTCAAGAAAATGAAAATTCAAAAGACAAACCTTTCAGGTGAATTCATGATCTCGTAGTAGAAAACAGAGAAATTCAAAGCCAGTCCCAAACGAATGGGATGAGTGGGTGGTAATTCTGCCTCCGCAGCAGTAGTAGCCGACTGCACAAGGTTTAGCAACAAATAATAAGCAGAAGCAGACAAACAGACAGACATATATGTCGCCAAACTAATATGGGAATTCAATATCTACTGCAGCAAGGGGAATTGTAGAAAAGAAAAGAGGAAAGAAGTTCTCAATGAAAAATTGCATGTAAATAAACTATAAATTTGACTCTTGTAAGATCAAATGCAATTGACATACAAAGGGTCTTCACTTTATTTTTGAGAAGCCAGGTTGCAAGCAAACCATATACCTGATATGCTTTCAATGAAAGCTCTGCAACCTCCTTCTTGTCATTGCCAGCTTTAAATTCTGCAAGATAGCGATAATAGTCCCCCTTCCTGCAGGCAGAGACAAATCAGCTTAACAGATCTCGTTTTCTAAACATCCCAAAACAACACATATTTAGCACTCAAACTAACAACAGACAGAAATCAGAACCCTCACATCTTGTTGTAAAACACAGTTGATTCGCCAGCAGTGCATGACGGAATGAGATGCTGATCAATGACCGCCATAATATCATTGCAAATGTTGGTGAGCTCTGACTCCACCTTTTGCAGGTACTCCTTGATTCGCTTGACATTTTGCTCATTTCCTCTAGACTCTTCCTTCTGCTCAATAGAGGACAAGATCCTCCAAGATGCTCTCCTAGAACCCACCACATTCTTATAACCAACAGAAAGAAGATTCCTTTCCTCCACAGTCAATTCAACATCCATGTTTGCTACATTCTTCATTGCTTCAACCATTTCTGTACCGCAATTCACAATTCCTTATAATCTCAACCAATTACATAAAATATGGAGCCTAGTTACATTTTGCTTACATTTAACCAAACAGATCGGTAAAGGGTAAATCTTTCTAGAACTTCCAAGTAGATAACGACTTCTGCTACCATATTAATTCTTAATACGTCAAAGCACCAATTTTATCATATCAACAAAATTCCAAATTCCAAGTAAATGGAAATCCATTTATGAGTAATTCAACATTCTTCAGCTGCATCAACCTTCTCTATACAAATCCTTAAAATGTACTACTACAACCTACACAAAACGATCAGAGCCTAACTAAATTTCATTGCATTTAACCAAAGTGGATCAACAAAATCTAATCTGTGCTCAACTGCTGGCCTAAGTCTGTTTGCTGATATATATGAAACTTCAAAAGCACCAATTGTCACATCTCAATAAAATTCTACATTCAGAGTAACCGGAAATCGACTTACAAATAATTCAACCTTCAATTGGATCAACTATATCTAAATGTACTAAAGTCCTACAACCTACATAAATGACTAGAGCCTAACTGCATTAAACCAAAGTCGATCAACAAAAGCTAATCTGTGCTGAACTGCTGACCTAAGTCCATTTGCTGATATATAAAACTTCAAAACATCAAAAGCAACAAGTGCAGCATTTTCAGTAAACTTAACATTCCGAGTACCAAAAATAATACTAACAGTTCCTTTTTTTCAAAGTTTTCTGAGTAAACACATAAGAGATTCGTCAAATTTTAAGCATATAACCAAAAGGAACAGAAACATCAACAGATCTAGACATATAAAAAAGTAGAAACCCTAACCATCGTAGCGTTCGGCTTGCTCAGCGAGCTTAGCGACGTAGACGAAGTTCTCACGTTCCTTGGAAGCAGCCATTTCCGATCTCTTTCCGATTGAAATTAAAGATTTTTGAACTGAAAACAAAGGGAGATTTTGCCCTTTTCTCTCCCTTTTTGCTTCTCTGGTTCTGTGTGAATGTGCTTACCCGATGAAGATTTTACGGCAGTAGTGCAGGGAGTGAAATTTTATTTAACAAGGGCTTCTTCAAAAGGGAAATAGTACTTCTCATCCTTTAACTTTTGTTTTTTAGTAGAATAGCCCCTAGAAATGTTCAAATCAAATTTTCCTCCTCCAAAAATTTATGTTTACACATTGTCCTGTTGATTCACGACAAATAAAATATTGTTGGGACGATCAGTTGAGCATCTTGATATCTATCTAGTACATAATAGTGTATAATTTTATTATGTTAAATTTATTGCCGTCTAAAAGTTTTTAGTAAAATTTATTTTGATTCTCAGCGTATATGTGATAAAATATTTGATTAGAAAGTTCAACTCAAATTTTAGAAAAAAAAAAAGTTTGCATTCTCAAATGTCTGTACGTAGATAAGTTAACCATTTAAATTATATCATTTTTCTTTGTTATATACATTAGCCTCAATACGGCATAGAATCTTAGCATATTTTAATTGAGATTGATGTATATATATACTTAAAAAAAATCATTACATATTTTATATGATTAACTTATCTATGAAATATATGCTTGAAATACGTTTTCCAAATTTTTGAGTTGAAAATATCCACAAGAAAATGTAGTTTAAAAATATTTTAACACTTGCGATTCTTTAGTGTTTAACGAAGCTTTCTAGTATGTTAAAGAAACCTAATGAGCCAAGAATAAAGGAAATAGCAAAGCACTAGCATATTAGTCCTATCTATAGAGTATTCTTGCTTAGTTCGTTATCAACATGTATTTACTGAGTTTGATTGTTCTTTTTAAATTATTCCCACTAAAAGAAGATAGTAACTTATAAAGGAACAAAAACTCATACAAAGAAACTATTTCTTGTTCAAAAGTGATCTTTCATTACAAGGTATACAAAGAAATTATTTCTTGTTCAAAAGTGATCTTTCATATTATACTAGTTACTACTGAGAATCGCGTGTAAACTTGGGTAGAAGCTGACCAAAACACAATGGTTATCATAAAACCAAAAAACGCTACCATACACGTCAGACTCATTGAAACTTTGACCTTCCAAACATCAAACCAGAGGTCTCCATTGTTACTACACGTTAGCTTGATCCCTGCAATACAATGCAACTTTTGCATGAAATTGAGAAAAATAAGTAGTCATATGTCTAAGGGATCAGCACAAAGAACTTTAGTGCACTAACTTCAATCAAGAACTCAACTATTTCACCCATGAACCTGTTATACCATACTCTCTCATCATCCAAATATCAATAGGTTTACTTTGATCATAGTTATTATCAACCACACAAAGTGATTCCTCTAACATAAATAGGAATAATTCATCACAATGTAATCGTACCTCATTAGTTAAACTATCTCTAAGAATGTCTCGCTATGCATGTTAATTCTTCCCACTTGGAAGCAATTCAATGGGAAGCACCATTCAGATATAACGGCCGTGTACAGCAAAAGAATTGATGAGACATAGCAACATGACTAATGTCTTTCCGACCAGCCGTGCTTAGCTTATAAACCTCTACATGTGGCATCGGACGAGAAGTCGTGTGTACTATTCTTACAACCTTGTAGTCATTAGTAACACAATCAAACCCAAACCCGTGTGTATGATCATAGGTACTGAATGTCTTAAATGTATGAATTGGCATTTGGAGTTTAACAGATTTTCTAGTGTATATTTGGCTTGGGTAACACGAGTTATCATTGGCAAGACACAAAATTCCATTACAACTACCCACAATATTAAGGCAAGAGGTAGTCCGTTCAAATGGCAAATCAAAGTGGGCATATTGATCCAGATTCTCGTTGTCGTGAAACAAAACATATATTTCTTCTTCATGGTTTAATTTTATAGAGTGGTATTGCATAATGATGTGATTCATGTTCTGCTTTCAGTTGAGATGTGTGGAGATAAAGTGGGGGCTAGTAATAATAGAGTGCCATGAACTAGCAAACACTTGTGCATCGAAGGATTGGCATAATTGGCAGTGTATAAAGATGTAAATCAACAATTCTGGTGGCAAATGATCCAACATTCTTTATCCTCTTCAAGTGGTTAAGGAGTATCTCTTTTCTTCTCGATTTTATTTGTGATTGTGACCGTTCAGTGTTCACTTTGAACACATAAAAGCCTTTTGGAAGTCCAATCTGGTACTCTCTGGAAGATAAGATACAGAACAGTTCAAATTCTTTGTTTGTGACTGTTCAGTTGTTTCGACTAATTACTGGCTTAACCCCAAAACAACTTTTTCAAAGTTCAATGTATGAGTTGTGGTGGAACTGTTTTGCTTTTAACGGGAGTTCGAGCGGAGCAAGTCCATGTCATCCACAAATGGATCCTACAGTGTAGGATCTAAGTTTAGTCGAAACTCCAATACGGAGCTTATTCAGGGGCATGGCCCGTACTAGATGAGTGAGAACCTGTAGGGGCAGGTGACAACCCAAATATTGGATCCTTTTCGGGTGCACTGAATATCAGAGATAAGTGAGAACTAGCAGGACCCAGAGAGGCCAATGTTGGAGCCACCCCTGGTGAATGACTTATTATTTGAGGTGGATGGGGACTAGTACCCCGAGGCACATGCACCAGTGTTGGCGCCTTTTCAGGTGCATGATCCGTAGAACCTGTAGGAACAGGTGACATCCCAATTGGCGTCTTTCCAGATGCATGTGCCTTCGGAGATGAGTGAGAACCAAGAGGTGCAGGTGATGGTATCGGAGTTGAAGGATCAATATTGGAACATGTCTCTCTAGAGTTATGGAAAAGTTAAATTTTCTTCTGTTTTAAAATGTGTACGAGATTTTCTAACCGTATATCCACAACCTGCAGCAGCGCCCATGCCATAAACCGAAGACGTGCGACAATGGGGAAGCTAAAATCGCAATCGACGCCTGTTCCACATGCACTTTCTAAACGTTAATTCCGCCTTCAACCGTCCACTTTCTTAGAGTATCTTTTTGTAAATACTACTCCACATTAGTAAGGATTATTATTTTGATTACTCTGTTCCACTATTCTTAAAAAATAATTATCTAAAACTCCTATTTCAATATTAATCAAAGTCAAAGCACTTAACTTTTCTATAACCTACGTTACATGTTAAGTGACAGCTTAGGCAATCATAGTCGGTGCACATATGTATTATTTTTTTTAGGAGGAGGACAGAAATAATATTTATTTATAAACGTTCAAGTGATCTTTATAAGCCAAAGTTGGATATTGAATGGTGCATTGCAGCAACTTCATATTTTTGTGACTAAAGAAAGAAGGAAAAACATATCAAAGGCTAGCTCAAGAACGCGAAGATGACAACGGTAATCACCATCTCTTCTATCTTTAATTTTGTCTATTCATTAATTCATAATGAAAGAGATTATTCCCTTTGTTCACTTTTATTTGTCACTATTTCATTTATTAAGGTCAAACTATTTAAATTTTGATCAACATTCTAAATTATATTTTTTTCATCATATTAATATGAGAAAGATAGCACCTTATAGCATCTTTCGTATAATTTTCAACCATCTAAATTTTATACTCCCTCCGTTCACTTTCATTTGTCACTATTTCATTTATCAAGGTCATGAACTTTGACCAACATTTCAAGATGTATTTTTCCATCATATTAATATGAGAAGAATTACAACTTATATAACATTTTTCATATTATTTTCAACCATCTAAAATTTTAGATTTCAAATATTAAATTTAGCTACTCAGTCAAGTTGACTTCGAAAAGCGAAACAATGACAAGTAAAAATCAAGAAAGGGAGTATTTCAAATATTAAACTTAAGGGAAAAGGGTCAAAAATACCCCTCAATTTTGTTTTATTGTTTCACTTTATCCCCGCCGTTAAAATAAGTTTATTTATACCTCTGCCGTTAACAAACTCACCAGATTTGCCCTTAAATTGGACGAATTACCCCAAATTATATTCATATGGGATAAGAATCAAAAATACCCCTCAATTTTATTTTATTATTTGACCTAATCCTTGTCGTTAAATGAGTTCATTTTTGTTTCCGCCGTCACAAAACTTATCACTCATGTCCTTCAATTGGATGGAAAGTCCCAAATTAAATAAAATTGTCCAATTCAAGTGAGAATGACCCGATTTTCTTTTCTAACCTGAATTTAACCCACTAAATTCAATAAATTCATATCAAATTAATCCCAAAATTCATCTCCTCCAAACTCATCTCTGATTTATAGAAACATGATCACTTACGTTGTCGTATATGGTGGATTTGGAGGACTGGAATACAACAAACATAATTTGTTGATAGATTTTGTCGAAAATGTCGAAGTTGTGATGTTGCTTCAATGGCAGTCTGAAGCAGCATAAAAGTTTCAGTCAAATCTGGAGCAAAGAGGAGGGTGGCAGCATGGTGGATAGCGTCTAAGTCATCGCTGGAGCTACCAACAACCATTGAAACAATTGGAGAGTTGAAGATTTTTCTTACTTTTTCAAGTTAATAAAAAAATAATTTAAAAAATACTTATTCTTGATGAAATAGAAAATCATCTTGACAAAAATCTCTTCATTCTTTAATGTTTGGGTTAATTCAGATATTTTCGTCCAAGCAGGGGGCATGGGTGATAAGTTTTGTAACGGTGAAGGCAAAAATAAACTCATTTAACGACAAGGATTAGGTTAAAAATAAAACAAAAGTAAGGGGTATTTTTGACTTTTTTCCCATATGAATATAATTTAAGGCGATTCGTCCAATTTAGGAGCAAATCTGGTGAGTTTGTTAGAGGCAGAGGTATAAATAAACTTATTTTAGCGACGGAGATAAAGTAAAATAATAAAACAAAATTGAGGGGTCTTTTTTACCCTTTTCCCTAAACTTAACTACAGTTTTGAAAATAAAATCAATTTTATGTGTCTTGATTATAACTGCTATCTTTTAGTTGAGTACAGATGACAGAAATGAGAGTACATATGGATTGTGCTGGATGTGAAAGCAAAGTTAGAAAATCTCTCGAGAAAATTAAAGGTAATATACCACTCAGAATCGAGACGGGAAAAAAAATTAACTTATAGATTTTGGTCAAAATTATTGAATTTTATGCCATAACTAACAGTGTTTTATAATACCTTTTAAAAAAAGAACGATTTAACTTATAAATATTTTATACAATATCGATAAACAATTTTGTATTTCAACAAGTTATAACTCATAAAAAAACCAACAATATTCAAATTAATGACTAAACCAGATATCTAATTTTGTGTCTCTTTTGACGTCCAAATCAGGTGTTGATAATGTAGAAATAGATATGGCCATGCAAAAGGTGACAGTAACAGGATGGGCAGATCAAAAGAAAATTCTCAAAACAGTAAGAAGAACTGCCAAAAGAGCTGAAATATGGCAATTTCCTCATACTCATGAGATGAGAAATATTAATCCTAATTATGTCACTGATCATTATTATCAGCAACAAGGTTGTGGTGGTCCGTCCACTTATTACACCGGAGAATCACCGGCCTCCGCCTATAATTATCGGAAGCACGGGTACGACAACTATGGCCATGCGTATAGCCTTTATAGGGGCAACTCGAATACATTTGGTAATCGTGTTGGTGATACGTTTAGTGATGAGAATCCTCGTGGTTGTAATGTTATGTGAAACTTGTCATTCGACAATCTTATTTTTTGAATATTTTTTATAAACGTTAAATTATCAAGTGTAAGTGTGTAATATGTAAGCTTTATAAGTAATGTTTTTGAAAGGATGTATTTTGTAATTTACTATAGCATTTTATAAATAAAATTTGTGCAGAATGACAATATAGTTTTGTGATATATAATTATGGAGAAGCAGGGAAGACTTCCACAAAGAGATAAAAATTGACATAAATAAGTTATATTTTTAGAATGAAACTAAAATAGGTTTAGTATATCTCTTTTTTTTTAATACGTTTTATATAAATTTTTAAACAACGGACATTAAATATGGTAAAATTTAATTTTAGTGTAAAGTGGAAGAAAAATTGACACTTTATAAATTGAAAGAAAAACTTTCAATTAATAAAGTGGAGTTTTTGTGATCTTTGCCGTACAATTATATTGATTTGATGTATCATAAAAATGGATCTAATTATTACATTATTTGTTTTTATTTGTTTAATCCCCAAGCTCTATTTAAAGATGTTCAAATATGGCACGTTGGATGTCAAAGTTGGGTTTCACATGGAACGTCGAGGTTAGGTCCCAGGTCAAGTATAAAAGTGGGTCTTTAATCGACCGTCAAGGTTAAGTGCGAGAATCAAACCTCGATTTAAAAATCATTTGTAGTTGGGTCTTGATTTGAAGTTGAATTATGAATCAAGAGTTGGAATTGGGTCCTAAATTAGAATTCAGGACTAGATCATGGGTCGAAAGTCGAGTTTGTATGTTAGGGTCAAATCCTGTTCATAAGTGAGGTCTAAGGTCTCATGTTGGAGTTGAGTATCACGTCAAAGTTGGGGTCGAATCTCGCATGTGTCAAATGTCCGGATCAAGTAGGGTCAAATTTTGATTTCAAAGTCGGATACAAGATTGAGCTTCGGGTCGAATGTCGAGTCTTAATTCGAGATTCAGATTGGGTCCTAAGGTGGGAGTTGGTGTTAGAAGTCGGGTCTCGACTCAGTGTCAATTGTTAGGTGTCGAGGTCAAATCTCGAAATTGATTTTTAGTCTGATTTAGGATCGAATGTTGAGATTGAACTTCGAGCCAGAATTTAAATTTTGGATCGATCCTGAATCGAGAGTTGAGATCGAGTCTTGATTCAGAAATTAAGTTTCAATTCAGGTGTCGAATGTTGATTTTTCGAGTCTGGTGTCGAGATGAGACTCTAGATTAATCAACATTTTTTTTTGTATGATAATTGATAAAGAGTAACATTCAAAGCACATTCATAGACACTAGTAATATAAAAATATCGGTACCCAACGCATCACAAAACACTAACTTGGGATAATATTATATTATAATAAATCAAATACGATAAAAAATTGGCTAAGACAAATACATAACAACTAAGAAAATTTAAATATTATTTTAATTCTCCATTGATAAAAGTTTGATGTCAATCAAAATAAAACATCGAATTTCTTCGCTCAGATTTTTAGTTTTGGTTTAATTAATTATTTTTTCCAACAAAATAAAAAAGTGTCATGTATTAAATGATAAGTCTAATTAATTATGCAAATATCACTTCCTTCATTCTATTTTAGTTTTCATGATAAAGTTTTGGCATAATCTTAAGAAAAAAATAATTAGAAAAATTATTTGACAAATATATCTATTATAAATAATTAAATTTTTATCTACATTTGTGCCTTTAATTTCTAGCGTAATTGATGTTAATTGTTAAGGTTAAAGTTGAAAAAAAATTTAATTTTTTTATTATCTAAATTGATAATTATTTTTAATATATCAGACAACTAAAATAGAACGGATGGAGTAATATTTATAATAATGGTAATAAAGGACCACAAAGCTTGAAGCCAAAAATAGTAGGTGACTAATAGATCAATGAAGAGTTTTTGTATTAGTTTCAACATTAAGAGTACTTGAGGTCCTCTTTTGTATCTTAAGTAAGAAATATATGTGCCTAAATTGAAAAATTGAACCTTTTTTCGTCTCTTAAGAGTTAAGAGTACTACACTGTAGTTCATCAGAACTCAGAAGCAGCTTCTAGGGCTCTCGAAAGGACGGAGAAATTCAGCTTGCTTCAACAGATCGGCCGCCGGAGAGAATGTCGGATTATATGCCCCCGGAATTGGTTGTGAACATCCTGGACAGGCTACCGATCAAGTCGATCCTCCGATGCACAGCCGTATGTAAGTCGTGGTATGATCTGATTTCTAGCCCTGATTTTATCTCCACAAGTCTCAATCGAAAACAAAATGAGTACATCTTGATTCGAGATTATGAGATTGCTGCTGTTGATGTCTATGCTTTGTTCGGTGACAATAGGAGGCTGTATAACTACTTAGATTTTTCGTTTTGTAACTGTTCCGTTCGTATCGTGGGGAGTCTAAATGGAATTTTGTGCCTTTCCGATGTCGACAACGCGAACAATTTCTACTTTTGTAATCCATCCATCAGGAAGTGGATACAACTCCCGGAACCATGTTATGTATGTCAGAGAGGTGATACTTTTGGTCTTACATTGGGGTTTGGGTATGATGCGGTTACTAATGACTTTAAGGTGGTAAGAATAGCACACACTAAGGCTCATGCCGTGCCACCTCGTGTCGATATTTATAAGTACAATACTGGTGTTTGGGAAGACATTTCCCATGTCAGTGGGTCTTATCTATTCAGTACTGCTACACCATATGTGTATGTGAATGGAGCGTGTCATTGGATTACTTCCAAATTGGAGCTTAAAATATCATCAATATCATCATGCCGGAAGGTGATTGTTATGTTCAACATGCATGATGAGACATTCTCAGATATGATATTGCCGAGTGGTTTAACCAATGGATCACGACCACTCTTTGATGAAATGTTCCTTTATGTGTCAGAGGAATCTCTTTGTTTGGTTAGTCATAAATATGACATAAGTAAACCTATTGATATTTGGATGATGAGAGAGTATGGCGTACCAGACTCATGGGTGAAACAGTTCAGCATCCAAAATGATCTGTTTGCACGAAAGCTTCCTCTTGGTAGTGACATTCTCTGGGCACCTTATGTTGGAAATGCTGCTCCAACTCCAACTGAGCTTGAGATTGATAATGAATTCATGAGGCCAATGGCTATAAAGAAAAATGGTGAAATCTTATGGAAAGGTGACCGAAGACTAATGGTTTCAGTTGATTATACAGTTGACAATTTTAAAGATGTTGACAGTGGTAACTGTACAAATGATTGGTGTTGTGATCCGTGTGGTGTTAGTTACTACAAAGAGAGCCTTGTTTTACTTGATAGATGGAAAAATATTTGTATTGGAGATGCTTCTGAGGAGTCATCTGATTTATGGAAGAGAGAGCCCAAAGATGGGAAAAGAAGGATCTCAAGGGGAAAATCTAAATATAAAATGAGGATTGCATCTCTTTTGCACATCAGTGGATTGCTTTACATGTCAAAAATGAAATGGAAATGGTTGCGCAAGAAAGGAAGGAAGAGCATGAAAGTCAAAAAACCTTCATTGTCCAATTAATTAGCTAAGTTGCAGTTAAGTTTTTAGCTCAGTAAGTTTTTGATTGAAGTTATTCGTTGAAGTTTATGCGCCGATCCTTTAGGCATGTGCCAACTTATTCTCTTAATGGTCTTCTCGATTTCATGCAAACATTACATTGTGTTGCTGCAGGGTTCAGGCTGACAATGAAGACCTTTTGATGTATGGGAAGGCCAAAGTTTCCATGTGCCAGAAGTGTATGGCACATTTAATACTCTAGGGTACTGAAAACTCTTTGTTTTAAAGGCAGACTGTAAATACCTGTCTTAATTACTCTCCCGGTGGATGTTTGTTGCATGAAACTTCTATGATTTGTTTGTATTTCTATCTCTCTATCTATCTTGGATTATAGTTGAAAAATTGACTTTATGCTTCCAGCCAAATATGTCAATCCTCAGTGGTTATGCCAAAAATCACTTTTATGAATGGAACTTAGTTTCTTCATATGCATTGTAAAGTTTCTTATAATTTGTTGATCTTATAGCAGGGAGTCATTGTCTGGTGCTTTGCTGTTTCCTTCAGTCTTGGACCTTGGGTTTCTTAAACATACTAGAAAACTTTTGCACTGTCTATCTACTGAAATTGGATTTGCTAGAGGATATCTGCTGTGTTTCCTCCTTGGGTAGCTCCTGTAGCGTAGCTGTTTTTTACTCCAAAAGACCCAAACAGTACATGCTGGAACAGTCTTTCAGGTTTCTTCAGATGTCTTGTGATCCTTCTTTCTTCCCAGCAACATAATGGGTTTTTTAGGGATGTAGGCATAACCCAACTCAGTCCAATAAACCGTAATCGCAGATCCAACAATTGTCCGTTACTTGAAATAAAGTGCACGGCAATATTTTGCTTTTGGGTGCTGAGCTTTTGCATTAAGAATGGTAGAATCGTCATGGATTGTGGGTTGCAAGTGAACTGACTAATGTTTCTATCCAATTTTGTCAGTAGTAATCTAAGGACCACTTTATGAACAGAATTTAGTTGTCATCATGATCACATGCCTTTCTTTTTGTTTCGTTGATCTTACAATGAGTTGCGATTGGCTTATTGTTGCTGGTTCCTTCATCTTCCTCTTCTCTTCTACATCTTGCTGATAGGAGTCTAGTCTTCGTCTTGGCTGAAATTTCATTTCAGTTGCCATTAACATTCAGTTGCATTAGGGGTTTTATTGATGTATTAGCTAGAAAGTTCATGGAACCACACTCTTTTGCTCAAGTATTTTTGCTTCGAGAAAGGGAACTGTTTGGGTTTCTTTGTCTGGTATTTCCTACTTTAGCATTATTTTAGTTTTGCTCATTCTGCACGAAATCTACTACAAAACAGTATGTTTATACGTGGCTGGATGACACAGTATACAGTGATCATACTTTATTCTAATATAATGCACCTTTGTCTTTGCTCCCTGAGGTATAGGGTCCAATTCCATTTAGTAGCGAGTGCCAACATTGGTTTCATCACCATATGTAGCTTTTCCTTTTATGAATGACCGTGATGTCCGTCCCAATTTTCATGCACCATATTAGCTTTTCTTCTTTCTTGCCAACTTCTCATTTTGTTGTTTGGAAGAAAAAATGCTATCCATTAAGTAAAGAGAGGGTTTGCTGTGGTGATTCGATGGTTGATAACCCCTTTGAGAGTTGCGGGTCCTTGCTACTGCCAGGGGTAAATAATTCTTCAACAAAGCCACAAGTAGGAAGTCCACGACCATTATATTCCTAGAAAGAAGAACAACTAAGAGGAGAGGGATATAAGAAGAAATGAAAGGGATGTTCTTGATCTTTAGATACTAGGATGGAAAAACGAGTAGGTAAAGATATAGAGATCTTTCCTTTTTCTTTTCTTCTTTCAAAAGCCAAATATAGTGCATCAATAACTTGGTGAAAATCCTGATTCAGTAAGTCTAGGTGAATAACCAGCCCTCCTTGTACACTCAAGAGAATTAGAAGTTTCTGAAATAGGGTCACTAATTAGTATAATTCAGTTAAGTCGATAAATCAGATGGAGGTCTTTTAGGAGGAGCCCAGAAAACATCATGGGGCATTTGGTCATTAGACAAAACATTAGTAGGTAAAAAGTACATTTCTTTTATCTGGAAAGCAACTGTTACCTGCTTCATTCCTCTGTTTCATCAACATGCCTGCCTGGCCATTTGCTTTATAATGCGACATCTTCTGTATGGATATCTCTTTGCTTTAAAAAATGCTTACATTTTTTCCCGTGAAAATGTTCCACCAAATACAGGCAGGTATTGTTTTGCACCAAATCTTCTGGCTCTTGCTACCTCACAGCTTAAAGATTAGCAGTATGCTCTGGCTAATACCAGTTCACCTTAGCCAAATTGATGTATAATGTGCACGCTACTGTTGTAGTTTCTACACTGTAGTAAAAGGTGGTTGTTTGTCTCTAAAGCCTCTGTACGTACTGAGCAGCTTAAAGCAATGTATATTTCCCTTTTCTGTAGTGCGTCATGAATCAGACAAGCTCTAGCTCTTCTGAGTACTAGCCAGGTGAACCATTTCAACTTAATTGGTGCCACACTCTTCGATACAGACTTCAAGGGTCCTGTTAACCTCCCTGTTTTCAGTCAGCCCCCGATTGTACTTTCCATTTATTAAGAACAGTGGATCCTGATGGTGTTTCCGTATCACGTTATCAGGTTCTATAGAAACCACCATTATTTGTTTTTCTATTTGAATTAAGGTATTGCTTGCTAGCTGGTTTAAATGTGAGTTATGCAGGTATTAAATTCCGCATGAGTAATACTATTTTTGGTAGCTTATTAGGATGTAAATTATTCATGTATACAGTTAATACAGTGTTTGGTTTGCAATTTAGAAACTTGCATAACTGATAATGTATAAGTTACGAGAGAATCTATGTATTACTTTATGCAGGATAGAAAGTGGAATAACTAATACTTGCATAACATAATTCATATATTCTCTGATAACTAATCCCTACATTACTAATACCTGCATAACTCTAACCAGATACAAACGATCCCTAAGTTTTTAAATTTGTATTCTCAATTCTGACTTGCTACTTGGTTTATCTGCTGATAGACTTTCATTTTCCAGTAGTTTAGTTCTGTTCTACTGACTCCAGGGTTAAAGGGTGAAGTAGAGGAAAGAGTTGAACTCACTGATCACTTGTTTGGCTAAAGTCTTGATCAAGCTTAGGCTTTGATTGAATGGATAAACTATGCACTTTTCATCTTGATCTGCTATCTAAATATGTAACATGAGTTTTGAAGATTTTTTGGATCAAAAGCCTTGTTCGGTGAAAGTTATCTTTATAACTTTGTATTTTCTTTATCCAAAATTTTCCATATAAATAATACTACTAATTTAGTAGCTGCTTACATCGTTTCCTTCGAAGTCTTTGTCGAGCTTATCCCCCTTTCCAGCGAGAGCTGTTGATAAATTGGTCGGGGAAACCGGTTCAACTGTAGTAAGGAGGGTAAAACACTTGTAGTGATTAAAAAACATTGGGTGCAACAAAATTTTATATCCATGGATGCTTGACAAACAAGCAAACGCCCCTACGCTGATAAGAAAGATGATAAAAATGTTAGGCGCTGTGAACTCTGCAAACTTATGGTGGTTAATGAAAAGCGTACTCTTAACTTGAAAAACTCTTGCACCACTTCCAAAACAGGCTGACATATAAGGTCTAAAATTTATTGAACGGTGGATAGAACACACTGTCTCACCATTTTACAGGTACTCTTTTTCAAAAAACACACACTCTGTTTCACCATTTTACTGTTACCCTTTTTTAAAAAACACACTCCGTTTCACCACTTTGTGCAAATGCATATTTCTTCCTCTGCATGAATATGTGTTTTTAGTTACTATTCTGAACGTCTAGTTTGATCAATGCCTGATATATATGCAGTTACTGAGCCTCCCTCGTTTCCTGCTTGTGACAAGGGAAATCCTTATTTCATCTATGAGAAAGGTAAGTTACTGAAAGTTGCCATAACTTTATCCGAATCTACAAAATTCATTAATATTCATTGAAAAATATGTTTATGTTAGGTTCAACATAAGGTGTTTGTAATGAAAACTGCAATACAACTAAGCCAGCCATTCATTGCTAAAGGTTTGTTTTCCGTCTTGTTTGGATCGTTGTTACCCATATTATATCTTACAAATAAAATGTTTATTTTGATTGTTATTTAAAATATATCATATTGTATTGCTGAATCTGTCGTTACGTAACACTGAAAAGCTCCCTTTTATGTAATGACCTATTTGGTGGTGATTGCATAACCTAATTTCTTTTTCAAATTATGTCCTTAATATTTCATAATTCTATTTACCCTATATTATTCGACTCCACCCAAACACCACGTCCTACAGTTGTACTCTTTTTCTTTCTTTATAGTTAACTATGTTATTTACTGAGGTTTCTGCCCTTCCTTTGAAATTACTGGTACTTTTTTCCCGCCCAAAACCATATTTTTGAAGTTCTTTTCTGCTTCAACTATATCTCAGTTTATGAAGAACCTTTTTTGTGTTTCTTTATTTTTTCATCTTATGAACTTTTACTTGCAAACAATATTATAGATGCAAAGAGAGCCTGGGCCAATCAACAGTTAATAGCACGACTTGTGAGAAACACCTACTTTGCTATAAGTTCTGGACCAGGTACGAAATACATGATCCCAAAAGAAAAGAATCTTTTCAAAAATATTTTTGAAGATAATTGTGTTTTAATTGCATATCTCGTTGTTTTTGAAATGGAGCAGATGATATTTTATGTAGCATGTGCTATTTATTAGTCAATATTCAGTACAGTCAGTTGCATGAATTTAATTATATTTGGTTTTGGCTTGGGTTTGATTTTTTTCTTTAAATAGTAAACCCAAGTCCAAACATCACTGTAGCTTTCCTTGATTTATTTAAAAATGTGGAATTTGATAGTGTGATTCACCTAGTCAAAACTCCACTTAAACGGTGTTTTCATTTTTCATACTTAACAATATTTGTATATTTCAATTATCTATTTGCTAGATTAGGCTGGTTAACAATAAATATATCCATATTTTGTACGTGTAAGCGTGGCTAATTTTTGCATGTACGTAGTTCATTAATTTCTTTTGAATCTGCATGATTTTAATAACTTACTAATATATTTTACAAAGCATAATTTTTGACAACTTAGCAGAAATATGCTGTCCTTTTTTTTTTGCCTTCTAAAATTGATGATAAATTTATTGGTAGTTTAGGGTATTTTAGTAAACTTACCAGTTACAATACAACACGATACACTCAAGCCAAACAAGAAAAATATTATCAACAACAACAAACAGTACAATCTATCCAAACAGTGTATCTACAAAGTAATACCATACAATACAATACATTGTGAAACTACTGAGCTACAATAATACAAACAGAGTGAATAGTCTCCTGTTTAATTAATACCATTATATGTTCTCATTCTTTCACTCTCCACCTTTTAGAGTATCCAGGTCACTGGCAAAATAATGAACTGCTCTGAATATTGAGCTATGATCACACTATGTACCACTTAAAAAGTTTTCGAATTGTCCATTTTGTTTTGCCAGTTATATGGTCAAAGATAATTTCACCCCAAATGCCAACTAATTTGTCTGCTCTATATTTAGGAAATCATGAAAAGAATAAACACTTTGGACATACATTAGAACTTATAATAATTTATTTGCATTGACACATGTTGGTGTGCATAGCAATACAGACTTGACATGAGGAAATCGTGGTATGTATACATTTAGTGGGTGTTTGGATTGACCAATTTTTTTGGCTTGTGGCTTTTAAGCACTTTTTTGGTTTTGGAAGTGTTTGGGTAACACAAAAAGTGTTTTTAAGCACTTTTTAAAAGTTGAGCAAGTACCAAAAAAAGCCAAAAGTCAAAAGTCGGGGGTTCCCAACTTATGGCTTTTGGCTTTTAATTTATAAATCACTTTAAAAAAAAACAATCGGAAGACCCCCTTAGAGTTCAAGGATGAATGTACCATCTGATAAATGATTTGTATCCTGGTGACTAGAAACCAAAAATTTTGCAGCTTGTCTTTTACGACAGTGATGATGAATTAGTAAATAGAGTGGCATGTTTTGATCAAGTCAATGACTCTATAGTGTGGGAACTAATGGATATGCTGAGAATTAAGTCATCTTCCTTTTTTATCTGATCTTTGATAGACATTCTACAGCTACACAATTTCTTGATTACGTTCTCGCAGGCAATCATTTACTTCATGGACATTGTTTTATTGTTAATTCTGAACTTCGCATTTTCCCGAAGAGGATGAAATATTTATAAAACACTAACAATATTACCTGTACATCAATGAACTTAGCCCTCTGCTTGTGTGATCATGTTGTGAGGTTGTGCAGATTTGGATATACTTCTTGGCCATTTTTATTTATCACTTTTTCTCTTCAGTTCCGGGTATTTATCTAATTTGTAAATTGTTAATTACTAGTATGAGTTCCTGCCTTTCTGTAATATTCTGAAAATTGGCATCTCTATTGATCAATGATGCCTTTTCCAGCCTTCGATAACTTTACTTACCCTTATTGTCTCTACTTTGTTTCCTTTCTCTTATCACTTTGTTTTGTCTTCTGTTGAAACTCTATTTCCATATGTAGATATGAGGATTGCATGTTGAATTTGTTTCTTTATGTTATAGGTATGGACCCCACTGATAGAGGTACACTCAACCACTGACTTATCCTACGAGTGTCTTTCTGCTCCAACTTTTCAGTAATGGTACCACAAAGGCACATCTTCATCAGATTGTGGATTTTAGCCTTTGATTTTCTTTCCTGTTAGTTAGCTATGCACCCATTGCTTTCTAGCTGCTTTATTACTTGGTAAGTAAAACTCCTCAATGACTATCTTTTCTTCTGATACTACAATACAATCATACTATTTATCAACCATTAGATTTCAGTGAACTTCTTGCTTTACGCCCTTGTCACAGCCTCGACTCCATGTAAACCAATGCCTTTGAGAACCATCCTTGGTCACTTCCTATACCTGTCAGCATTTTGTCGCTTCATATCACTGCTTATTTTACTAACAACGGTTTCCTCTTTGGACAAAATCTACTTATCTATTTATTACACGACTGATTAATCTTTTTCGCTGCAGAACTTTGAGAGAGTGACCACTGGATCTACCATAAGCTAAACTATAGTAACCTTCACAGCACAACCATTGTTGAACAGGCAAATATTCCATCAGTGAGCTATTAGACGTTGGAACAACTGCTTGTTCAGCGATGATTCTGCTGCCTAGTGGACTTTGGTTTACACCGGCTCAACACTTCTGTTAAGGTTTTGAACCTATTCTGCTTATTCTGATATTTATGTTTTTCCCTGTAAGAGGAGATGGACAGTCTTAAAAGATGATTTTGGTCTTTCTACTTGCAGACGACATATAATAAATGAAACTTGATGGTACAACCAATGGTAACATTGGTATTCCCTTTTGACATATTTTTCTTTGCTTATTTCATGCCATCAGCCACCACTAAGTTTATATTCCACTGATACGCCTTTCCTGCCTGCATCCAGAACATTTTTGCGCCAACACAGAGAAGAGCTTTCTTACCCTTCCCTTGTCGTTTTTTCTTACGTTTCTTCTTCATTTGTTTGTCTTTATTTGTACTTTCAATTTTCAGGTCAGCTACTTCAGTTTTTCGTTAAATCTAGTTTATTCTTCTCAGATAGTTTCTTCCAATTTTCCAGGTTAGTACTTCAATTCTTTGTCAAACATTTTTTCTTCTTGAACATTGTCTAATCCATCTCTTTGTCCACTTGGGAGAGCTAGTTCAGATATGAGGGAAATCATCCCTACATTCACTACCGCTTGCTTTGTTCGAAAAGGACATCTTTCTTGACATTCGGTTATGATAAATATATTTATCTGAATTCTTTTTTTGCAATTCTTGCATTAAAACTATACACTTTTAGGATTTGGAAGTACAAGCATATGCTGCTCACACCTTATTGCTCGGCTGAAATAGTGCTCTTAACAAAAGAAAGGCAAAACAGATATTGCTTCTTGTTAGGAAAAGCAAGTCCAAACATTTATTGTTTTCAGTATATTGGTTCCCTAACAGTACCACAGATGTTGTCTGGACTATTGATAGAAGTGTAATAAATTATTTGTGCCTATTATGCATCCATTTCCATTTGAAGTGATTTTGCTTTTCAATTTTACTAGTGAAAACCAAATGAAGCTGATCTCAGATGCTGTTCATGACGCCAATTGCTGCTAAATTAAACTTCAGCAAATACAATTTTCCTTTCCTAATTATCTTTCATCCATTATATTGTTCATCATAGGAATCTGAAACCAATGCTAGACCAAGACCAGCGCACGCGCAGCCACTAAAATAGAGGTGAATTGATTTTGTAACTGTAGTTTCATAAAGCATACCTCTTTAAATCATTTTCTTTTTACTGATATTATAATCAAATAGAAAGTGTGTGGAGAAATGGTCTTCTAGCGCTTTCGAGAGATCTTCATTTTTATGTACTAGATCTAATAGAGGTCATTTCTTCTATACAGAACCTAAGAAGCAAGAGATCTCTTTTCCTTGGAAAAAAGAGTGTACCTTTCACTTAAGATGTCTTGTGCACTTCCTGGTGTTTCTCTTTTAGGATTTAATAGAATTTTTCTTTTTAGTTTCTTTTTTTTTTCTTGACAGTTCCTGTCAAATGAATATAGACTTATTTGACAAATTTGAAGGATAAACTACTCGTATGTAATTTTGGAAAGACTGATTTCAAACTTACTGCACACATAAATGGCCATTTTTTTTCTTTAATTTTCTCGACTTTGAAACAGTTGAAACATATGAACTAGGGATAGGGCATAGAAATACATTTAAATTTGAGAAAAAGTTACACAAATATACTACTTTAGATATCATATCTCTGAACTTCACTATCATTTAAAAATATCACTACAAAAATATTATCATTTAAAAATATCACTACAAAAATATTCTCTTGAATACATCCCTTTCTCTTCTTGTAAACATTCCTATCTCCTCTCAGATACATCTTTTTCTGTCTTGTATACATTTTTATCCCTTTTTAGATACATCATTTTTCTGTTAGATACATTTTTTCCCTTTCTATGATACATTTTCCTTTTCTTCTCTCGGATATGTTCCTTCTATTAAGTAAATATATCGCGACTTATGTATCTGGTTGATTTTTGAATTTTAAGAAATTTTTGTATTTAGGAAAAGAGTAAGAATATGATGTAACTAGATCTTACGTGATTTTTACTATGTAAATATCTTATTGAAAAAATTAGATGGTAAGATTCTTCTTAAGACATTATATAGATAACATTACTTTACAATTTTTACAGATATAAACTTTACTTTTAGTGCAAAGTGTATATGTCAAATATTTTATATTAAGTATCTTTTAAAATATATTACTATTATTATTTGATAGTATCTTTTATCAAGTACATTTATACGGTAAAATGTATTCTCTTATTTAATAAGTGGGAGTTGGGGCAGCAAGCAGGCACCTCTTCGTCGACGTGCTTGCTTGAGCTGTATGCTTCATCTTATACATTATGCGGGGTTCATAAAAATATTTCGTAATTTTTTTTATTAATCTTCTTAAAGCAGCCGCTTGCTTCAGTTATGATTTTATAATATTGCCTTTAATAAATAATTTTTCAGTAGTTTCAACTTAAGATTTCATAATAATTTTCTCAATAACTTCAACTGGAATTTCACTATATCGCTCTGATTAGTTATTGCCTCTTATAAATAATTTTTCTAGCTACTTCAACTATTCAGTTATTTTAAATTAATGGAACTCATAAAAATATTTTGAGAATTTTTTAATTTAATCTTTTTAAAACAGTTGTTTAGTGATTTCACAATATTAGTTATTGCTCTGATTAGTTATTGCCTCTCATAGATAATTTTTCTAGTTACTTCAACTGTTTAGTTATTTTAAATTAATGAGACTCATAAAAATATTTTGGGAATTTTTTAATTTAATCTTTTTAAAGCAGTTGTTTAGTGATTTCACAATATTACCCTTAACAATTAATTTTCATAATTGAAGGGCCCATAAAAATATTTTGAAGATTTTTTAACTTAATTTATTTAAAGCAACTCCTTAATGATTTTATGATATTATCAATGAAATTAAGAAAAAGTTATAATTTATTTTAGAGTAAAAATTCAAAATCATTTAATCATTAAATTACAATCAATATTGATAATATTTATATCATTAAAAATATTTATGAATAACTATTGGGTCCGTACATTGCATGTAATTCGGTAATTAGTTTTATTATAAGTCTGAAGTAAAAAGGTATAAAGTATTATATTTAGGTGTAGTTAAAACTTTATATTTTTAGGATCAAGGTATAAAGTATTTTAAACTATGTATAAAGTATTGTTTGGACCTACTGCATTATAAGTATATTTATTCAAGTATTTTTAAGAGCAAGGTGTGTAACCTTTTCCATTTATACAAGGTATAAATGATTTATTACAAGCATATTTAGACTAGTATTTTCTACTTATACCTTCCTTGTATTTTTAAGAGCAAGGTATAAAATATTTTAGACTAAGTATATTTATTCCAAGTATTCTGTTTAGTTTTTTTTTTTTTTTTAAATAAAAATTTAGCTTCTTGTTTTCATTTTTCTGAAAAGGATTTTGATCTGCTTAGTTGTTGTTTACATGTTATCAATGAAATAATTTACTTGATAAAGTTCCAATAGGTTAATCGGATAGTTCAATATTTTGTGTATTTCTTTTTATAATGTTTTTTCGACTTTAGTTGAGCATTACTTCATAGTTTAAGTCTTTTTTTCTCGCAAGCATTATAATCTCGTCATTATAAATATTGAATAACTTTATCTACAAAGTTTGGATAAATATGAGAAATCAGCAAGTATTTTTAAGTGCAGATTGAAATGAAACAAGTAAAAGAAGTTGATCTATACTTTAAAAATCTCACATCCCAATGATTTGTAGTTTTCACCTTCAAGAACACCTTTATGTGTATTGTTATCTTCCATTTTTTTTTTGGGCGTATATATTTAAATCGATAATTTAGCACTAAATAAACAGATATTTTTAGATATTACTCTCTTTTCTTATTATTTATTTTTGTACATAAAGATATTTATAAATAGCTTGTATCGATGAATAAACATAAAATTAATCTTCTTCATAATTTTTATCTTTCGATTTTTATTATTTCAGAAGCGGGACGTTTCCAATAAGATTTTTTAAAATATTTTTAAGTGGACAAATTTCAATCAGTTAGTATTATTCTACTTATTTTTCATGCCAAATCATTAATAAAGAAAAAAAATTCAAAAAATTTTAAAACTAATCTTGCTAGAATCACGCAAAAAATATTTAAGAAAATCTTTTATTTGCCATTCGAAAATCACCCCCAAATCGTTTTCCTTTTTGTCTTCATAACTTTTCTTCTTTGTAGATGGAGTTTCGAAGGGGCGATGTTGTTGAAGTAGCAAGCAAAGAAGATGGATTTCTGGGTTCTTATTATGAAGCAATTGTTGTTTGTCAACCCCTTAAGAAAGACTACATCGTGCAGTACAAAACCCTACTGAAAGATGACCACTCCGGCCCCTTGACGGAGTTTGCTACCGTCTCGGAACTCCGGCCAGTTCCGCCGGAGATTCCGGTGAGTGGGTTTGATTTGAATGATCAAGTTGATGCTTATGGCAATGATGGATGGTGGGTTGGAAGAATTACTGGTAAGATTGGAAGTACGTATTTTGTGTATTTTGAATCGAGTGAAGATGAATATGGTTATGGGATAAGTGATTTGAGAGTTCATCAAGATTGGGTTAATGGGAAATGGGTTTGTTCAAAAGAGATTGTAAATTGTGATTGAAGAAATAGTAATTCAATTTATTGAAGAAGATTTGAAATTTTTTGGAGTTTATTTGAGTCTCTGTTTTGGGGATTTTCTTGAAGGTATGTCATGCCTTTATGCCTATCGTTGTCGAAGCTGTTCCTAGGAAAGATTATGGGTCTCGGGTATCCAATCAATTAATCCCACAAAGCGCGGATATATTCAGGCTGGAATTTTGTTTTGTAATTTGTAACTTTTTAGTTTATAAGATCATATGGCAAGTCTATTGTTGATTTCTCGTGAATTTTCAGTTTGTCAAATGATTATTTGATTGTTTACCTATGTTTATGGGTTTAACGGAGACGAATTCAAAATTTGAAGAAGATGAGATACTACTAAATTTGGATGCATGTTAGTTAAAATGGTGTTGTGTGATAATATTTAAAATTCAATGATCCTTTGGGATGATCAAGTACTTTTATGTTGGAGGTCTCAAATTCAAAATTCTTTGTCATCGAAAGTAAAAGTTTACCTTCTGAGTCGAGTTCATCGCACCGAACTTGCTTAGTATGGTTACTATAGACCATCGTTGGACTCGTGCACCAAATCAGCAATTATTTTTCTTCAGTTGTATTCTATTTGATTTCTATTGCAATAATTTTATGTTCACATAGTTATAATTTTAAGCTGTCAAGTTATCCAACAATAATAACATATTCAATGATAGTGAGAATAGAGTATACGTATATCTTACTTCTACTTTACGAAGATATAAATATTATTTTTGAAAGATTCTTAACTCAAATGTATCCGTCTCATATAAAAGAGGAGAACTTTAATAAGACATTTCCTATTCCTTCAGTTGTATTACATGATACTTACTGAAGTTCCATTTATACACAGATAACTAGGTAAATTGACTTAAGAATATAATGAATATCCAGCTAAATGAATACTGATTTTTACCAAATATGTAGTCATAATATAGATAAAATGTAGATAACATTGTTAAATTTTAATTAATATTTTCAGCCTTTATTGAAATCAATTAAAAAAAAGTACTCATAAAAGTAGATGAAAGAAATCAGTTAATGGTATTAGTTAAAATGGCTAAAACCTTAGTGAATCAATCAAGCTAAATGAATAGAGGCAAGTCAATTTGTCAATCATTGATCCTCAAATGAAATTCAGATAATTAAAGTGTCGAAAAAGGTAAAATATATCTAACGCAAACATTAAATCTAAACGAAAAATATTTAAGGAAGATGTCGGGAAGTTTGTAAAATGAAGTTTAAAAGAATTTGGATGAAATGACAAATAAGTTCTTAATTCTTATAATTATTCTACAATTTGTTTTATTTCTTTATGAATAGAAACATTGTTTTTAATATATTTTAACTCGAAAAAAATGTACGTAACACAAACATTCATTAAAATGAAAAGGAAAATATTTATGAGAGATACAAAGAAGTTCGTGAAACAAAGGGTAAACAAATTTAGATGAAATGAATGATAAATTGTTAATTCTTATAATCATTTTACAATCGTGTAGTTGTTAATTCTTATAGTCATTTTACAATCGTGTCTATAAACTATCTGGAAAGCATTAGCTAATTATTTCTTTTTGCAAATCTAATAAACTAAGTCTATCCCTCTTTAGAGTATAATTTTCTTAAAAAGAAACATATTATTTTGTTGATTTCAATTTATATGATCTATTTTTTGATTCATCTAAAAAAGAATGATTATTTTTTTTAGTATTCTTTAATTACAACTTTCTACCTAGCATATTTAGTTTCACAAGATTAAAAGTCATTTTGGTACATTTATTATATCTGTAATTTAAAATTATAAGATCAAAAATCACAATAATAACATATCCAATAAAATTTTATTGTGGGTTCTGAGAAGGATATTGTATGCAGACATCACCACTATCATCACAGAGGTATTATAACGAGCACTAACAAGCCCAAGGATGACACCCTTTAACCCTACTAATTTTTTACCATACTTGACTTTCACTCATTTGTATCTAAAGTCATATCTTCGATAATATAAATCTGCACCATGTTTTGTTTAGTTACTTTTTTCAATATTTTTTCGACCTATCTATAACCCTCCACACTATCCTATAACCAGCCTTTCACATTAACTTACTGTGGGATGTTATCCTATCTCTTCCACACATATACAAATTATCTTAGTCTTGTTTCTTTTATCTTATCCACTATAGGAGTCACTTTCACTTTTTCCAAACAATTCCATTCTTAATCTTCTCGCTCTAAATGTGTTCACAAGATTAAAACTTGTGTTTTATGTTTTAAAACTTTATATCAATTACACAAAGAAATTAAAATAGAAGTAATACATTTTAGAATAGCTTTTTCACAAATATCCACTCAAAACTTTTTCATGAGGCCAAACAACAAAAGGGAAGCAACGTTATCAGCAACCAGGTCCACCCTTATCATTTACCAGCAATTGGCACTAAGATATTTATTTTTCCATTCTATAAGATCAAGAAACACAACCCCATCACTCCAAATTGAACAAAAATGGCAGTCCTGAACTACCGTTGCCTCTCAGTGACCTCTACAGTCACACCCATATCTCAAGATTCTTCAAATAATTCAACCCCATCGTCAATTCCAACACAATCCAAGCTGAAACCTGTGAAATTGTCCAGTGGGGTGGCGGCTACTGGGGACTATGCTGACCCACCCACTACCACCACTAAGCTCAGAAAGTACTGGGGTGAGGATGTGGATCCTCTCACGTCTGATGATTTTATATGGAATAAAGAATTTATGGGTCGCATGAAGAAGTACATTCAGGATCCTCAGGAAAATGCCCCTCCTTCTGCTGCTTCTATAAAGGTATAATCTTTAGCTCAATTGACTCTCACTATACATTCATCATTTGAGCTGTTCTAGTTCATAACTTATGACATGCTTTCTTCATAAAAGATTTTATCTTTTCTAGAATTTGAACTGCTGTGGGAAATTACCTTTACCAATTGCATAATACATACATGTGCCTCTTAACTTGTCTCATATGATATTATGCCCTTAAACTCTAGGTATGAACGAGTAGACACTTAAACTTGTATAGAATTCAACAAGTAAAGATACACGTCCTATGTAACAATTCGTGTTCTATGCAGCATCAACGTGATGTCCTACATGTATTATGGCACGTCAGATATTTGTATCTACTTTCAATTTTAAGTGCCTAATTGTGCACACTCAGAGTTAAAGGGCATAAATGGCAACTAAAGCCAATATTTATGAATTATGCCTTTAACAATTGTTGAGGAGACGTTTGAATTGTTGGTTCTATTCTCTGCTGTGTTGTTCTGAGTTTAGTTAATAGTCTCTCTGTCTATGTTTACTTGTCCAGTATTGACTTGCCACTCTGTTAAGGTTTGGGAATGCAATTGGGGAAGCGACTATAGTTAATATAATTAGGATAAGTTAGGAGCTAAGTGACTCTTGATTTTTCAAACTCGACAAATATAAGTGGACATGTACTTTTAATATAGTGGACAAGAAAAAGTGGATGGAGGGAGTAAGTTTTGAGATGAAATCTTTCTTGAATTGGTAGGCTTCTCTTTATTGGTGTATATCATGGTATTAATGATGGGCAAGTAACCATCTTGGTCATTTTAATGGTTTCCTCCCAGTTTTTATAATTAGTAACTCTTTTTGTGAACTTATTTGAATGGGCACGGAGTTAAAGAAAGGAATGAGTGCGTCTGAAATTGTGATCTTAAATATGTCATAACATTTGTGAGCCTTTTGAAACATGTGATATTAACTATGTCATAACATTTATGGGGCCTCTATACAAGCGTCTCATAAGCGTAGAGTAACATGCTATGTTAAATTATTTTCAAATTTAGAAAGAGCTCGTTCTTTTTGGAATGAACTAAAAAGGAAATGAGGTCATGTAAATTGCACAGGAATGTGTTTTATCTGTGTAGTACTTCTTCTGTTACATTATTTGTTGGTGAAAATATATGCATGTTGCTTAAGGAGTACCATTTTTTAATGGTTGCCGATATTCTTGTGATTTGATATTTTAACAGGAAGAGACATCAGGATTTCTTAGCTTAAACAGAGTCATGAGTCTTGACAGGTGTGATTTTTATCTTCTTTTCTTTTTAGAGATTTAGAAATTCTGTTTCCTCCTTACATTTAGTCGGTTATGGAGAATGTAGTTTGGATGTTGACTTAACCAAGGAACTAACAGCCCCTTCTGCAACTGTTCTAGAACCGGAAGCCAAAAATACTCAAGTATGTAGCAACTTTAAAACACTCGCCTTCAGTAACTTTAAGCGTTAGCCTTCTCTACCACCAAGTTGAAAACTAAACTGATTTTCAGGATTGTGTTACTGCATCTCAAAAATGGCGGCCAGCACCAACACGGCGCGAGCAGGAGAAGTGGGACAAAGCTGCTAAGGCTGCAACTGGGGGCAGTGTAGGTCATCGAAGCTTGTGATTAGTTCATTGCTTGAAACTTGGTTGTAGTACTCCTATCGGTCCAAAATAAATGAATGTCTGACACTTTCTCCATGGTATAAAATGAATGAATTTTTCAACAACTAATGATGTATTAGTAATTATTTTCCAAAATTACCCTCCTCTTTAATGGTTTTCTCCACTATCTCTAGCTTTAAGAAGAGTTTGGGAAGAAGGAAAAGGATAATCTTGACAAATTACCCTTTAATTAATGTCCTTAACTAACTTTCTTAAGGTGTATACCACACCCCAAAAATTCATTTATTTTGGACCAGAGGGAGTACTTCTTTATTCGCCTTGTCTCTCACTAATAAGATAGAGTAATATACTTTCTGTAAGTTGAAGTTCTGAAATTTTCATTTAACAGGATACAATGTTCAGGGAAATAAAACGTCCTCAAGGGGATCCAAAGGTTATGGCTGCTCAGTCAAGGGAACAGTATCTTAAGGTACTTGTTTGCTTTCACTCCACATAAATCATTCTTTGTTGAGATATGGTGAGTTTTCAGTCCACCATTTTGATTATTTCATTTTCTTTTCCTTCCAGTTAAAGAATAAATTGCAGCTCCTCACAGCTGGGATTGGTGGTGTCGGTGTAATTTCAGCTTATATCTCGTATTCTCCTGAAATAGCAGTAAGGTAATCCAATACAGGGACTTTCTATATGGCTATATGCTTTAGTTCCTTTAGGTGTCTACTTTAGATTTACTCGTGTTTGATTTACTATTGTCGTAGTGGGACATGGCCCCTATTTATTATAAACCGTTCCTCCAATTAGTATATTGGTCCCTTAAGTTGTCAGTTTGGTAAAATCTCTAGACGAAGAGTCTTAATTTGCTTGTTTCTTCTTAAAATGACATTTGTGATAACTGGTGAAATGTATGGATTTTTTTCTTTGACTGAAATATCTTAAGCTGCTAGTGTTCTTTTAATGTCCTCTGTCGGACCTGGAAATTTTTAGCTTCTTTTTTCTTAGACTTAATGTAAGTAATCTTTAATTTTTCTGAATCTGACAATGTAGAGAAAAATAAAGAAAAAAGAACACAAATGATTTACGAGGTTCGGCAAGTGGTGCCTACGTCCTCGGGCTAA
>JAABOM020000101.1:22667437-22678255 GCA_011800125.2 Solanum clarkiae
ACAGGATATCTGATTGGCATCGTATCCCTATAATTGATCCTATATTTCTTAAATCCCTATAATTAAGGATTCTAACAGACAATGTTGCACTCATGCAGAAAATTGTGATGTTAATGAACTGTTGTATTTTTCATTATTGCAGTTACGGTGCAGGGTTGGTTGGTTCTTTGATGTACATGCGTATGCTTGGAAACAGTGTGGATTCTATGCAGTCAGATGGATCCAGAGCACTTATCAAGTACACCTTTGATTGTTTATCTTTATCCTTATAATAGCTGCCTCTGTGCCATTCTTGTATTATCTCAAACCTTAACATCATTTGTTTTTTGTGGTACATATACGTGGCACTTGGCTTAACGACACGACTGGTGCCAGTTGGAAAATAGGAAGCTCAATTTTCCCATGCATTCTGCTCTAGTGCGCTACAATCCTACAGTCCAAATTCTTTCTGGAAAAATGTTTATGGAGCATCTATTAGCACTTTGTCACATTTAAATCAATACTGTGATTCTTGAATTGGAGTTGTACGAGGTCAAGGTCACTCAACGAGATTGGGTCTTTGCGAATTGCCAGTTTCATCATTCTAGATCGGAAGTTATTAACCACAATCGTAAATAGAAACCAAAGACTTGTATGATAAATATTGTTGTTTTTGAGACTAGAAGGAGTAGCTATATCCCTAAAATGCACTGTTTTGATCTCTGATTGGTAAGCTTACCAGACACTTTTACTTGCAGGGGAGCTGTTGGGCAGCCTAGACTATTGGTTCCTGTTGCTTTGGTCATGATTTTTAACCGGTGGAATGAGTAAGATCTACCTCTATTATAACATTGACCAAAAATGTGTCTATATTAACTGTTAAATGACTTCTCTTCTCGATTCAAACTTCTCATAACCTCTTATTTATTTTCTGAAAACTACTATTGATAGCATAATTTTATCTGCATTCTGAACGGTCAGGGAAGTTGGGGTTATTTTACGGGGCTTCAGTTTCCTTTCTTAACTTCATTTTCAAGATGTAGATCTCACCTTTGGTTTAGTAAGCTTAGCAGTTTGCCATTATACTCGTAAGGAAAGAACAGGAATTCGAGTGAGTTGGAAAGTTAACTCGAGATGTTATCAGCCTGATTTCTCCATTAATTGTTAACTTTTCTGCTGTACTCAAATCTTGCTGTAGTTCCCAAAGTCAATAGTGAAATTGTTACTCAATTCCTTATCGTCAACATCATTCAGTTAGACATGCAGCGATGTGTTTAAAATCTACTCTATCAATATGAAAATCTCGTATGTTGTACCTATTGTACAGCTGGAATTTGTTCTTTAACATTGAGAATAGTAAAAGTCATTACCTTTAAGTTAGAAAATGTGTTCTTTTTCCACAAAATTGCTGTTAAGAGAAACAAAAAGCTCTTGTTTTTTCTTGCACGTGTTCGTTTTTAGAAGTTTAACACCAGGATAAACCAGTTCGTTCTTTCTTTTGAATTCTTTATAGTCTTCGAAGGACTCAAACTGGAAGAGCCTTCCCTGTTGAATAGTTCTGACCCATTTTCTAGCCATTTTCCTCCTTATACAAACCGAAAAATCCAGTCTAGTTAAACTTTTTTCCACACTTCCTGTTTCCTACTACACTTGCATTCAAAAAATACCTTAATGACTTCTCTTTCGTTGTTATCGAGCAAGTATTAAAGCTTTTGCATTATTAGAGTTGCCTTATCACCTGATCTTACAAATTGATTTATTTCCAGGATCCTAGTCCCAGAGTATGGATTCATGCAACTCGAGTTGATACCCATGCTGGTCGGATTTTTCACTTACAAGATTGCAACATTTGTCCAAGCAATCGAGGAAGGCTTGTCAATTATTGAAAATAAGTCACAAGCTTAGCTCTAGTTTTTATGATTTTCCATCAACCTCTGATGAAAATAGTAGGTATGCTTCGACTTCACTCTCCCATCCACAACCTTTTTCATTTCAAATTACAAGGAGTCTTAGATTGAATAAATGTGTTCAAATTTTCATGTTACATCTTAGTATAGAACTGTTTAGTCACAGAGAATAATGAAAATCATGCCTTAGATAACTCGTAAAGTTGATATCATGTGACCAGAATAGTCAGGGGTTCAAGCCATTGAAATAATCTCTTGCAGAAATGCAAGGTTAGGTTGTTTACAATGGATCCTTGTGGTCCAGTACTTATCTGGATGCTCAGGGAACTCAGTGTATCAGGCTGCCCTACATTTTTATGCCAAATTCTAGTCTGCATGTCTTTCTCTCACGCTCCATATTTCTTGTTTCAGAGACGAAGACGTTGGATTGAAAGATAAGCTACAACACCTATACTGGTTCATCTCTCAACTGGAGGAAGTCAAATGTTTATAACTTGAATTCTTCAATATACTAGATCCCTCTCTCAGCTTCATCGATCATCTTAAGTTTCTTATCCTGTTAAAGGTTTATAGTATATCGTTTTCCACCAAAAATAGTGTAAATTCTTCTGGTTAATGAATGATTGTCGGGAGTTTTCATTTTGTGTCACTTTATATAAAAAAACAAATTTGATTAATTTACGTTTGTATCGAGATAAGTTATTCTTGTTTAGAGTGTAAGGTTATAAAATTTCTTATCCTTGAGAGTGATTTTTTCTTCCAAGTATTAGATTTTCCGACTTCTACTGCCCAGCAACCTTTAGAGTTCAATTTGCTCACAAAGTTGCACGAAAATTATATTGCAAGAACTATAACATAAAATGTGGCACTAACATAAGGTTTTATTAAGTGGTGATTGGTTAAAAGTTCCAGTTGAAATTCAACATCAGATCACTCTTTTAAGTTAAGAGACCGATGATTCCAAGTTTTTTTAACACTCCATGCATCATACTCAAGAACGATTGAATCAGAAATCAAAACACTCGTGTCCTTCAAAAACATCTCATTATCATTATTCAGTTAAAAGAAAACATCCCTTTAATACAACACATAATAACCTTAGCCTTAGCCTTAACCAGTGTTCTGCATTCCAGCAGCAATACCTTTCATTGTCAAGATAAGGGTATCTTCCAAGCCGGGAGCATACTCACTCGTAGGATTCAGCTTCACTAACTCAGCAGCAGGTTTGCTTGATTCCATAATCTCTCTGTCTAGATGTGGCCTGACCTTCACATTGTAGTTGGGATCGCGAATTCGTTTCAGTGTGTATGCTTGGCTAACATTGAGGGTCGTAATGTAAGAATCACGAAGTTTGAGCCTTTGCCTCAAGTATGGATCTCCTTCCAAAAGATCCTTGTGCCCGGCAACCTAAGACAAGCAGCGCGATTAGAAGAGACACATTTCAAGAATCCAAAAGATGTCAGCTTTTCGGTGATGAGGTAAAATAATAGTATCAATTTCCATACCTGAAGGAGAAAGCCCTTGGTTTCTTCATATTTGGCTCTCAAGCGCTCTCCAAGTGGCCACAGATCTTCGGACACCAAAAGCTTATCATACAATGCAGCAATACCAGGGTCTCCCTTGGCGAAAACCATTTCAAGCAAGTCAAGTGTCACTCTAAAGAAAGGCCAACCCTTGTACATATCCTTGAGCATTTGCAGATTTCTTATATCCTTCTCGATAACATGTTTGAATGCGGCCCCAAAGCCAAGCCAGACTGGGAGATGAAACCTCGTCTGAGTCCATGCAAAGATCCATGGAATAGCTCGAAGAGATTCAATTCCACCACTTGGCTTCCTTTTCGCTGGGCGACTTCCAATGTTCATGCGACCATATTCTAGTTCTGGGGTTGCCTGCATTTTTTACAAACAGAAAAAGGAAGTTCAGTTTCACAGGCATAGGGCTGAAGGCAAATAAGTCGTCAATGGCTTAAATGCAAATACCATCCGTGTCTATTTTGACTCTATATTACAACTAATTGCTTTCACCTATTTAAAACTATTGTTCATGTTCCCTTCAACTCTTTGAATATTTTGTTTCTAATGTTCTTTCTTCTTTTACCTCTTCTTAAATGATACATCAACAGGTATCAGTTCAAATCAAATTATGAAGTATCTTGAGTATACTTACAAGGCGGAAGTATTCAACAAATCGTGGATCCTGGAACACTAGAGATCGATACTCTTTCGTAGCAATAACGGACATCTCATCCAATAGTGCACGCCACTCTGGCTTCGGAGCCACAGGAGGGTTCATTCCATGCTCAAGTGTAGCTGCTGTGAAACGTTGAAGAGTTCTAAAGCACAAGTGTTCCTCCCCAAATGACTGTTCAATAACTTCACCTTGAACAGTCACACGAAGTAAGCCATGAATAGTGTCGGGGGGTTGCGATAAAATAGCAAGGTGGGTGGGACCCCCTCCCCGTCCAACAGTCCCTCCTCGGCCATGGAACATTGTTAGCTTTACTCCAAATTCTTTTGCCACCTTTACAAGTTCCTCTTGGGCCTTGTACAATTGCCAGGCTGCAGATAGTCGGCCAGCATCCTTACCTGAATCAGAATACCCAATCATAACTTCTTGTTTTCCATTGATACGGTTTTTGTACCAATCTATGGAGAACAACCGAGCAACAGAAGCAGGTGCAGACTCCAGATCAGCAAGCTTTTCAAACAACGGAACAACCCTTAATGGACTTTTTACATGACACTCACGCTGCAAAAGCTCAACGGCAAGCACATCAGAGGGTGCCGTGGCCATCGATATTATATAAGCACCGAAACTATCAGCAGGAAGTTCAGAGATGACATGAAAGGTATCCAAAACATCAGCGATTTCATCAGTTTTAGGGAGATCAGGTCCAAAAAGTGGACGCTTGCCACTTAGTTCAGATAAGAGCCATTCCTGTCTCTGCTCTTCAGACCATTCTTTATAGGATCCAATACCCAGGTGCCTTGTTATGGCATCTAGAACATCAGAGTGTCTATCTGACTCTTGCCGGATATCAAGTCTCACAAGCGACAGACCAAAGGTGGAAACTTGCCTTAGAAAATCAAGAAGACTGCCATCTGCAATTGGTCCATCACCACAAGCCCATAGAGATCTATAACACAGCTCCAGAGGTTCCAGAAACTGCAGGATAAAGACAACCATCTTTTTCAGATATTCAAATCATACAGAAATTGGCATGCATATTAAAAGATCTGAATGCCATGAAATATGTCAAAACATTTGAGAAATGAGAAATTTTGGGTGATAAACAAAATCCCAAACTAACCTGTAGAACTTGGTTTACAAATTGGTATTATAGTATGCAGAAACGTTGTTAAAGCAAGATGAATATTGTCAAACAAGAATTTCAAAAGCTCGCTTGAGCTTGTTTCCTTATTATCTTACAGATACAATTTTTTCTGCCTTTCAATATTTAGTGAATAAACTGTATCAGTTTGCTGCTCAGACAGTCAAGTCCACTTTCAAATAAAACTAATTCAAAATCACATATATAGTTCTAGATGAAATATCCTCGACACACATATTGGAAATAGAAAAGATATCTGTTCAGCATTGGTAAAAATTTGGAAGTCAAGCTAACAACTTCTAGATTATTGAAGAGGTGAGCAGAAGTAAAAGAGTTTCTGAAGGACACCTGTTCAACATTTGTGAATATTGACTCCTCAGGAACATCAGAGTATCCATTGGCTAGTAACTGACGAGCACGTTCTCGTGTATTGTACAACCTATCTCTCACATCAGCAAGAAGAACACGGTAGGGCTCATTCGGTGGAATTTGCTTCCAAAATTCTGTATAAGTAGATTAAGATGAAGGGTAGGACCATAGGGGGGGACAGAGACTATACAATATAAGCAACAATAATCATAAAAGGAGAGAGGTAAGGCAGAAGAGAATGGTTGGCAAGTTCGAACTGATACACTTTCAGAAAACAAGTTGTCAAAAGAACAGAGAACAAAGGTAAATACCAATGTAGTGCTTTGCATCTCTTTTTGAAGTCCTATGAAGTTCTTCTGCACGCGCTCGGAGCTCATCATTGCATCGCCACATCGAAAGCTGGCATAAGCAAAATAAAACAGGAGAAGACAAAAATTGTTAAGGGTCAAGTCACTGCTACAGTGCAAGCAAAGTGCACTGTGCAGATCCTCAATCTGGGAGAAGGCAAAGTGCAAGCAACGACGTCCAGTAACCAATTTGTCACCTCAAACATAAGATCCTCAATCTGGGAGAAATACAGATTTGCAGCCATCATTCTAGCCAATAAGCATACATCTCTTGTCACTTCAGGGGTTACTCTAGGGTTGCCTGCATGCACATAAAGGATTGTTGGTGCCTTTACAAAAACATTCAAACTTGGCATGCAACTACATTGAGCTTCAAGGAGAATATTTTCCCATGTCACTCGAGAATCAGAAGCAAGATGCTTCCACTGCTTTAACATAATGCATATTGTAAAGCTTTAAAAGTACCATTTTACCATCTACCTATAATGTTTCAGGTACTACAGAAAAAAGAGTTGAGAACACTTGAACCAACACATATCATCTTTTTGTCCCTCGAAGTTAGATATGCAACATATGAACCATGGATTCATATAAGGATACAACAAACGCATTGACCTTTGAGAATTTCAATGAACTAAGCCATCTTAATCAACCATAAGTTCCACTTGTATCAGAGTTGGTTCCTTTTTATTATGTGCTTAATCTGACCTTCAATGAGAGAGAACCCAAAAGAGAAAAAAGAGAGGAGAAAAGACAATGCTACTTGTAAAGAAAGACCATACCATCTCGATCACCACCCATCCAAGAAGAAAATTGAATGAGAGGGGCATTGTAGGGAACACGTTCATTTATTCCAATATTCTTCAGAGCAGTGTCAACACGGCGTAGAAATTTCGGTACCCCCTTCCATATTGTCTCGTGGAAGTAACTCATCCCTGCCCTCATCTCATCTTGTGGAGTTGGTGGAGTCCTCCTGATTTCATCTGTGCGAAAGGCTGCTTGTATCTGTATGCAACGAACGAGCAGAATCACAGGAATTTATAGTTGTTGATATTCTTTATGCAGAGGATTGGGGACTAATGTGATATCCCGGCAATGCTTAATACCCAAAATCACGTTCGGCAAGAAGTGAGTTGCAAGAATATAGCAACCAAATAGCTCTGACACCTGTAAGCAGACTCTAGTGCCTTCTCTCCTAATTTATTCATTTTTTAAAAACTAGATACCTGCCAACTAGCCTACTTAATACTAATGTAGGTACTTTAGTTCTTCTTAGTTTTTCCCCCTTTAAAACCTTTGCTTTTGTGTGTCTAACAGCTTATAACTTTTAAACACAAAAATAGAGGTAATCTGGCGGCTTAAACACATCTACGAAGGTGAATCTCTTCCTTCCTATTTAAAGTTAAGATATGGTTCCTGAAAGGACTAGCTTCCTTAACAACCTATATTTCTCACGGTGTACAGATGATCTTCCTATCAAAGTTTTGTTATTAGCACTATATATCATCTATGCCAAAACATGAAGAAGGAAACAGGGATGCCCCAATATCAATATTTATGCACCAGGGGAGTGAAAAAGCACTAAGAGAATACAGCCAGGAGAAATTTACGAAAGCGTCGTTCTTGAAGGTGGTTCCTCACATGCATTTTTGCTTAGCACAAGTTCACTGAACAACATTTCTGTACACTAATTTCGTATACGAAATAAAATTTAAGCCTTTTTTTAAAACTAAGAACTTAAAATTACACCCTTAATGAGATTTGGGGGGGGGGGGGGCGCGACAAGAAAAACTCACACTTTGAACCTCATACCTCTCTTTGTAGAGCCTCGTCTAGCTCCTGCTTATCATCAGGAGTAATATCTTTCGCGTACAACTGTGTCATACAATCACGAATCCTGGACAGTGAGTGGGAAATAAGAATCTTATCTTGTCCAATTCAGAATAAGTAAATTGGGGGAAAAAGAGAAAGAAAACAGCTGCTTTCAAGATGGAAATATTGATGAACTGAATAAAAAGTACTGTCTCCTTTCCTATCATCTTCTTTTTATATCCTCAGAAAAAGACTTATAGTTAGGTAGCCAACAAAAAGTATGCAACTTTTGCCAGCACACCACGACAAACAGATTGAGTAGGCTATGCTGTTATTTTAGCACTCATTTTCAGTTAACTTCAGCAATCGTAGCTTACCTTGCATGCTTTTGAAGCAAAGATCTACGAACAGATTGAGTAGGATGTGCTGTTAGCACCAAATCCACCGTCTGGTTCTTCAAAGCATCAAAAACTTCTTGGGGTGATTTGTTTAGCTGTCCGACAAGCTTCCTAAGGGTCTCTTCAATGTCTGATTCAGTTAGTGCAGAAGCCTCATCCGAAAAATCACGCTTTTTTAGCTTACTTCTTCGTCTGTAAGCTATCTGAACCTCTTCGGCAAGGTTTGCTAAGTTAAGCATGTTCGAAAAGGCTTTGGTGACTACAATGGAATCCCCAGCATCCAAACTGGTAAGCATACTCCCAAGCTCTTCCAACTTATGTGGGTCATGCTTTCCTTCGTATTCAGCAGATAGTTCATAACACTCTTGAACCTAGCACAATGTAGCACCACAGTGAGTTCCTTACTTTTACAAGAAATCGCTAATACTTTGTAATGGTTAAGACCACAGGACCTAAAATTTAGCATGCCCACACAAAGATAGAAACGTCATGCAACAATCCACCCAGATAAACATTCTTTGATAGAGGAAAACATTAAAGGAGATGTGAATACTACCCAGGCACCAAAGCTAAAACTAATTTGATAGAAGAACAGACAGCGCCAAATCAGATCATAATAGATAAGGCAGGAGGAGGATAGAAGTAAATTTTTTCTTCCTTTCATAAGATAGGGAAATAACTTCGCACATACTTAAAAAGAATGTCGTCCCCAATTCAATGGCTAATAAGAGAATTCTCCTTAATGAGTCAGGAGAATTTCACCATCACTGAACTAACTCAAAATGACATAAATATCTTAGTCAGAACAAATGAAGCTCCATCACCCTCATCCATTTGCTTGTTTTTATTGGCTATATGCAGAACACCTCAACTCAAAACTTTATATATGCTCTCAACAGACCAAGGACGATAAAGATAACACATTCTGAAAATTGCCTAGTGATCGAAACCACAATTTACGAGCACTTAACCAGTCTTAAAGAATCTACCACTTTAAACACCCACCCCATTCACCCAAAATAAAACAATAAAGAACAAAAGCTTAATTGAACATCCAACTCAAAACTTTTCATATGTTATAAACTAGTCAAGGACTAACAAAATCAAGCATAATAGATTAGCCTAGAGCATATACGACAATATTAATAAAGTACCAGCCTTTTCCCCCACACACCACATAAACATTAAAAAAAGAATGCGAAAAAAGGAGACTAATAGAACTGAGAAAACTTGGTATAATGAAAACTGGTTTAATGCATTCAAGCCAGGAACTATGAATAAAGTAGCACTCTTTTCTACTCACACCACATATACATCAAAACAACATTAATAAACACAAAATTAAATTTACTAACAAAATTAAGCATATGTATAATAGGCACAAAGCATTCACATCACAAATTATGAAGAAATTAACAACCTTTTTTACTGATCCACATAACCATCAAAACAAACACCGTAAAGAAGTTGAAAAGGAGCTGACAAACAAGAAAGTAAACTCAAAAACTAAGCAAAATGTACAATTACCAGACTGCATTCAAACCACAAATTATGAAAAAAAACACAGCAAAAGGGGTTTAACAGAAGTTGAAAAAACAAGAAATTAAACTATGTGCCAACAAAATTAAGCATAATGTACAATTACCAAGCTCACTCAAACCACAAATTATGATGAAACACAACAAAAGGAGTTCACCAGAAGCTGAAAAAACACGAAATCAAACTAAGTACCAACAAAATTAAGCATAATGTACAATTATCATGCTCACTCAAACCACAAATTATGAAGAAACACAGCAAAGGGGTTCATCAGAAGTTGAAAAATCACGAAAAGAACTTTAAAAACAAACTAAAAGTACCGTTTCTCGAATGTCCTCTCCATGCAAATCCTGCAGAATATCAAGAAATCTGTCGAGCAACAAAGCATCATACTCCACAAGCTTATCATCCTCCGACACTTTGGCCGGTGCCAATAACCTCAATTGGGCATCAATCGAAGCCATCTTCTCAATTTTCCTCGTCATCTTCGAGAAGAAACACTCTTTTTATCTACTCTTTCTTCTAGATTTTTCTAGGTAAAGCTGAAAAAGGCAAAAAAATCACGGATTCTTCTACCCAATATCACGGAGAAAACTGGGTCTCAACAATCTTTAGCATTAAATGAAAACATTCACAATTGACGTAAAAAAACTATGAAAAGTTAAGTTCAATTATGAAACAGAGTGAATGATTATTTACGGGTAAATTTCGAGAAAACCGTGAAGGAAAAATCTAGAAGAACTAGGAAAGACGAGAAGATTAATGGGTCAAGAGAGAGAAAGTGAAAAAAGAGAAGTGATATGAAGAAAAGTTGCAGAGAATTTGGGATTTTGCTTAAGCTTTATAGAAGAAAGATGTGAAGAACAGAGTGGAAAGTTCTGACTAAAAATCAGAAAGAGTCCAAACTAGTGGAGTCTTTCTTTAATTATGGTAAACTTTTGGGGTCGAAAATTGAATATCAAAGTTTTTAGATTCTTGTAAGAGGGAATATTCCGGGGAATCATCTTTTCATGTAATTTAATTCACATTTACTTAGCTAAATTTAATATTTGAATTATAAAATTTAAATAATTGAAAATTATATAAAAAAATATTATTAATTTAATATTTTTTAAATATTAGTGAAAATTTAT
>JAABOM020000101.1:22700045-22712240 GCA_011800125.2 Solanum clarkiae
AATCGGGACAGATCGCTGCTCAAATTGATATGCAAGTATTTTACGGACTCCATAATAAGCTGCTGCAATTATAAAGTTTATCACATGTTGTCTCTTCACAAAAGCCTATTTAATTTGTACGTACTGATTAGATGTATTAAAATTTTTTGCCTATATATCTTCAAAACAATTTCCCCAAAATTTTTAAAAAATAAATAAAGAAGAAAACCACTAATCAACAAAACTAAAAAGGATTTTGTTTTTATGTGTGGTTTTGAAATTATCGTACTCCTTGCAAAAGTATCTTTATGTAAAGTTTATATATACAATATATATATGTGGAAAATAAAATTCTGAAATCAAGATAAAAGGTATTTTATGTCTTGATCATGTGTCATACTGTTGGACTTCTCTGTAATTAACCATTCATTTATAATAATGTTTTATTATGATAATCAAGTATTGATTTTATATTATGTAGTATACTATTTATGATCTATAATAAGATTTTGGTATAGTAGATAAAATATAACAGGACAAGGAAATTTGATTGTAGTTTTTCAGTCGATTGCAAAGGAATGCTATATATTTCTTATTTAATTTAATTTATAAATAATATCATTTTAAACTTCTCATTTCATTTTTAATAAGAGGACTTGTTTTTTATTTTTTTAGAGAGAATCCTCATTAGCTATTATTTTTCAGGTGTGCATTGAATAATCTTGCTCATAAGTCATATGTAATATTTTGTAAATCACATGTAAGATATAAATCACTAAATTAGACATGATAAGTTTGACTGACAAGGAGCAATGAGAATTGATCTTGTATCGTTGTTGCATTAATTCAACCACCTTTACAGACTGATATAATTTATATCTATATAAATATGTATAACTTATTTTAACTAGCCAAGCATCATTTTACAAGTCTAACAATTAAATACAATTACATGAATTGAGATCGAAAAAATAAACTAAAATTGCTTTATGTGCATAGCACGTGTCCTTTTCAAGTAAATAATGGTCATCAAATGATGAATTAACTATTTCCATTTCAATTGTGGGGTTCAAATATCACGCGGATTAGTCTAATCAAACTTTCTAATCACAAAATTATCAAACTATTATGCTTAATTTTAATTTTATTTTCAAGTTCCTTCCCTTTCGTCCATTTTTTTAACTGGAATTTCTTTCCAATGGTCGATTAACTTATTCGAGTCAGATCTTTTAATATTAATCTCGTTTATTATAATATTATTTTAATTAGTTGTTATATTACATCTATAATGACATCTAATTTTAAATATTATTTTGACTTTTATTATAGGAGGGCAATAGGAATTAGTCGCGTTACATCCTCTGGTGTCATTATCCATCTTATATATATATATATTAATTTTATTGCATTTATATACTATCATATGTTTTTTTGTTGTTAGTCGGTCTTTCTGTTTCTTTTTTTTTTCCTTTTTTCATATCTAGTTTATTCTACTTATGGGTTTTTGAGATGAGGATTCTCAGGAAATAAACTCTCTATCTTTGTAAGATAGTAGTAAGGTCTGCGTACATTTTATCCTCCCCAAACCCTACTCGTAGGATTCCACTAGATATATAGTTATTGTTATTATAGGTAAAAGTTTGTTATAGATGGATAAAGTGTACTAACATAAAAAATGATTCTCAAGGGTGTGTTTGGTAGGAAGAAAATTACTTTTTATGAGAAGTGTTTTCTTGAAAAATATAGATGTAACTTACAAGATTTATTTTCTCTTTTTTTATTAAGGAAGTTCTTTTTGTTTTTAATCTTTTTTAAAAAATGTTTTTCAAAAATATTGGTAATCAAATATTAAATAACTATAATTCTAAATTTTGTATCGAATTTAGAGTTCTAATCATCATCATGATAATTAAACGATGAGAAAGCGTTTAAGACTTTTAAAGACCAAATTAATATGACATAATTAATTACATAAGAATACTTAATTACGGTGATGATTATTAACACCAAATATATGCATTGATTATATAACAAAATTTATACCAAATATTTGCAGGATCGTGTAAATAATTTTTATACTATCAGATATCCAAAAAATATTATTAGTAAGCATTAATCTTAAATTTAAATAATAAGATCGTATTATTTTTTATAATAGATAAAAATATCTGACGATGTAAAAATTATTTTTGGATATACTTAATTATGCTACAATTGTTGATTCAGAGAAAGCCAATAAATAAGCAGACAATTTGTCAATGATTTTGTGACTTTATCAGGAAAAAAAAAAGTTATATGAACAGCTTTAGAGACAGTGATTAACAGTCCTTTACGTTCTACCTGATACAGTGACAAATAGTGATATTATAGTATAATAAATTTATTTTTTTTAAAAAAATTCTGAATCCTATTTCGATATATAATATTTTTAGTCAAAGATTTATTGAAAATAATCTTTCTATCCTATATATATAGAGGTAAATGTATCTATATATCCTCTATTTTCATACGACTCTACTTGTCAAATTACACTAAATATATTATTGTAGTTAAAGATTAGTTCGGAGTTAATGTCACTAACGCACTACTAAACAATTACTACTATTTTCAATTGAAATTTTAGTGAATACTCGAACTCATACTTCAGAAATACGAAAATAAAGAAATTTCACGATCGAACTATCAAAAGAAAATAGAATATATTATAAATCGAAGTTCTAAATGATTCATTTTGGACTGAAGATATTTTGATTGAATTTGTGAAAAAAGATAAAATTGTAGTGTCAAAATTAGGAAGCTTCTCAGTGTTTCAGCGAGAAACTATTTTCACATGCATTTTTCAATGAGTTGATTCGATGGAAAATGAGCGAAAAAAATTATACTTTACTATATAATTTTTTTTATTGATTATTGATGAAAAAAATCTCTAATCTCTATTTCTAGTGATATGTGTTTTCTCCTTCTTTTTTCTATGTGAAAAGATTCAAATATATTTATGAACAATATGAAATGATCATGCCAGTGTTAGATGTTAAAACATTTTGTAATTATACGATAACCCGCCTCCCATGGGCTGTACCAGCAAGACAAATGCTCCATAATTATTTTGTGATGGTGCATATTAGTTATTAATGTAATATCTGATCCTGATTTATAAAAAAAAAAGGTAATTTGTGATGCTAATATATAATTATTTCTTTGTGGAAGAAGGCTAATGTAGGCCAATTTGAGCGTGATTATTAACAACAATAACATTATCCCAATGCCTCAAAGGCTCTCGCCCATTATGGGGTGGGGGGTCGAATGTATACACCCTGATCCCTATGTTTAAAAACATAGTGCGACTGTTTCCGGATGACCCATGATGAGCGTCGAAAGTTGTATTGACTAACTGCTACTTCACAATTGAAAGAAGTGCAGACAGTTTAAAGAGTTATTTTGTTTTATTCCATCATACCCCAAAGCCAAAAAATAGTGAATCTTTGGCTCCATCCGAGATTGATGAAAACCAGCATGATTATTAACGAAAGCCAAAAATAAACAATTTCACATATTACTTCACAAGCAAATTTAAATTTTTACCCATCTAGAAGTGACCTCGGCGGCCGAAAAATCACTAACAAATCCGCAAATATGTGAAATAAAACATGTAAACATAAAATCTGGTTTCCAATGAACCTGACATATTGGACCTCCAATTCTGGAGAAAGAGTCTTAAAGTCCACCTTAGTCATCACAAATTATGGAACAAAGTCTTATATATAGGCCCTCTATATATATACTAGTCATATTATTCCACTCACATATCATGAAAGTGACAGCCAAAATAATAGTATATATTATACTTCTAGCTTCATCATCTGATAATTCATACCATATCCAACTTTCCACTAACCTATTATAGCTAGTCAAGATAAATATCATGTTAAAGAATATCTCACAGTAGTATAGCCTGACACCAATAATTGTTCTTGTTTCTCCTTTTTTGATTTCCCACCTAACCTATTAAAATCTGGTTAAATCTGAATTTATGCGGAAGTTCTCATAATCGCTCTTTAACAAAGATAATATCATACTTATGATATATTAGTTAGGACCAAAATAATTAGGTAACATGCATATTGAAAGCTAGTAAAGCAACATTGAAAGATCATGACTATGAAAATAAATGAGAATTTAACGCGGTTCAATCAGCTAACTTACATTCACAAGAGGAGATGGGTCAATCTACTATATAAAAGAGAATACACAATATTGAGAGAAATAGCCTCATCTATTCACTCGGAATACAAAGAGTCACACACACACACTTGTGTCTCACAATTTCTCTCCCTACACACAACTCTGAAGCCCTTATAATTAATACATTGTGGATGCTACCAAGTTAGAAAGAATGAGCCTCTATTTATAGAGAAATAAATATTTTTCTACTAGAAAAAGAATTCGTCAAATATGGAGAAAATTTTATTTTCCTTATCCTAAAAAGAAAATTTCAATTATAGTAAAAACTTAGGGCAAAAACCCAACATGATCTTGTCAAGTGCATTGATCTATCGTGGATATTCTTATGGGAAAAAAGTATGAAAGAGTGTGTGGGCTTTGGTATGGGATTACGTACCTATTGATATAATTATAAAAAGCTATGCCAATTTATCAAGTAGGTGATTTTGAATTAGTCCCTAAAATTTTGAGTTGTTTTACTCAAAAATCATTTGACCAAAAGCGTGGCAATTTGTTGGTGGTAACCACCTTGATGAATAATATTATCACGCTTTCTGTCAAATGCTTGACAAATCACTATACTATCTTTATATAAATGATTAGGCTAAAGTGATTGTTAAAGTCGTAATTTCTTTCTGTTCTTACATTCATCGCGAAGTTTGACTTCACTTACTTGTCTTATGATTTGATTTTAACACATTGTTTAAAATTTTGATGTAGACGCTAACTTTTCATCCACCAAAAAATATTTATCAATTACCATTCTGTAACAATCCTTGTTGGTAATTATTATCGCGCTTCTCATCAAGTAGTCTTCTAAACAAGGTCAAAAACATTTGGTCACTCAAAGTGTGATAAACATTATCTATGGACTTTTCAAGCTTAATTTCTAGAATGTGCAAATTATTTAGCTAGAAAAATGTGATTAGTGAGTCACTGTCCTTTTAATGAAGATTATAATGGAGATTACATTTTGAAAGATAGTGGTGGGATAATGTTGACAAAAATGACATCAATAATTGTATCTTAGTAAGAAAATATATAGTTAATGGTAATGAAAACGAAATTGTTTGGTTCAAAAAAATAAACATACGTACGAAGAAAAGAGAAGCACAGAAAGCAACTTCCATGTGGCCCATTTCTTGTCAAATCAATAGGTCCTTTGATGTGATTTCATCCCCAATTAATTCCTGTTACTTTAACCTTTGTATAATCTTTTCAATAGTTGCTTCATTTTTGGCTACAAAAATTGATCAATCACAATCCATTTCAAGAACTCTACTTGAAAAAGAAAAAAATATGTCAAATTTTGATAGAGGTAAAGAATTGATTGAGGGATCATCAAGATCCCCGGGCGATCAACCTGCCACCCCTAGTCGATACGAGTCTCAGAAACGACGTGATTGGAACACGTTCGGTCAGTACCTGAGGAATCAAAGGCCACCCGTTAACATATCCCAATGCAATAGCAATCACGTTCTTGAGTTCCTTCGGTATCTTGACCAGTTTGGCAAGACTAAGGTTCACTTGCAAGGTTGCATCTTTTATGGTCAACCTGAGCCACCGGCTCCCTGTACTTGTCCTTTGAGACAAGCCTGGGGGAGCCTGGATGCTCTCATAGGGCGACTCAGAGCCGCCTATGAAGAGAATGGGGGCTCCCCCGAGACAAACCCTTTCGCAAGCGGAGGAATTCGAGTGTATCTAAGGGAAGTGAAAGAGTGTCAAGCAAAAGCAAGAGGAATTCCGTACAAGAAGAAAAAGAAGAAGGTTGGAGCTAGTGAGAGCAAAGGAGATGATGATTGCACTTCTTCTCACCCATTTTCTTGATACAAAAATGGTAAATTTTCTAGCTTTTCTTTAATATTTGATTGCTTCATTAATATACACAAAAGGGCATTTTCTTTTTAAATTTATTTATTAAACTATATATTAAAATATACTCAAAGTTATTAGTTGATACCCCTAGAGATCAAATACAAACATAAAAAGTGTAGATCCAAACTTGAAAAATATAGCAATACAAAACTAGGAGATTCTAGAATAATTAAGTAGTAGTATCTGATAAATGAAACAATGTCAGGAATTCTGTCTTTAAATAAGTCATTAAAGTTTACCTTCAAAAGATGAACTTTATACGTTGAGCTAGATTTCAATGATCTAATTAGGAAGTGGTTTAAACTTGAGGTTAATTTCTTATATACTCACTCAGCTAATAGCTAATTCTTATCTTATAAAATTAAATTTCTTAAAACCCCAAATGATAAATAAGAACGAAATAAGTGAAATTCATTCTTTTAAAATTTTAGCTTATAAAATAATTTCATCGATCATTGATCAGAAAATCAAATTAAAGAAGAAAGTATCTAGCCATTATTCACCTCAAACCCTAAAAGTGCTTGATGAATACACAAACTTTGGATCGTTTTCCTTATCCCAAAATTCTCGATTAATATCTTAATATTGAAAGTGAAAGCTTAATTACTACGGTGTTAAAAGTATTATATACTCGCATTTCGAAGTCTAATAGATGAAACATTAAGAAGGGGAGTCTTCACATAATCGATAAAGTTATTGCCATGTGAGTTGGAAAGTCGACTTGAAAACAGTCTTTTACAGAAGTGCAGCGTAAGATTATATACACTGAATCTTATTTCTTCTCCAAACACTACGCATAGAGAAATCTTAGTACACGAAAGTTTAAATCAAATATATTCCCAACATTGTCCCCTTTCTCTCAATTTCTTACTGTAGTGTTGGAACTTGGCAACTATTCCTGGTTTTTGATATGTCAGCCTTTCATTTTTGTTTATATTCTTTTGGGATTCTGGAGATTTTGTGCACCCCACATATAGTCATTTGAGGTAACATAGGCTTTTTATATTTTTTAATATAACCAGCATCTTAGAATTGACATTTTTATAGTAAATTTTATGTCCTATTCCACCTGAATCAATCAATGTATAATAATTTACTCCACCATGCAATGCTCCTTTTTTACTTTGTTTTTTAAAATTAATTTATGAAAAAAGTGCGTTTTCCATTGGGTTTTTAAATTAGCAAAATCATAATTGCGAATCTTTCTTATGTACGAGAAATAATATAATATATGAATATTTCTTCAACTTCTTGATTACATTAAAATATATTAAATCTCCTATTAGTGCGCACTGATAGATATAGGGGATGGATTTAGCGGTGGGCGGATCTTCAAAAGTGACAGTGAGTGTGTCTCGAATTTGTCAAATATAATGTGTATTTGAAGAATTTAACATGAACGCGATATTGAAATGAAGAGTCTGCACAACTTAAATAGTATATATATGTGTTGATTTGAATTCACAACTTTTAACCTAAATCTAAATTTATCCATATGAAATGCATTAGAATTATTGAAGTAAAAACTTTGAAAAATTAGATAGCAAATCATCTTAATATTACGAAGGTACCTAAATTTATTGAAATCATGAAAAGATTGAACTATAATCTCAAAATTCAGATAATATAACAAATTCAGTGGTGAAACTTTGAGCTCTTAATCCATAAAATTAAAATTATCAATTTTGTTTTTGCTGAGAGTGATTGATCACCTTAATATCGTATGGGCAATTTCGAGATTTGAATCTTGATTGTTGTTTATTTATTCATGATCACCTTAATATTGTAAGAGAACTTAGACCTATATTTATTTGTGTAAAATCTATTGAAAATATTGAACTAAGATTCAAATAAGGATAACAGGTTCAATAATAAGCATCAAAGTTCTAAACCCATAAAATTTAAATTATGAATCTATTTTTGCTGAGTGATATATCACCTTAAATTTAGCAAGGGCAATTCTGAGATTTGAATCTTCGCAATTATTTATTCGTCCTTTGTCATCTATTAACATATCACCTTAGTATTATAAGAGCACCTAAACTTATATTTATCAAGTAAAATCTCATGTTAAACTATAAACTCAAAATTCAAATAAGAATTTGCATCTTGACCCTCATAAAATTAAAATTGTGAATTCACCTCTACTAATATAAATCACCTTATTATTGTAAGGGCAATTTTGAGATTTAAATCTTCATGGTTATTTATTCGTCCTTTGCCCTCTACTAATATTTCACCTTAATTACAAGGACGCCTCGACCTATATTTATTAGAGCAAAATCTATTGAACTATAAACTCAGAATTCAAATAAGAATTTGTGTCCTAGCCCTCATAAAAGTTAAATTATGAATCCGCCTCTACTGCTATAAATCACTTTATTATTGTATGGATAATTTTGAAATATATTTAAATCTTTCATTGTTTATTCGTCCTTTGTATCTTTACAAGATTGCTCACTGTCTGTATTAGATCTTTGTGGGGGCATCACATTTATTCTTTGTTTGTCAGAATGCTCTCTATATTTTTTCATAAAACAAATAATTATGTACTATAGTCTATATCATGACATATTCCTATTTCCGCCATTATCGACCTTTTGTCTTCTATTATTTGCTTCGTTTATACGTTTAATAACATTCAAATTAGGAACTTATAAAATGCACAGATCTTGTTTTTATGTTGAAACAATATTGGACAGAATGGTGCGGTTATCTGATTTAATTTATTTTAATTATTGTTAATTCTTTGTTATTTCACAGAATATTGGTGAGGTGATAACAAGTTAATTAATTAATTTGCATCTATTAGCTGTCTAGTGAACTTGTTGAAACAATCAAGATAATAAACTTATTTTGAGTACCTTGGAATTGATTTTAAGGATAAAATATAGTACATTTTACCCTTTAATTTGAGTAATATTTAATATCCACAATGAGATATTCCCCTCTATGAATTATGTACCAATTTTACAATATATGTTGTTTGGAGAAAAATAGTATTGGATTGTGTGGTTATTATTTTATTTAAAAACTTAAATTGTCAGAACTAACACATATTTAGGATGTGTTTAGTGGGAAGGAGAATTTTTTCATAATAAATATTTTCTTCTAGGATAATAAGTAGTTTCTTACTTATTTTATTTTGTTTGGCATTTAAGTCGAAAAAAAAAATCTTAAAGGTATATGTATATGATCTTCACAAATACTATGAGATGTCGAGGTCAGGATTTGAGATGATGGGGATGGGGTCATGATCAGATAAGGTATATTAAATGGTTAGGAGAATACAATCAATGTAGAATATGTACTCATGTGTGAAATTTATTTTTCCTGCTTCAAATAGAGTAGTCATTTTTCACATTTTTAAGGAACTTATTTTCTTGAAGAAAATATTTTTAAAAATTTTTGACCAACTAAAGATGAAAAATTTTAAAAATATTTGCCTTCATACATGACACACCCTTAATTACTTAATTATGTGTTCAACAATCAACACACCTTTCTCATGTGGGCTTGATTTTTTTTTTTCTAAATGAAAATGTAAAGCTTCTTTTTAACAATAAAGGATGGAAGATTCGAATTCAAAATCTTTGATGATAATATTAAATTATGTGATTATCTTGTTTAAAAATTTACATTAATTAGAATGAACACATTTTTGTTTAAGCACCAGTAGCAAGCTGATGAAAGACTGAGGAATTTTCAACATAGAGATTTTTGGGGGGACCCTTGGATTCCACTAAGTTCCCCATTTATGTATTTTCCTTTTCTCTTTTCAATTTAGGAATGAAGCATTTAGTTTTTCTTTTATAAGAGCATTCTAGACATTGCTTGAATGTTCTTCACCTTTAATTATTGTAGTGTTTGTGGTACACGATGGCACGATGAAGCTTTACAACTATGTCATTCTTGACGATCAGATGAAAATACTTAATAATATATAGTTTTTGCGTATTATAACTAATACTTATTATATATGAAGAAAAGTCTTTCCTTTGAAACTAAGAAACTTGTATACTAATTAACTCAAGCAATTTTAGAAGAACAAAGTCTAATGCATACAATCAATATTGATTTTATGCGTCTACGTAGGACATGTTTGTTTATGCATGCTTTAAAAGATATGATTATTTTTTTTTATCGTTATATAGGTTTCTATTGTGTGTATATACATGTCGTGTTGTCATTTTGATGTCCAAGGTTTTTAAGCTTGTAGCTTCCTAGCTTTTCTTGGGTAGACTGTTAGTCATGCCAACATCTTGCTTATGGTGAAGTTATGGTGATGGGCTGGGGATAGCTTGAGTCAAAATTATAATCGAACATAATACTTATTTGATAAGTTTGAGTAAGCTTAATTAATTTGTCATAGGTTATAACTTTTGTTATGATGATAAATGTGTGATCTTAACATATAACAGATTAGAAGATCAAACAAATGGAAATTTATAATATAAAGTCAAGATGAATGTAATTCTATCATCTCAAAAAGGTGGAACATTCTTTTGATCCAAGTTATCTAATTTAACGAAACTTAACAATTCACCCTATAGTGCTTCTATCCCTGTGTGATATCGCCGATGGCGTGCATGTGAGTTTATGAGATACGGTAGGTTAAGTCAGACGGATAAATTTCTATGTCGATGATTTTTTGAATATGATATCTTAAGCAAATTTCACATTGGAGTGAAAGAAAAGTGAAGAGATTTATAAGACATAACTCATGTTCATATGGGACACATGCTTTTGAGGCTCGAGGTGTAACCTAAAAGACAAATTGATACGAGCATAGGCTCGAAGAAAAATATGTGTCATGAACTTGGATTGTGACAAATATGATATCAGAGCATATACTTTGTCAGTGTGATAGTGGGATAAATCTTAGTAACGACATTGAGTGCCAAAAGAGGGTGTATGTGATGCTCTGAAGGAATGCAACAAAACTAACAAATTTCTAAGTTAAAGAGTTTTTGAAGATGAGATGTACATGATATTTTATGCGATTACTATATTAAATTAGAAGAAAGAACAATATAACTTAAATTCTATTGTACACTCACTTTCGGAGTCCTAGTTATACACCTCACAACAAATTAATAGTAGTATATATAATATAAATTTTTTTAAGAGTTTATAGTATGAATAAATTTTTAAATTGTTAGGACATTCACATGATGCCTATTTGGTAAGCCTACTTAAAATATGAAATTAGTATTCTCAAAAATTAGACCGATTATAAAAATTTTATATACTGACAGTCCTGCATGTATATAATTTATATCAACAGAATTCTTATATAGATCTTTTTTTATTTTTGTGGCAGAATACTGATGATTAATTACTCTTGATGAGCAGGTAATTGGTGAACACTTGAGGGATTTGCTATAGCTCTGGAAGAATTATGTTTAATATTAATTAAGTCACCATTTGGTTTATATGTGCCTTGATTCCCTTTTTCTGCTAATTAATTAATTAATTAATTAATTAGCAGTCATGTTTAATCAGAGGCCTTTTCTTTAAATTACTAGTAGTAATTAAGTACTCACTATTGTTTTTTCCCATTATATTTCTCAGTTTGTGAATCCTAAATTAGTTCTTGTAAGATGATCATTATAAAACCTTTTGTAAAAGTGAGTTTCACATTTTCCACTGCAGATGTATTCTCAGTATAATACATTGTTTATACTCCTTTTCTACTCTTTTCGTCACAATTTATTATAATGATGCAATTTGACCACACACAAATCGAAATTTAGCAATTTTTTTTTATGATCTAAAACAAGATATAGAGATTTGTGGGATTATATATAATCATCCTAAGATAAAGTGAAAGTTTAAGTTAAACCGTTTCTATATATAAAAGAAAGTACTTTTTTTTTGTTTGGGGGGGGGGCGGATAGATTAGAAGCAAAAGTGCATCACATGAATTGAAAAAGCTTGTTGGCTAAAGCAATCAAATGATATTCTTAATACGGTGTGATATTATTATTGTAACATACCAGTACCATGCAAATGAAACATGATATGGTCTGGTCAAATTAGCGCCCATTTTTAAAAGTGCTTGAATCTCAAATTAGAGGGCGATATGTATGTCTAATGCTGAAGAGAGTCGAGTGTAAA